>QXTE01000233.1:1211459-1425326 GCA_003942145.1 Platysternon megacephalum
TTGTTTTCCTTAACCAAAAGAAGGTTGAGGGGAGATATGATTGCTCTCTTTAAATATATCAGAGGGATCAATATCAGGGAGGGAGAGGAATTATTTCGGCTCAGTGCTAATGTGGATACGAGAACAAATGGATATAAATTGGCAGTTGGGAAGTTTAGGCTTGAAATTAGGCGAAGGTTTCTAACCGTCAGAGGAGTGAAATACTGGAATGGCCTGCCGAGGGACATAGTGGGGGCGAAAGACCTCTCCGGCTTTAAGACTAAGCTTGATAAGTTTATGGAGGGAATGGTTTGATAGGATAACTTGATTTACTCAATAGGTCAATAATGTGCCACCGCTGGTAGTTAGTACCGATGATAAATGTTGGGATATTGAAAGTCTTTTCCTAAGTGTCTGGATGGAGAATCTTGGCCGCATGCTCGGGGTTCAGCTGATCGCCATATTTGGGGTCGGGAAGGAATTTTCCTCCAGGGTAGATTGGCAGAGGCCCTGGAGGTTTTTCGCCTTCCTCCGCAGCATGGGGCAGGGGTCGCTTGCTAGAGGATTATCTGCTGCTTGAAGTCGTCAAATCATGATTTGGGGACTTCAACAGCTGAGTCAAGGGTGAGAGTTATTTCAGGAGTGGGTGGGTCAACTCTTGTGGCCTGCATCATGCAGGAGGTCAGACTAGATGATCATAATGGTCCCTTCTGATCTTAAGTTCTATGATTCTATGATTTTTACTCACTTTTCTGATTTTACAGGAAAGAGCTGCTGGCAGCAGATACCAGCCATGGCAAGCCAGATGTTCAGCTCCCACAAGTCTCTGTCTCATGTCCCAGCAATAACCTCAGCTGGGGGTGGGCTCTAACTTGCTGTTCTGCTTGGACTGGCCCCGATCTCTGGGGATAGAGCTGATCAATCCAAAAGCTTCTTTGTGGTGCAGTGTGGATGCAGTTGGGTGCTGCATTCATCTGTACTTCCATGTGAAACTGGGTGCCGTGGAGCTGTGCTCCACTGAACAACTGCTGGGGTGCTCCCAACACGAGCGTGTATTTCAGTAGAGGAAGAAGTGTGTAGGTCAATATGCGAAACTCGTAAAGTCCTTGGGGGTGAAAATGTGCACAAATCTCGCTCTCTCCCCTGCTGGGTACCTAGGCACTCCTATAAGTGGAGAGGTTGCTGGCAATTAACAGAGGATGTGTCTACACTGCAATTGCCAGGTGTGGTTGCATCTCATGCATACCCAAGTTAACTTTGATGGAGCCAGCTCGGGGGCCAAAGCAGTGAAGCCGTGGCAGCACAGGTTTCAGCGTGCCCTAGCTGCCCTAGAAACTGCCCTGCATGATAATGATGACAATAATGATGTCATTATCTCATGATGCTGCCTAATGACATCACAACACTACTGCAAATGGTGATGATGTCATACTGGGCTGGTTCATGCCCCATCATAATCAATAGGGTTTTCGCCATTGGCTGTAGAGAAGCTACCTGGTGAAGTTCTGCCAGAGGCTCACAAGACCCGGAAACACATTCAAGTTCTATGAGCCTTGCAAAAGCTGTGACAGTTGGGCCTGGGCCTGGTGTGTGGGGCTAGGTGGCTGGTAGCACAGTACCTGTGGCTGTGGGGTCAGTGCTGCACCTGCCTAGATTGGCCTGGGTTGAGAAAGTGTCCTCTAAGGAACAGTTCAAATCTTCAGCTAATTCAGCTCCTTTCCCTGGTTTATGAAGCAAACTAATGAGGGGGAAAGTCCCATTGGATCAGGTTTTAGGAGTTTTACTGCTACCTATGCCAGCAAGTTGACATTCCCCTGAAATGTAATTGGAATTAATTGCACTGGGGCATTTGATCTGTGGCTTCTATGTAAATTTCATCTCTAATCACAGCTCTGTGACTTGCAGAGAACAGTGACCCCCTTTTAAAGCCAAAGGGATTAAGCCAACTGGGCCTTTTCTCAGACACTTTCTTTTAACCATTTCATTGCACTGGCTCCAGAATGAATCACTTCTTGTGCACGGGGCATTTCCTCTGGCAAAGGAGACCGCAGCGAGAAATGAAGGTAGAGCAGTGTTTAGACTAAGGGCTTGGGGAAAACCGATAGGTGTGGAGGAGCACATGGTTTGGACAGAGACATCCCTTAGGGGAGGATCTACTAATGGAGATTCTCTATGTCCTAGTAAGGAGGAGAGGATGGAAGACGATAAAATATGGGTAGGATCTGATGAGAAACAGACAAATGAAAAAAAGTCCCATTCAATTACATCATGTAATGGCAGACAGCTAAAAAGTGACAATTTTTTAAAGTGTTTATATACAAATGCTAGAAGTCTAAATAATAAGATGGGTGAACTAGAGTGCCTCGTATTAAATGAGGATATTGATATGATAGGCATCACAGAAACCTGGTGGAATGAGGATAATCAATGGGGCACAGTAATACCAGGGTACAAAATATATCGAAAGGACAGAACAGGTCATGCTGGTGGGGGAGTGGCACTATATGTGAAATAAAGCGTCAAGTCAAATGAAGTAAAAATCTTAAATGAACTAAACTGTACCATAGAATCTCTCTGGATAGAAATTCCATGCTCTAATAATAAGAATATAGCAGTAGGGATACTACTGACCACCTGACCAGGATGGGGATAGTGTTGTGAAATGCTCAGGGAGGCTATAAAAATAAAAAACTCAATAATAATGGGGGATTTCAACTATCCCTATATATCATGCGGCGACGAAGTGGGTATTCACCCACGAAAGCTTATGCTCCAATACATCTGTTAGTCTTAAAGGTGCCACAGGACTCTCTGTTGCTTTTTACAGATCCAGACTAACATGGCTACCCCTCTGATCCTATATTGACTGTTTACATGTCACTTCAGGACGGGATGCAGAGACAAAGTTTCTTGACACCTTAAATGGCTGCTTCTTGGAGCAGCTAGTCCTGAAACCCACAAGAGAAGAGGCAATTCTTGATTTAGTCCTAAGTGGAGCACAGGACCTGGTCCAAGAGGTGAATATAGCTGGACTGCTTGGTAATAGTGACCCTAATGTAATTAAATGTAATATCCCTGTGGCAGGGAAAACACCACAGCAGCCCAGCACAGTAGCATTTAATTTCAGAAAGGGGAACTACACAAAAATGAGGAACTAAGTTAAACAGAAATTAAAAGGCGCAGCTCTAAACGTGAAATTCCTGCAAGCTGCATGGAAACTTTTTAAAGACACCATAACAGAGACTCAACTCAAATGTATACCCCAAATTAAAAAACATAGTAAGAGAACAAAAAAAGAGCCACCGTGGCTAACCAACAAAGGAAAAGAAGCAGTGAGAGGCAAAAAGGCATCCTTTAAAAAGTGGAAGTTAAATCCTAATGAGGAAAATAGAAAGGAGCATAAACTGTGGCAAGTGAAGTGTAAAAATATAATTAGGAAGGCCAAAAAAGAATTTAAAGAACAGCTAGTCAAAGACTCAAAAAGTAATAGTAAAAATTTTTTTAAGTATGTCAGAAGCAGAAAGCTTGCTAACCAACCAAAGGGGCCACTGGACGATCGAGATGCTAAAGGAGCACTCAAGGATGATAAGGCCATTGTGGACAAACTAAACTAATTCTTTGCTTCAGTCTTCACGGCTAAGGATGTGAGGGAGATTCCCAAACTTGAGCCATTCTTTTTATGTGACAAATGTGAGGAACTGTCCAAGATTGAGGTGTCACTAGAGGAGTTTTGGGGACAAATTGATAAACTAAAAAGTAATAAGTCACCAGGACCAGATGAGATTCACCCAAGAGTTCTGAAGGAACTCAAATGTGAAATTGCAGAACTGCTAACTATGGTTTGTAACCTATCATTTAAATCAGCTTCTGTACCAAATGACTGGAGGATAGCTAAAGTGATGCCAATTTTTAAAAAGGGCTCCAGAGGTGATCCCAGCAATTACAGGCCGGTAAGCCTGACTTCAGTACTGGGCAAACTGGTTGAAACCATGGTAAAGGACAGAATTATTAGACACATAGATGAGCATAATTTGTTGGGAAAGAGTCAACATGGTTTTTGTAACGGGAAATCATGTCTCACCAATTCACTAGAATTCTTTGAGGGGATCAATGAGCATGTGGACAAGGGGGATCCAGTGGATATAGTGTACTGTATAAAAACGATTTCTAAAAAACCGACTTCTATAAATTCGACCTAATTTCATAGTGTAGACATACCCTTAGATTTTCAGAAAGCCTTTGACAAAGTCCCTCACCAAAGGCTCTTAAGCAAAGTAAGCAGTCATGGGATAAGAGGGAAGGTCCTCTCATGGATCAGCAACTGGTTAAAAGATAGGAAACAAAGGGTAGAAATAAATGGTCAGTTTTCAGAATGGAGAGAGGTAAATAGTGGTGTCCCCCAAGGATCTGTACTGGGCCCAGTCCTATTCAACATATTCATAAATGATCTGGAAAAAGGGGTAAACAGTGAGGTGGCAAAATTTGCATATGATACAAAACTACTCAAGATAGTTAAGTCCCAGGCAGACGGCGAAGAGCTACAAAAGGATCTCTCAAAACTGGGTGAATATTCGGGCAACAAAATGGCAGATGAAATTCCATGTTGATAAATGCAAAGTAATGCACATTGGAAAACATAATCCCAACTATACATATAAAATGATGGGGTCTAAATTAGCTGTTACCACTCAAGAAAGAGATCTTCCTTCCTTAGAGGTTTTTAAGGTCAGGCTTGACAAAGCCCTGGCTGTGATGATTTAGTTGGGATTAGGTCCTGCTTTGAGCAGGGGGTTGGACTAGATGACCTCCTGAGGTCCCTTCCAACCCTGATATTCTATGATTCTATGATCTTGGAGTCATTGTGGATAGTTCTCTGAAAACATCCACTCAATGTGCAGCGACAGTTAAAAAAGCGAACAGAATGTTGGGAATCGTTAAGAAACGGATAGATGATAAGACAGAAAATATCATATTGCCTCTATATAAATCCATGGTATGCCCACATATTGAATACTGTGTGCAGATGTGGTTGCCCCATCTCAAAAAAGAAATATTGAAATAGGAAAAGGTTCAGAAACGGTCAACTAAAATGATTAGGGGTCTGGAACAGCTTCTGTATGAAGAGAGATTAATAAGATTGGGACTTTTCAGTTTATTAAAGAGACAACTAAGAGGGGATATGACTGGTGTGGAGAAAGTAAATAAGGAAGTGTTATTTACTCCTTCTCATAACACAAGAACTAGGGGTCACCAAATGAAATAAATAGGCAGCAGGTGTAAAACAAACAAAAGGAAGTATTTTTTCACACAACGCACAGTCAACCTTTGGAACTCTTTGCCAGAGGATGTTGTGAAGGCCAAGATCATAACAGGGTTCAAAAAAGAACTAGATAAGTTCATGGAGGATAGGTCCATCAATGGACCCAGGATAGTCAGGGATGGTGTCCCTAGCCTCTGTTTGACAGAAGCTGGGAATGGGAGACAGGGATGGATCACTTGAAAGAATGGAAAGTCATCAGGCAACACACGGGACTTGGAGCCAGGAATTGCTGGTGACACTGATTTACCCACACAGGGTGTAATAACACATGCATGCAGACAGGCTCTGAGGCTCTGGTAAGGGCAGGTAATGATTGGTGTGTCTTTACCTACCTGGCTGGATTGAGTGGTAAATGTTCACCCAGCGTTTGGGAGGTAAGGATCATTATTAAACAGCTGTCTCTCATTCTGCTTGTAGGCAAGGCTCCGCGGTTTTGATCCAGATTAGGCCAGGCTTGGGGGAGTGCTGGGATAGGCTGCAAGTGTCACCATTCCTCACCGTCCAGCCCCTGGCAATGTTAACTAAGGGAAGGGCCCTGGGGTGGACCAGAGATCTCTCTTTACAAATTACCTAGATCTGTCGGGATGGTGCCTCTGAATGACTGCTGCACCCAAACGCATTGCTAGGAGACCATGCTGTGTTTGGAAAGGACACTCCCCCCTCCTGGTCCCCACCCCACATGTCTGTGGGATTCTTCCCATCGGCACAGCTGCCCTGCACCGTAACAGCTGGCCACTAGGCTGCAGCTGGCGTCCATCCCTGCAGGCAAGCAGAGGAAGTGTAGCAGTGTCGGCTCTGCTGAGGCACAGAGCACCATGCATTTGTGCAGTGGCGGGAGCGATGCAGCCCCTAGGAACTTGGAGGCACTTGGTTCAGTAAACTCAGATGCCTTTGCTCAGCTCCTGAAGCAGCTGTGGTACGTAAAACTATCTCTGAGAAACTAATTTAATCCCTACTTGGCCAGTCTCACTCATAGACACACAGCTGATCCCTGGCCTCTTGGTAGGACCACCCGCAGTTCAGGAGCCACAAGCCCACGGCCTATGTGGTGTTATCCTGCCTGAGTTACACAGCCAGTGATCTGACAGGTTTGCATGGTAATCTCACTACAGCAAATAATATTGAAGGCAAAAAAAAGGTCCCAAACTAGCATATAGCTCAGACAAAGCAGGATGAGAGAGACACAGTTGAACCTGTGTTTCCTTAGCTTTAGCAGCACCCCAGTTTGGGGAGGGGGGATGGAACGGTTGTGGTTGTTTGGAAAATACTAGCAGGAAGGCTCACTGGGAATTTGAGATTTCTTGAGTGCAAGGTGGGAATGGAGGTGAATTGATACCTACAGCATATTGCTCAGAGTCATGGCAATCTGGCAAGGGACTGTGCATGTCTGGGGTTTGCTTTTCTTTATTGAACTGCTGCTCAAACCACAGAACTGCCTGGATGTCAACGTTTCCTGCACAAATGGCAAAACAAAGCTGAGAGCCTGGCCTGGAGAGCAGCACAGCTGGGCGGGCAACAGTTTTCCCATCGCATGAAACGTCAAGATTTCAAACATTTTCCCATTCTGCATTGGGACAAAGCTGAGAACTTTCACAGCTTTTTGCAAGAGAGAGAGAGAGAGAGAGAGACCCCGGAATAGCCAGTGCACTCACCAGGAAGGAGGAGCCCGTCAGGTTCAAATTCCTGCTCCAAATCAGTCAGACAGAGACTTGAAGCTCGTCTCCGAAACGCCAGATGGCTGCACCAAGCACCATGCTCATGGCTCTGCTAAGGTAGCTCCCTCACTGGTGGTTTTGATCAGAAATTCCATCCTGGACTGACGAAGCTTCCCAATGAAAACTGCACTGAAACGGGTTCAATCCCGCGCAAAGTTTTGGTTTCACCAAAGTGGCGTTTTCTGATGAAAACCTGTTTAGTTGAAAAGTTCTCACCCGCCTCCAGTTAGGATGGGTGCTGACAGGGGAGCATGTGGCAATGTTCTGTCGCCTCTTTCTGGGCATCTCTTTGCTTTCAGATACTTTCACTCCAAACGGAGCCCTGCCCCTCCCCTGGTTCTGACCCCTGCTCCTTTACCTGGATGGCTAATGGCGGAATGAAACAAACACTCCAAATTGCCTGTGAAACAACAGTCCAAACAGCGTGAAATTGGTGTAAGCAAGTGACTGAGACCCTTTCTGCAGGGAGTGTCCCTGTCAGGAGAGCTGTCACATTGACAGAGCAGACCTTGACTCCTGCCTGTCCACAGGCTGAATCTGTGTGACAGGGTTCAGTGAATGCACGGTGAGGAGTCCGTATTGTTCCTATGAAGATTTCATTGCATGGACGCAATGCAGAGTTGTAGCCACATCAGCATTACTGAATGGGAAAAGCCACAGAAATACATTGTGTGAAATACAGAGGACCAGGTGGAGCAGCAGCAATTTTCCACTTTACATATTTTTCAGCCCATTTTTTTTTTAGTGCTCTAATGGCTCCCTGGTTTGCAGCAGGACTTAGAAATTGGGCAGGGAGAGTGCTGTGGGCTTCGGGCACTGTCTTTTGCTGACACCACGACAATCTGTTCAGATTCAGCCAAGTTCTAAGGCGCTGAAAATCCCCATTCCCAGCCTGCACTAGGCTCACCAGAGCTTGCTGATGGTTGCTGCTAAAAGGGCTCAGCATTCTGTCCACACTGAGCATGCCCCTGCTCCCCAAAGCGACGTGCAGAACTGAGCCACCAGAGGACGGACAAACAGAAAGAATCCTCCTCCTCTCCCTCTTTCCATCCCTCCCAGCACGATGTGGCTTGAGGGAAGGAGTGTTGTGCTGGGAGCCAGGAGAACATGGGTTCTACGTTCAGCTGTCCTACCAGTGGGGGTTAGTAATTATGTGTTCTTCACAGCACTCATTAGTGAGAAAGGCCTCACAGCCCATTATGAGATTATGCCCAATGGGAACAGAGTCTAGAGTCTAGTACCGATGGTAAATGTTGGGATATTGAAAGTCTTTTTCCTAAGTGTCTGGATGGAGAATCTTGGCCGCATGCTCGGGGTTCAGCTGATCGCCATATTTGGGGTCGGGAAGGAATTTTCCTACAGGGTAGATTGGCAGAAGCCCTGGAGGCTTTTCGCCTTCCTCCGCAGCATGGGGCAGGTGTCGCTTGCTAGAGGATTATCTGCTGCTGGAAGTCGTTAAATCATGATGTGGGGACTTCAACAGCCGAGTCAAGGGAGAGAGTTATTTCAGGAGGGGGTGGGTCAACTCTTGTGGCGTGCATCATGCAGGAGGTCACACTAGATGATCATAATGGTCCCTGCTTATCTTAGGTTCTATGAGTCTATGATGATCTCTAATCTGGCAGACCGTAATAACTTCGTATAGCATACATTATACGAAGTTATACGAATTATGCCCAATGGGAACAGAGTCTAGAGTCGAGTACCGATGGTAAATGTTGGGATAGTGAAAGTCTTTTTTCTAAGTGTCTGGATGGAGAAGCTTGGCCGCATGCTCGGGGTTCAGCTGATCGCCATATTTGGGGTCGGGAAGGAATTTTCCTCCAGCGTAGATTGGCAGAAGCCCTGGAGGCTTTTCGCCTTCCTCCGCAGCATGGGTCAGGGGTCGCTTGCTAGAGTATTATCTGCTGCTTGAAGTCGTTAAATCATGATGTGGGGACTTCAACAGCCGAGTCAAGGGAGAGAGTTATTTCAGGATTGGGTGTGTCAACTCTTGTGGCCTGCGTGAGGCAGGAGGGCAGACTAGATGATCATAATGGTCCCTTCTGATCTTAAGTTCTATGATTCTATGATGATCTCTAATCTGGCAGACCTATGTGTCAACTGCTTAACTAGATATTCTCTCAGAAAGACTCTGCCATGGCCAGTGACTCCCACAATGCACCAATTACCTGCACGAAGCGGGAAGGCTGTAGTGCATCATGGTATATGTAGTCTAACCAGGGAGCCTGGCCCTTAGTGAAGGGGGACACCGTATTGCAACTCCCCTTGGGTCATTATAGAGCAGACAGAAAATAAATCCTGCCTGACCTGAACATTCAAAGTGAATGCTGGGGCCCTTGCACCCTGTGCTGGCATTGACACCACTGCAAAGGGAACAAGGAATTCTGGTTGGATTGCGTTTCACACCTACTCTGCAGTCACTGTGACAGTGTGATGCAAGCTGTATAGCGGTCAGAGTCAAACAGGGTTCTCTCCATCCAGGACACCAGTGCCAATAGATAAGGTTCCAAGTTAGACCCTCAGGTTATGTCTACACTTCGCGCTGGACAGTGATTCCCAGCTTGAGGAGACATACTTGTGCTAGCTCTCATCTAGCTACCACACTAAAAATAGAATGGAGCTGCGCAGTGCTACGGGTGAGTTAGCCACCACAAGAATGTCCCCATCCGAAACTGCGGGCACATATTCAGGGCAGCTGGCCTGTCCCCCCACTTGCGCTGCCATGGCTACATTCTATCTGAGTGTGCTAGCTCAAGTCAGAGCCAGTGCAGGGACGTCTCCTTGAGCTGGATATCACACCCCTGCTCCAAGTGACCCCTTCCCAACCGCCGCTGACTCCCAGGAGTTTGCAGAGTGACTGAAAGCAGTGGCTCTGGAACGAGGGGGCCATGGCCC
Source organism: Platysternon megacephalum (assembly GCA_003942145.1). Classification (NCBI taxonomy): domain Eukaryota; kingdom Metazoa; phylum Chordata; order Testudines; family Platysternidae; genus Platysternon; species Platysternon megacephalum. The sequence continues at coordinate 1,221,372 of QXTE01000233.1, forward strand.
TCCCACTTTTTGAAAGTGGACGGGCCTGGCCCAGCTATTTTTCGCCAGGGCAGATCCAGCCCCCTTCCCCTCCTCTTCCCCCCGAGCAGGGCCGGCTCCAGGCACCAGCTTAACAAGCAGGTGCTTGGGGCGGCCACTTGGGAGAGGGGCGGCATGTCCAGCTATTCGGCGGCAATTCGGCGGAGGGTCCCTCACTCCCGCTCAGAGTGAAGGACCTCCCGCCGAATTGCCGCCGCAGATCGCGATCGCGGCTTTTTTTTTTTGTTTTTGTTTTTGTTTTTGTTTTTTGGCTGCCTGGGGCGGCAAAAACCCTGGAGCCGGCGCTGCCCCCGAGGCCACACCCCCCAGGCAGGCCAGTGTGGAGCCTGGCTGGGGAGCCCGGGCAGTTGTGGGAGCTGCACGGACCCTCCACCTGCCCGTGGTGCGGGGGGGCTGAGAGCAGCCCCCTGCCTGTGTCCTCACCCCTGGGGCTCCCCGCCTGGCCCAGGGCAGATGGAGGTGGAGGGTCCATGACTCTGTGCTGGTTCCCCACAGCTGCCTGTGTGGCTCTCCCAGATTCAGCTCTGGCCGGGGGTGGGGAGGAGACTCCATGGCCCTGGTCTGGCTTCCAGGTTGGCCAGGGGTGGGGCCTTGGGGGGAAGAAGAGGGGTGGGGCAGGGCCTTGGAAGGGGGTGGGGAGGGTTGCCCATTTTGGGAAGGATCCGGCACCCTTGACTGAAAGTTACCCTGCAATGGAACTTCAGTCAATAATTCTGTTGATGATGCCCAAGAAGAAATAGAATCAAGCTCACTCTCTCTTAGCTCAAGTTGTCAGTGCTAACGGGGAAAGCTAACAAACCACAGATCCGACTCTGAATGCAGGGGAGGGGAGGGGGGTTGCACAGCCACTTCCCAGAGCAGAAATGCACTTGAAGGAGATTTCCAGTTTGAAAATTGTTCTTTTAAAATTCTCTGTTTGCAAAACACATTCTACAGTAAAGCAGCTCAAGGGAGTCGCCAGCCTTCTGGAAAGGGTGTTGGCAAGAGTCTCTTTTGTGAGTTTAAACAAACAGTGTGAGGGTGAGGAAACAGTACCACAAAAGAGTCATATTCCTGTATTACTTCTAGCCACATGGAGTGATTGGATTCTTCCTGTCAAACACAGCTGAGTGGACTTTCAGTAAGTCTTTAATTAAAAAAAAATCTTACAGACTTTTCACCACGTTAGCTGCTGTTTGTTCACTCTTTTCATTTTGCCCAGAAAAGACAATGAAAACAGACTAGTCGGTTTCACTCTTTGGCTGTCCTGCCTAGCTCAATGCTGCCATGTTTGGGGGCAAACACTGCAGGAGAATGTTTAAATTCAACCGGAAAATAATTTACCTCAATGAAAAATGTGAAAAAAATTAATGTGGCGGATATACCACAGTTGCCATTCATAGAGTCACAGATTCCAAGGTCTCTGTGATCTAAAATGTTCCCATGTATCAAGCATTACTGCACAGTGGGATACGAAATACTACAGCTATTTCCTGTTTAAGTGCCGGGAAATGGCTGTGGGAGGCGGAACAGGGTCTCAGACATTCTCTGCTCACTCTGGGTACATGTGACTCTTTAATGGGGGGCCACTTTATCTATTAATATTAGCTTTTGTAAAATCTTTGTTCTGTTTATTTTATGAAATATAAATTGTGGGTTTCGACTCCCTAACATGCTCTCTAAATGAATTAAAAAAACCTCCAAATAAAATAAACTGCTTTCAAAATCTGGAATGTGAGGCAAGGACCCCACACGGGTGTCTGCACAAGTTGCCAGAAAAAATACTGTCTGTCCCAAACTGTGACAGCACATGAACAGCCCATGTTAGCTCAGGGAAATGGCTCCTGCATGATGTATTGACTTTAGATTCAGTCACAGACCACTAGAGCCAATTAGGCTTTAAACTATTTTTAAACCTTGGGATCCTGATTCTATTTACTTTGCATTTCATGAATCATTTGACAAGTGTGAAAGTCATTAAATGTCTACATTTCTCATCCAAAAAGCATTCAAACCCCCCCCTGCCCCCCCCCCCCCGCCCCCACACACACACATTGACTTGCATATGCCAACATGTGTGATCTAAGGAAGAAAGGAATTTAATTCTTGTCAAAATCTATTAGCCCCTCTAACAAGGTGACTCTATGGTACATTTTATGTTTGCTTTTCGTGACTGAAACACAATCAGTTTTAGTCCAGGTTCTATGGATCTAAAACAGACTGGAAATTAAATGAACTCAGTAGCATTTCCCAGGGCTTCCAACAGTGAACTCTACTGCGTAGTTTCCATCACCCCAACAATGACCCCATCTCTGCCTCGTTTGTAACGAGTGCTCATTTTAAATAATGATGTCTTTGCTCTGCTCAAGATGAATGAACTTCTAGCACTTTGAGACACATTATTGACTTCATCTCTATTACAGGAAGCGTCCCTACAGAGAAGAAGTAATTGAAGAGATGATGTGTTTATCATAGAAACTATTGTCTGTTCCTGAGAGAAATGGACTATCATATATTTACAAGGGTTGGGAAAAAAATTCCCATCTGTTAAACACACAGGATTCACTCCAGACTCCAAGGCTTGGACGTAGGACAGGACCTAAGTATAGGAAAATCTTCCCTGAATTCCAGTCAGTTATGCTGTAAGGGGTATAGGGAACAGATATGCCTTGAATGATTAATAACTATTAATTCCTCCTGGCCCTCAAAAATTAGAAAGCCATCCATCTCTGTTTATCCTGAAATAGGATCCTCCTAGTAAAAACAATACAAACATTGTTCACATCATGTGAGATACTTTGGCTTTGTCTACACTGGAACCTGAACGACAAAACTTTTGTTGTTCAGAGGTGTGAAAAAAATACCCCCTCCCTGAATGACAAAAGTTTTGCCAATGAAAAGCGCCAGTGTGAACAGCGCTCTCCTGCGGACAAAGCTACCGCTGCTCATTGGGGTGGAAGCTTTTTGTCGGCGGGAGAGCTCTCTCCTGCTGACAAACAGTGGCTACACTGCGCGCCTTTAGCGTCACGGCTGTAGTGGCACAGCTCTGTTGCCAAAAGGTGCGTAGTGTAGACACAGCCTTTGTCTAAGGACCCACAGAACAACTCCAGTTAGGAATTCCAATCCCCAAGAATACGAACTAAAATGGCTAGATGAGATGATTGTTAATCACCTAGGCAAGAATTTCTCATAATTTACATATGTATAAAACCTCTTTCTCCCTTCCAACCTAGCTAAACAGAACTCTCAAAGGTCACCAGGAAAAGGTCACACACCACTGTACTATGCAAAGTGGCCCATTGTGCACTGTGAGTGGAGCAAGAGATGGGTGGGGAACTGTGAGTAAAACCAATTAGAATTAATTTGATGCAAGACAGAAGGTCAAATGGGGCAAACTGATCATTACCCCAAGAAATCCAAATCTCCTTCCCACCCCAAATGATAAACTTATAAATCAAATATCCTCTGGACAGTTTGGTTTGTCCCATCATTATGTCTTTCACCCCAAATTGGAAGCTGCACATCTGTTTGCCTTATGCCTCTCTGGTTGTGGACAGTGTCCCTTGTTCTGCTGCAAGCCCTAAATAACATGAACTGCACATATGCAATCCAAGACTGTGTGAAGTGTGGCCATTACATTTGGAAGATTATACAGGATCTTGGTTTTCACTATAAATAATCGCGCCACTCTAGAAGTAATAGGAACTGTATGGCTCAAAGAAAAAGGAATGCTGAAAGATATAAACCAGGGTATACAAGTTGTTTGCTTAAAAAAGGGGAAATTCCAATGAATAATGTGCCTAATATTGAAATACAATCCTTGAAATGTATTAAACGTAAAAAGCCTCCGATAAGAAAAGGATCGAAGAAATTTATTCTGCACCAGCACCATCTACTGGATACCGAGGGAAGCAGCAGAGAAATTAGGAGCAGAAATCTAAGCACTAAGGGTATGTCTTCACAGTATCTAGACACCCGCAGCTGGCCTGTGCCAGGCGACTGGGGCGCGTGGGGCTCGTGGGGCTCAGGCTGCGAGGCTGTTTCACTGCTGTGTAAACTGCCAAGCTTGGGCTGAAATCTGGGTTCTAGGAATGGGTTCCCTAGGGAGGTGGTGGAATCTCCTTCCTTAGAGGTTTTTAAGGTCAGGCTTGACAAAGCCCTGGCTGGGATGATTCAGTTGGGGGCTGGTCCTGCTTTGAGCAGGCGGTTGGACTAGATACCTCCTGAGGTCCCTTCCAACCCTGATATTCTATGATTCTATGACCTGCGGGGTGGGAGGGTCCCAGAGCTGAGGCTGCAGCCTGAGCTGGAAATCTATACAAGCCCCGTGAGCCCGAGTCAGCTGGCAAGTGACTCACTATGTAGACATACCCTCCCCTGGCAAGTGTCAGACAGTGGGCCCCTCCAGCCAGTCATGGAGCCAGGGTTTATAAAACCAAGGTTGCCATGTGGGATCTCAGACTTGACTGAACCCACAATGAAGCAGCAGAATCCAGAAGTGCATCAATGCCCAGACCATCAGGTGGAAAGGACTCTCCCCATCCCAGGGTTAACTGGATAAGAAGATGTCATGAGATTACATTTCAAAGTCTGTATTTCTCCTTCTATTCTTCAATATAAATAACTGCAGGTCAGTCATCTTGCTGAGTCTGCAGGCTCTAGTGAGATCTCTAACCATATTTTAGATTTCGGAGCGGTAGCCGTGTTAGTCTGTATCAGCAAAAACAACGAGGAGTCCTTGTGGCACCTTAGAGACTAACAAATTTATTTGGGTATAAGCTTTTGTGGGCTAGAACCCACTTCATCAGATGCATGGAGTGAAAAATACAGGAGCAGGTATAAATACATGAAAGGATGGGGGTTGCTTATTTTAGATTGTAACTAATGCTATAACCTGCCCTCCTTTATAAGTCAAAGCAAATTGGCCTAAGAGAGATTTGAGCCATAACTTTAAGCAACTCCTTTTGATGTTCTACATAACATAAGAATGGCAATACTGGGTCAGACCAAAGGTCCATCCAGCCCAGTATCCTGTCTACCAACAGTGGCCAATGACAGGTGCCCCAGAGGGAATGAACCTAACAGGTGATCTCTCTCCTGCCATCCATCTCCACCCTCTGTCAAACTGAGGCTAGGGACACCATTCCTTACCAAGCCATTAATGGACTTAACCTCCATGAATTTATGTAGTTCTCTTTTAAACCCTGTTATAGTCCTAGCCTTCACAACCTCCTCAGTCAAGGAGTTCCACAGGTTGACTGTGCGCTATGTGAAAAAGAACTTCCTTTTATTTGTTTTAAACCTGCTGCCCATTAATTTCATTTGGTGTCCCCTAGTTCTTATATTATGGGAACAAGTAAATAACTTTTCCTTATTCACTTTCTCCACATCATTCATGATTTCATATACCTCTATCATATCCCCCCTTAGTCTCCTCTTTTCCAAGCTGAAAAGTCCTAGCCTCTTTAATTTATATAAGGGCAATAAGATATTCTCCGTCTTATTCTCTATCCCTTTTTTAATGATTCCTAACATCTTGTTTGCTTTTTTGACAGCAGCTGCACACTTTGTGGACGTCTTCAGAGAATTATCCACCATAACTCCAAGATCTCTTTCCTGATTCGTTGTAGCTAAATTAGCCCCCATCATATTGTATGTATAGTTGGGGTTATTTTTTCCAATGTGCATTACTTTACATTTATCCACATTAAATTTCATTTGCCATTTTGTTGCTCAGTCACTTAGTTTTGTGAGATCTTTTTGAAGTTCTTCACAGTCTGCTTTGGTCTTAACTATCTTGAGCAGTTTAGTATCATCTGCAAACTTTGCCACCTCACTGTTTACTCCTTTCTCCAGATCATTTATGAATAAGTTGAATAGGATTGGTCCTAGGACTGACCCTTGGGGAACACCACTAGTTACCCCTCTCCATTCTGAAAATTTACCATTTATTCCTACCCTTTGTTCCCTGTCTTTTAACCAGTTCTCAATCCATGAAAGGATCTTCCCTCTTATCCCATGACAACTTAATTTACGTAAGAGCCTTTGGTGAGGGACCTTGTCAAAGGCTTTCTGGAAATCTAAGTACACTATGTCCACTGGATCCCCCTTGTCCACATGTTTGTTGACCCCTTCAAAGAACTCTAATAGATTAGTAAGACACGATTTCCCTTTACAGAAACCATGTTGACTTTTGCCCAACAATTTATGTTCTTCTGTGTGTCTGACAATTTTATTCTTTACTATTGTTTCAACTAATTTGCCCGGTACTGACGTTAGACTTACCGGTCTGTAATTGCCGGGATCACCTCTAGAGCCCTTTTTAAATATTGACGTTACATTAGCTATCTTCCAGTCATTGGGTACAGAAGCTGATTTAAAGGACAGGTTACAAACCATACACAATTTCACATTTATAATGTGATCCCTACTGTTATATTCTTATTAGAGCATGGAATTACTATCCATAGAGGTTCTATGGAACATGTGGATTCATTTAAGATTTTTACTTCATTTGATTCTACATTTTCTTTCACATATAGTGCTGGCAGAAGTTGTGTGGGTCATTTCACTGTAACATTTGACTGCTACGTTGGGTACAGCACATGTACCCCCTGTGGTGTGCATACCACTGGCCAGTGGAGCGTTCCCTGGCTGTGTACAGGCCAGTGTACAGTGCACGTAGCACTGGCTGGTACGTGGACGGGCTAGCATTTGGTGCATCCCCTGTTAGTGGGCATGTAAGCTGCTATCTGGGCTAGGTGTGAGTCGAATGGGGCGGTGTACTCAGCACATGCTGCTGTCTCGCTAGCCAGGGTACCATGTTGCTGACGCACGTTTTTGAGCTGAATGAAGAGGGTCCAATGACAGCTCTCAGCATTGTGAATGTAAATACGGATCGCTTTGCTTCCACAGGGCACTGTGCGACACTGATAGGGAACACTAATGAAATACCCTTCCTGGCCAGGACTGAACCTTGGATCTCTGACTCAAGGAATGAGTCTAACCTAGAGCTGTCTGCCGTCTTACCGATGCAGCGGGATCCATCTGGACTGGTCATGAAGCCGCGCGGGCACGTGCACACGTAGCTGCCTGCCGTGTTGGTGCACTCGCCACCATCGCACACACTGGAGATCGTGGCGCACTCGTCCACATCTGGAAAAGAACAAGCCACCAGGGATTAGTCTTCTCTGCAAAGACCATCTTCTCTGCTGATCTACACAGAGGCCCCTCGGCCAAAGGCAGCTGGAATTCCAGGCTGCCACCTGCATTCCAAGGGGCCCTGGCTGGCCTCTGCCAGCCATTTGGGTGATATCTTCAGCTGACATTTTTGTAGGGTCGAGACACTGTGATTATCCCTTTCCTCCATCCCCATTATTCTGCATGGCCCTTCACCACGGGGTTCAGCCGAGAGCAGAAGAGAGGAATCTCAGGAGAAAGGCTGTTTGGAGCTTTCCTGGCTGACTGCCAGCAGAGACCCTGGCCTCCCCTGCAAAACCTCTCCCACCAGGAGCTCCCGCTCAGCTAGGCAGAGCCACTGAGGGAAATAGCTGAGCTTCAGGAGCTTTGCTGCACTTCTCAGCCCTCCAGCTCCACGCTCTGCTAAAACGCCTGCTGTTCCCACCACAGGGCAGTGCATGTGTCTGCAAGCCACTTGCCCATATCCTGAATCAAAGCCAACACATGCTCTCCTGTGGCCACTAGGCAACTGTGCAAATGCTGTCGTTGCCATGGGCATGGCAAACCATGGCCCTGCACCCCTCCCTCCCCGTCCCAGCCAGTAGGTAAGTCAGGCACCGAGTGGCTGTTGTACCATCTTCAGAAGGGAGAATACTGGCTAGTGCCCTCTGTGCTCCTGGGAGCTCCTGCAGTGACCCAGCACTGGGGTTACCCACCCAACTGGCACCACACCATTCTAGGGTGGCACAAAGGGTTTTGTATAGCACTCTGCTGTCAGGTTAGTGGGTGCCAGGCACTCGTCTCTCTCACTCACTCTCTTTTCCAACAACCTTTACTGCTCCGTCACTGTGCCACCATTAGTGCGTATTTAGACTTTGCTATTAAGGACCTCTTTGCAAGTTAGCAAAAGGGACAAGACAGGACATGGCTAGATGGGCAGACACTTGGAAAGGGAAACATGGTGTCCACCTCCACTTGTCCGGGAGTACTAGGGAGTGATTCCAAAACCAGGGAACAGACCATGAGAAAAGAACCTCTGGGAATCTGGGTGATCAGTAATGCCCCACATGTGCCCCTACATCAGTGACCTATGGCCCCGCTGCAGGATGCCGCCGGTGAGGGATGGGGTCCAAACCAGGACCAGCTGTAAGGTGTTGCTGTACGGGGAGACTTTGGCAAACCAGTAAAGTGCCTAAAACCACTATGGCTTATTGTTAAAGGTGGCCTAGTCAGCAAGCTGTAAATTGGTCATTGAGCAGTCTCAGCTTGACCAAGGCAGGAGGGGAGGGGGTTTTGGGTGCCTCAGAAAGGGCAGCTTGACCCCATGTCCTTCCTGATAAAAATTGTGTTAAAGTTGCTGATACATGCATTTGAAAAAAGCAGGATGTACCCTCAGGAATGTCTATTGGGGTCTCAAGGCTGCAGGCTCTGGAAAAACCCACACCTGGTTAATCAATAATCAGAAGGAGCCTCTTGCTTACCCATTGGAACTGTTTTCTTTAAGGCGCATGTCATTCTATTACTAATGTATAAATAAGGGGAAAAAGCTTGAGATGGGGGGACTCTTCGGGACTGGCCTCTCTCTCTGGATGCATCTTGTGTTCCCCAGCGGCAGACGGGCTGCCACTTTGTCACTCGAAAGCCACACTCAGTTTTGGTAATTATCAAGGGTTGGGGGTGTTTTACTAATCTTGTTGCGAACGTGTGTAAGTGCTTGAGTCTAAGTAAAGTTTAGCTTTAAGTGAAAGCACTCTTGTGTTGTCCTGTTTGTGCAGCCATCGATCGGTCGGACGGCCGTGTCTCCCCAGATTTATTTCCGGAGACCTCCTCGCACAGAATAAAAGTTACCAAGAGCTTTGGGTTGAAAGAACCCCGGGTAACATTGCCAGACATGTGTGTCCACAAGCTCTGCCAAGGCCTTCTCTTTCTGCAGCTCCCTCGGACTGGGCTGCACATGTGTTAGACAAGGAGTCGAGATGAACGCTGAGTCAGCATCTTCTCGATGGACAACAGAAGGCAAGTCCCAAAGAAATTGCAACAAGTCTTTTCGCAGCTGAATCCAGCAATGTGGCCTGCAGGCTGTGAAATGGAGCCTGGTGTTCAGAGGCCCTGGGACTAACAAGAATTGTTACATGAGTAGTGAAACACACGCAACATGCCATGCAGCAAGATAGCCACATTGATCGGAGTGTGTCAAAACATTCCCCACGCACCAGTGAATGAACCCCCACTGTCCCAGAGAGAGAGGGCAATGTTGCTCCCAGGCTACGACTGGGTAAAAGCAAACCTGGAGAGGCCGTGCCTAGTGCAGGGTTCACCAGAAATTCCGTGGCAGAGCTGGGACCAGAAGCCAGTTCTTCTGCTTCTGCACCATGAGCTGTAGCTTCAAGACCATCCTCTCCCTTCCTATGCCCTTGAATCCCCACAGTTCTGAACCTGCCAACAGGGGCCAGCTCCTGGGGCCCGTTCCTAACTTTGGCCACCCACAATTGATAATCTGACCCAGTGCAAGAGTCTGACAGCCAAGAGCTGAGCTGGAAAGAGCAGATGTGCTGGAGCTCAGTGTGCTCCAGAGGTTGGTGGGACGTGAACCTGGAGATTCACCAGGTTTCCAGATCTCCCCTGGCTAATATCCACAACAGCAGAACCAAAAATATTTGTCTGATTATTTATTTCTATTGCTTCCTGTGACGTTGTACAGTCTATATGATTTTGTAAAAACATGATAATAAGTGAGTATAATGTAACTGGAATATGCTTCATGCAAAAGGTATCATCACAAAGCTTATAATCTACTGAGAGTGATCATCCTATTTGTATAAATGTACCACTCTTGTATCTAAAACTAGAAATATAAAATATAACTCTGAGGGCCTATTGTAATTATGCAAAGTGTGGGCCATTAATGGTGGTTTGGAATCTTGATGACTCCCATTAACCAGAGCCATTGTCTGCAGATGGCTGTATTTACCTGTGAGTCTTCCTGTATATGTGTGTGCTGGCAAGTGAGTAATGAAGCCTTGCAGTGACATGTGATCATGTCACCTGAACTGGAATCCATCTTTAACCTGGTGCTTTTCCAGTGAGGGGTGGGGGAACCCAGAGGGACAAAGGATTCCCGCCTTATGCAAAAGATATATAAAGGGGTGGAAGAGAACAGAGAGGGAGAGGAGCCATCATGAAGAATCCCCTAGCTATCACCTGAGCTGGAACAAGAGCTGTACCAGGGGAAAGAATTGTGCCCAGGCCTGGAAGGTGTCCAGTCTGAGAAAAAACTTACTGAAGCATCTCTGAGGGTGAGATTATCTGTATTCAGTTTGATTAGACATAGATTTGCGCATTTTATTTTATTTTGCTGGGTAACTTACTTTGTTCTGTCTGTTACTACTTGGAATCACTTAAATCCTACTATCTGTATTTAATAAAATCACTTTCTACTTATTAATTAACTCAGAGTATGTATTAATACCTGGGGGAGCAAACAGCTGTGCATATCTCTCTATCAGTATTATAGAGGGCAAACAATTTATGAGTTTACCCTGTATAAGCTTTATACAGGGTAAAACGGATTTATTTGGGTTTAGACCCCATTGGGAATTGGGCATCTGAGTGCTAAGGGCAAGCAGACTTCTGTGAGCTGTTCTCAGGTAAACCTGCAGCTTTGGAACAGGTAATTCAGACCCTGAGTCTGTGCTGGAGCAGACGGGCGTGTCTGGCTTCACCAAGACAGGGAGCTGAAACCACTGAGCTGGCAGGGAGAATAGAAACAGAGGTAGCCCTTGCACATCAGTCTGGAAGCTCCCAAGGGGGTTTCTGTGATCCAACCCGTCACACTTCCTTTTTACTGATCAGTGTTAATAAACTGCATGCGTAACCCACACACCTCCTGGGGGTGGGGTTCTGTCCCATCTAGTGGCACGGAGACCACTTAGAGAGAGAGATTAATGAGTCTGCTCTACAGCCTTAGTTAACAGACAGCTGGCTTTTAGCTCATGTGGTAGAGGCTCATGCTTTAAGCTCCTTAAGGCCCCAGGTTTGATCCTGCCCACCGACAACCAGGGTCTGTCAGTGTTACACATGGCCCAGCTAAAGTCTAGCTCACTGCAGACCCGAGGAACCCCGCAGAGAGCCCAGGGGCGGCTCCAGGCACCAGTGCAGCAAGCGCTGTGAGGGCGGGAGTCAGGCAGTCTTTGGCGGCATGCCTGCGGGAGGCCTGCTGGTCCCATGGCTTCAGCAGCAATTCGGCAGCGGGCACGCCGAAGGCGCGGGACCGGCAGATCACCCACAGACACGCCGCCGAACCACCCGCAGGCGTGCCACCAAAGGCCGCCTGACTGCCGTGCCTGGGGCGGCAAAAAACATAGAGCCGCCCCTGTCCATAGGCTATAATGGTCCAGAACACAAGGGTAAGGGGCAAAGAGAGGGAATAAAATTGAACAGCTCCCTACAATGAGGTGCTTCATGCCAGCACGCTGTCTGCTACAGGAGCAACAGAGGTGCTTTACAATGAGTCCATAAACTGCAAATATTATCCAATTGTTTGCAACAAAGTTCACAAAATGCATTACTGCTGGAAACTGCACGGGACTGATTTGTGAGCAGGGGCTGCAGGTCACGTGAGGCTAGTTCATTATCATAGAATCATAGAATCTCAGGGTTGGAAGGGACCTCAGGAGGTCATCTAGTCCAACCCCCTGCTCAAAGCAGGACCAAACCCAACTAAATCAGCCCAGCCAGGGCTTTGTCAAGCCTGACCTTAAAAACCTCTAAGGAAGGAGATTCCACTACCTCCCTAGGTAACCCATTCCAGTTCTTCACCACCCTACTAGTGAAAAAGTTTTTCCTAATGTCCAACCTAAACCTCCCCCTCTGCAACTTGAGACCATTACTCCTTGTTCTGTCATCTTCTATCACTGAGAACAGTCTAGATCCATCCTCTTTGGAACCCCCTTTCAGGTAGTTGAAAGCAGCTATCAAATCGCCCCTCATTCTTCTCTTCTGCAGACTAAACAATCCCAGTTCCCTCAGCCTCTCCTCGTAAGTCATGTGCTCCAGCCCCCTAATCATTTTTGTTGCCCTCCGCTGGACTCTCTCCAATTTATCCACATCCTTCTTGTAGTGTGGGGCCCAAAACTGGACACAGTACTCCAAATGAGGCCTCACCAGTGCTGAGTAGAGGGGAATGATCACATCCCTCGATCTGCTGGAAATGCCCCTACTTATACAACCCAAAATGCCATTAGCCTTCTTGGCAACAAGGGCACACTGTTGACTCATATTCAGCTTTTCGTCCACCGTAACCCCTAGGTCCTTTTCTGCAGAACTGCTGCCCAGCCATTCGGTCCCTAGTCTATAGCAGTGCATGGGATTCTTTCGTCCTAAATGCAGGACTCTGCACTTGTCCTTGTTGAACCTCATCATATTTCTTTTGGCCCAATCCTCTAATTTGTCTAGGTCCCTCTGTATCCTATCCCTACCCTCCAGCGTATCAACCACTCCTCCCAGTTTAGTGTCATCTGCAAACTTGCTAAGGGTGCAGTCCACACCATCTTCCAGATCGTTAATGAAGATATTGAATAAAACCGGCCCCAGCACCGACCCTTGGGGCACTCCACTTGATACCGGCTGCCAACTAGACAAGGAACCATTGATCACTACCCGTTGAGCCCGACCATCTAGCCAGTTTTCTATCCACCTTACCGTCCATTCATCCAGCCCATACTTCTTTAACTTGCTGGCAAGAATACTGTGGGAGACTGTATCAAAAGCTTTGCTAAAGTCCAGAAATAGCACATCCACTGCTTTCCCCTCATCCACAGAGCCGGTTATCTTATCATAGAAGGCAATTAGGTTAGTCAGGCATGACTTGCCCTTGGTGAATCCATGCTGACTGTTCCTGATCACTTTCCCCTCCTTTAAGTGGTTCAGGATTGATTCCTTGAGGACCTGTTCCATGATTTTTCCAGGGACTGAGGTGAGACTAACTGGCCTGTAGTTCCCTGGATCTTCCTTCTTCCCTTTCTTAAAGATGGGCACTACATTAGCTTTTATCAGAGGGCTGTAGGTTGCACAGGGCTAGTCCGGGGTCAGGGGCTGTAGAGTGCTATGTGAGGGGCTGTAGATTTGCCCTTTATTCACAACTGAAATCTGTGTTTCAAAGCTGAGCTGGAACTAGAATCCAACTAGGGTGACCAGATGTTATAGGGACAGTCACGATTTTGGGGTCTTTTTCTTATATAGGTTCCTATTACCCCCCACCCCCGTCCCGATTTTTCACATTTGCTGTCTGGTCACCCTAAATCCAACCGACAGTTCTGCACCCAGAGAGACTGGCTGCTGGCTCCAGTTCGGCGGGTGACGAGAGATGGTGGGAATGTGCCAAAGTGCTTTCAGAGAGGCCAAACTTTCAGGATTTGGCGGCCAGCAAAATCAGCCATCTCTGCTGAGCAGCTTTATTTATTGTATTTTAAAACCATCACACGTTTGTGAATGGACCAGGAAGGGGCTCCGTGCAATGCAGGGGCTTTGCATATAAACCTCTGGGGCAGGCAGGAGGTTAACAAGAAAGAACTGGGCAAGTTTTGCTCCTTCTGAAACACTTTTCCTATGTGACCGGCCTAGTGCTGCAGCATGCGGCCTGGTGGCATCAGCAGAGAGAGACTAGGCTCTGTGCTGGATACAAGGACGTCTGCCCCAAAGCAGGCACAGGCTATTGGATTGCCACTGCTATCATGACGGCATGGAGGTTTTGTTCCATTAGCAGAGACCACTCACGATTTAGCGATGGACAAATGACCAGGGAGGAGTATAAAAATATTGCTCAGGCATGCAGGAGTGAAATCAGGAAGGCCAAATCACACTTGGAGTTGCAGCTAGCAAGAGATGTTAAGAGTAACAAGAAGGGTTTCTTCAGGTATGTTAGCAACAAGAAGAAAGTCAAGGAAAGTGTGGGCCCCTTACTGAATGAGGGAGGCAACCTAGTGACCGAGGATGTGGAAAAAGCTAATGTACTCAATGCTTTTTTTGCCTCTGTCTTCACGAACAAGGTCAGCTCCCAGACTGCTGCACTGGGCAGCACAGTATGGGGAGAAGGTGACCAGCCCTCTGTGGAGAAAGAAGTGGTTCGGGACTATTTAGAAAAACTGGACGAGCACAAGTCCATGGGGCCGGATGCGCTGCATCCGAGGGTGCTAAAGGAGTTGGCGGATGTGATTGCAGAGCCATTGGCCATTATCTTTGAAAACTCATGGCGATCGGGGGAGGTCCCGGATGACTGGAAAAAGGCTAATGTAGTGCCCATCTTTAAAAAAGGGAAGAAGGAGGATCCGGGGAACTACAGGCCAGTCAGCCTCACCTCAGTCCCTGGAAAAATCATGGAGCAGGTCCTCAAGGAATCAATTCTGAAGCACTTAGAGGAGAGGAAAGTGATCAGGAACAGTCAGCATGGATTCACCAAGGGCAAGTCATGCCTGACTAACCTAATTGCCTTCTATGAGGAGATAACTGGGTCTGTGGATGAGGGGAAAGCAGTGGATGTGTTATTCCTTGACTTTAGCAAAGCTTTTGATACGGTCTCCCACAGTATTCTTGCCGGCAAGTTAAAGAAGTATGGGCTGGATGAATGGACTATAAGGTGGATAGAAAGCTGGCTAGATCGTCGGGCTCAACGGGTAGTGATCAACGGCTCCATGTCTAGTTGGCAGCCGGTTTCAAGTGGAGTGCCCCAAGGGTCGGTCCTGGGGCCGGTTTTGTTCAATATCTTCATTAATGATCTGGAGGATGGCGTGGACTGCACTCTCAGCAAATTTGCAGATGACACTAAACTGGGAGGAGTGGTAGATACGCTGGAGGGTAGGGATAGGATACAGAGGGACCTAGACAAATTAGAGGATTGGGCCAAAAGAAACCTGATGAGGTTCAACAAGGACAAGTGCAGAGTCCTGCACTTAGGACGGAAGAATCCCATGCACTGTTACAGACTAGGGACCGAGTGGCTAGGCAGCAGTTCTGCAGAAAAGGACCTAGGGGTTACGGTGGACGAGAAGCTGGATATGAGTCAACAGTGTGCCCTTGTTGCCAAGAAGGCTAACGGCATTTTGGGCTGTATAAGTAGGGGCATTGCCAGCAGATCGAGGGACGTGATCGTTCCCCTCTATTCGACATTGGTGAGGCCTCACCTGGAGTACTGTGTCCAGTTTTGGGCCCCACACTACAAGAAGGATGTGGAAAAATTGGAAAGAGTCCAGCGGAGGGCAACAAAAATGATTAGGGGGCTGGAGCACATGAGTTATGAGGAGAGGCTGAGGGAACTGGGATTGTTTAGTCTGCAGAAGAGAAGAATGAGGGGGGATTTGATAGCTGCTTTCAACTACCTGAAAGGGGGTTCCAAAGAGGATGGATCTAGACTGTTCACAGTGGTACCAGATGACAGAACAAGGAGTAATGGTCTCAAGTTGCAGTGGGGGAGGTTTAGATTGGATATTAGGAAAAACTTTTTCACTAGGAGGGTGGTGAAGCACTGGAATGGGTTACCTAGGGAGGTGGTGGAATCTCCTTCCTTAGAGGTTTTTAAGGTCAGGCTTGACAAAGCCCTGGCTGTGATGATTTAGTTGGGATTAGGTCCTGCTTTGAGCAGGGGGTTGGACTAGATGACCTCCTGAGGTCCCTTCCAACCCTGATATTCTATGATTCTATGATGGAATGTACCATCCACACTGCCGGTAAAGAGCATGGAGAGGTGAATCCTGTAGGTCAAGGAATCGATTGATCTGTACTGGGGACCTGAAGGGCCAGGGTTCAAATTATGCTGATCACCCATAGAGGGGGGGCTTTTATTGTAGGCACAAAGAATGCAGATTACACTTTGTGGATGGGGGCCTGTATCCTAGAAAGTGTTGACTCTGGAAAAGACAGGATCTCTGTGATTCCTCAGTTGCTAGCAGAGCTAACGCTGCCCGTGGGATGCATAGGGAGGTTGAGATCAAAGAGGAGATGAAACAGAACAAGCAGCTCACTCAGAACGAGGGCCAAGCCTGGGGCAGGCACCGGAGGGCCAGGAGTTCCATCGGCTCCTGGTGGAGGCCCTCGGCACTGCAGGCAGCGAGTGCAGTTCCCTGGTGCATTAGTGTCGGAAAACCAGTGAGGAAACCCTGCAGAGTTTCAGTGCTGCTCCTTGGGCCCCTTCCTCATGGCAGCAGCGCTCTCTCAGGAGTCTCTCAGCACACTGGGTCAGATCTCTCCCTCCCGCCCTGGAGGGGATTCCCCAGGCAGCATTGCTGATTTACCATTCCCTTGGGAAGGGGAAAGCCCAGAGGCTTGGAGAGGGGACAGCAGCAAGGACAATGTCAATTTCCCCTGTAGCTCTCAAGCATAGGAGTCATATGCGTAGCCATATATGAGAACCGCGATAATATCATAATCGTCGTCAGCGATGGACTACCAACAACCCATTATTATAGGTACACATTTGCATTCCAAGTTTGTAGACACAGAAGTTGAGGCTCAGAGGGGCCAAGGTCCCACGGCAAGTCAGAGTCAGAATCTGGATTAGAAGCCAAGGTCCTTGCCTCTCTCCCCCTGATGCCAGCACCTCCCACACAGCATTGGGAATGAAGGCGAGGGCTTTTCATCCAGTGGAGAAAGGTTTCATTATGACTCCTATGGGCTGTTTGGACTCAAGTCATTTTACTGGGTTTCAGCAACACCTCCACAATGGCTTTGACCCAAGGAGGCAGAGTCATGTATACCATGTATCTTAATTCCCCACGTCCTGCTGTGTTGTAAACCAGCTGGGTACAGCTGCAGTATAAACTGGCTGGTTCATCTACACCCAAATGATGAGGAACTACAGAAAGTGGTGATTAACATGCCTACAAACAGTGGGGTCGGAGATCGCATTGGCTTGCCTGGATTAGAGTAGACATATGCCATCCCCCAATTGCGTGGCTCAGACTGGACTGTCTAATAAAGTTGGAAAAAGGAGAGGCACTTTACAAAAATAAAAAAATCTCTGCAGTGAGGAACACTCACTCCTCTGCGTCTCCAGCAGAGCCAGCCTGGGCTCCCCAGGCACTCAGACACTGCAGCAGCAGAATGGGCATAGCGTAAGGACCTGGAGAAATGAGACTAGAATCCAACAGATGCAGGCTGCCCCTCAAGCCCCCCAGCAGTGCCATAGACCAGGACATGGCAGACACCGTGCTGGAGGCAAATGTCCCGACTCTGCCTGTTCTGTCCCTAGAGATGGCTACTGGGTCACAGACACATTTCTATCCGTAGCAGGGCCTTAGTCGCTGGTTTTGCCTATGACAGTGCAAGGAGGAGATGTCTCCTTTGAACTGTGCACGACACCTCATTGCCTGACCTGACATGTTACAGCTGCTTGAGGACCCATCTGTGTGGAACATACCAGCCTAGCGTCTTCACATCAGAGGAGTCGCTGTGCATCGTCTGCTGCACCAAATAAACGGAACAACCTTGTCTTGGGAGCTGGCACTTGGGACTCTAATATGGCGGTGTGCTGTGATCAGAAGGGCACCTCTCTGCCCAGCCATGCTCCCTTTAGGGATCCATCAGCACCAGCGCAGGCCAGGAACAGATTTGCTGATTCTCCACCACATCTGAGCTGCGCTTGGCCGTAGTGTGAGAAGCAGGTGCAGGGAGCAGGGTGCTGGTAGCTGAGTCAGAGCCACTCCACTCCAGCACAAGTTAGGGCAGCCCTAACACACACCAGTGGAGCTCCATTCCAGACCCTGGCATGTTCCCCCCTTCGCCCTATGCTGGGGTGGAGAGGGACAGGCAGAGGAGGGAGCAGGGCTGCTTCCAGCAGCTGTGTTCCATGAGAGTTCTGCATGGGGGGATTCTCCACTAGCCTTCTGCACTTGTTTTAAGGCCACTTTGTGCTCATAGTAAACTGGAATCTGTCCCTAAGGATACAAGTCACTGGGTCCTGGAAATGTTGCAAACTCCAAAATGTGTGAGCTCCGCTGCAACTCTGTGATGCACCCAGAAGCTCCAAGATGAGAATTAAGCTCTTAAGGTTGTTCAACAAGGAGGGGGAAAGACATCTGAATGCTACAAGTGAGGCACTCCGTGATGGGAGTCAGACACTGAGATGCTATGGTGAGGTGATGGATAGATGGGTGGATGAACTGCAACACAATGTTTGCCCTTCTAAATATAGGAAGGGCTGAGAGACCCTAGTTTAATTTCAGGTGGTCCAAGGACTAGCATCCATTCCCCCATGCGAACTCCCCACAGTCTGACCAGAAAGAAAAGGAACTTCTGTCATTTCCTTTGCTGGCATTTCCAAACCCAAACGGGCCAAGTGGAAATAACGCAATTCCTTTCATGGGACCTCCCCTATCTCAGTCATAAGTCAACAGAGTGTGTGACTGACAGCATGTGACCATTGTCCAATGATATACTGGGAGGAAAACTGCATTCCTCTGAGCCCAGCTTCTTTTTGACTACAGAATGATGCTTAGATGGGGTGGGCAAACTACGGCCTGCGTACGGGGCGCTGGGTCGGGGGCCACACCATGCAGCTCCCAGAAGCTGCAGCATGGCCCCGCTCCGGCTCCTACGCGCTCCAATGGGAGCTGCAGGGGCAGCGCCTGTGGATGGGGCAGTGTGACGAGCTGCTTGGCCGCGCCTCCACATAGGAACCAGAAAAGGGACATGCTTCCAGGAGCCACTTGAGGTAAGCGCTGCTCAGAGCCTGCACCCCCTGAGCCTCTCCCCATGCCCCAGCCCTCATCCCCCTCCTGCACCCCAAACCCCTCACCCCAGCCTCACCCCTCCCCACCACCTGGGCCCCTGGGGTGAAGAGATGTTATCACGTCAGTCTCCCCTGGCATTTAATTACAGGCCTCTGTTTGGCTAGGATTTGCAGAACACTGCAAGGACAGAAGTTTCATGAAGTGAACACTGGTTCTACTATTTGAAATAGCTGTTTAAAATGTTTGCACCGCTCTCCTTCCTCGCTTGTTATCAGCAGGGCCGGCTCCAAGTTTTTTGCCGCCCCAAGCAAAAACATTTTCCCACGCCCCCCCAGCTCCGCCCCTTCCCCACCCCATTCCAACCCCTTCCCCAAATGCCCGGCCCCGCCTCCTCCCCTGGGCGCGCCGCATTTCCCCTCCTACCCAGGCAAGCCTGGGAGGGAAGGGGGAGAAGCGGAGCGGCGGCGCGCTCGGGGGAGGAGGCGGAGGTGAGCTGGGGGGGAGTGGTTCCTCTGCCCCCCCCCCCAGGGTTACTTCCTGCAGCCCTCCCCACGCCCCCCACCGCCGCAGCTCACCTCCGCTCCGCCTGCTCCCCTGAGCGTGCCGCCGCCGCTCCGCTTCTCCCCCCTCCCTCCCAGGCTTGCCGCAAAACAGCTGATTCGCTGACTATGTGCAGTTGCTAGTCTGCTCCCGAGGGGCTGGGAGCAATTGACAAGGGAGTTGATGAAATGAGGGTTTGCTCATATACATTTAAACAAGAGAGGGTTCATCAGGACTCTCACCTTCTGTGAGAACTAAAGATAATTTCACCCACTGCTCCTCAACTTAATCTNGACTAGATGACCTCCTGAGGTCCCTTCCAACCCTGATATTCTATGATTCTATGATGGAATGTACCATCCACACTGCCGGTAAAGAGCATGGAGAGGTGAATCCTGTAGGTCAAGGAATCGATTGATCTGTACTGGGGACCTGAAGGGCCAGGGTTCAAATTATGCTGATCACCCATAGAGGGGGGGCTTTTATTGTAGGCACAAAGAATGCAGATTACACTTTGTGGATGGGGGCCTGTATCCTAGAAAGTGTTGACTCTGGAAAAGACAGGATCTCTGTGATTCCTCAGTTGCTAGCAGAGCTAACGCTGCCCGTGGGATGCATAGGGAGGTTGAGATCAAAGAGGAGATGAAACAGAACAAGCAGCTCACTCAGAACGAGGGCCAAGCCTGGGGCAGGCACCGGAGGGCCAGGAGTTCCATCGGCTCCTGGTGGAGGCCCTCGGCACTGCAGGCAGCGAGTGCAGTTCCCTGGTGCATTAGTGTCGGAAAACCAGTGAGGAAACCCTGCAGAGTTTCAGTGCTGCTCCTTGGGCCCCTTCCTCATGGCAGCAGCGCTCTCTCAGGAGTCTCTCAGCACACTGGGTCAGATCTCTCCCTCCCGCCCTGGAGGGGATTCCCCAGGCAGCATTGCTGATTTACCATTCCCTTGGGAAGGGGAAAGCCCAGAGGCTTGGAGAGGGGACAGCAGCAAGGACAATGTCAATTTCCCCTGTAGCTCTCAAGCATAGGAGTCATATGCGTAGCCATATATGAGAACCGCGATAATATCATAATCGTCGTCAGCGATGGACTACCAACAACCCATTATTATAGGTACACATTTGCATTCCAAGTTTGTAGACACAGAAGTTGAGGCTCAGAGGGGCCAAGGTCCCACGGCAAGTCAGAGTCAGAATCTGGATTAGAAGCCAAGGTCCTTGCCTCTCTCCCCCTGATGCCAGCACCTCCCACACAGCATTGGGAATGAAGGCGAGGGCTTTTCATCCAGTGGAGAAAGGTTTCATTATGACTCCTATGGGCTGTTTGGACTCAAGTCATTTTACTGGGTTTCAGCAACACCTCCACAATGGCTTTGACCCAAGGAGGCAGAGTCATGTATACCATGTATCTTAATTCCCCACGTCCTGCTGTGTTGTAAACCAGCTGGGTACAGCTGCAGTATAAACTGGCTGGTTCATCTACACCCAAATGATGAGGAACTACAGAAAGTGGTGATTAACATGCCTACAAACAGTGGGGTCGGAGATCGCATTGGCTTGCCTGGATTAGAGTAGACATATGCCATCCCCCAATTGCGTGGCTCAGACTGGACTGTCTAATAAAGTTGGAAAAAGGAGAGGCACTTTACAAAAATAAAAAAATCTCTGCAGTGAGGAACACTCACTCCTCTGCGTCTCCAGCAGAGCCAGCCTGGGCTCCCCAGGCACTCAGACACTGCAGCAGCAGAATGGGCATAGCGTAAGGACCTGGAGAAATGAGACTAGAATCCAACAGATGCAGGCTGCCCCTCAAGCCCCCCAGCAGTGCCATAGACCAGGACATGGCAGACACCGTGCTGGAGGCAAATGTCCCGACTCTGCCTGTTCTGTCCCTAGAGATGGCTACTGGGTCACAGACACATTTCTATCCGTAGCAGGGCCTTAGTCGCTGGTTTTGCCTATGACAGTGCAAGGAGGAGATGTCTCCTTTGAACTGTGCACGACACCTCATTGCCTGACCTGACATGTTACAGCTGCTTGAGGACCCATCTGTGTGGAACATACCAGCCTAGCGTCTTCACATCAGAGGAGTCGCTGTGCATCGTCTGCTGCACCAAATAAACGGAACAACCTTGTCTTGGGAGCTGGCACTTGGGACTCTAATATGGCGGTGTGCTGTGATCAGAAGGGCACCTCTCTGCCCAGCCATGCTCCCTTTAGGGATCCATCAGCACCAGCGCAGGCCAGGAACAGATTTGCTGATTCTCCACCACATCTGAGCTGCGCTTGGCCGTAGTGTGAGAAGCAGGTGCAGGGAGCAGGGTGCTGGTAGCTGAGTCAGAGCCACTCCACTCCAGCACAAGTTAGGGCAGCCCTAACACACACCAGTGGAGCTCCATTCCAGACCCTGGCATGTTCCCCCCTTCGCCCTATGCTGGGGTGGAGAGGGACAGGCAGAGGAGGGAGCAGGGCTGCTTCCAGCAGCTGTGTTCCATGAGAGTTCTGCATGGGGGGATTCTCCACTAGCCTTCTGCACTTGTTTTAAGGCCACTTTGTGCTCATAGTAAACTGGAATCTGTCCCTAAGGATACAAGTCACTGGGTCCTGGAAATGTTGCAAACTCCAAAATGTGTGAGCTCCGCTGCAACTCTGTGATGCACCCAGAAGCTCCAAGATGAGAATTAAGCTCTTAAGGTTGTTCAACAAGGAGGGGGAAAGACATCTGAATGCTACAAGTGAGGCACTCCGTGATGGGAGTCAGACACTGAGATGCTATGGTGAGGTGATGGATAGATGGGTGGATGAACTGCAACACAATGTTTGCCCTTCTAAATATAGGAAGGGCTGAGAGACCCTAGTTTAATTTCAGGTGGTCCAAGGACTAGCATCCATTCCCCCATGCGAACTCCCCACAGTCTGACCAGAAAGAAAAGGAACTTCTGTCATTTCCTTTGCTGGCATTTCCAAACCCAAACGGGCCAAGTGGAAATAACGCAATTCCTTTCATGGGACCTCCCCTATCTCAGTCATAAGTCAACAGAGTGTGTGACTGACAGCATGTGACCATTGTCCAATGATATACTGGGAGGAAAACTGCATTCCTCTGAGCCCAGCTTCTTTTTGACTACAGAATGATGCTTAGATGGGGTGGGCAAACTACGGCCTGCGTACGGGGCGCTGGGTCGGGGGCCACACCATGCAGCTCCCAGAAGCTGCAGCATGGCCCCGCTCCGGCTCCTACGCGCTCCAATGGGAGCTGCAGGGGCAGCGCCTGTGGATGGGGCAGTGTGACGAGCTGCTTGGCCGCGCCTCCACATAGGAACCAGAAAAGGGACATGCTTCCAGGAGCCACTTGAGGTAAGCGCTGCTCAGAGCCTGCACCCCCTGAGCCTCTCCCCATGCCCCAGCCCTCATCCCCCTCCTGCACCCCAAACCCCTCACCCCAGCCTCACCCCTCCCCACCACCTGGGCCCCTGGGGTGAAGAGATGTTATCACGTCAGTCTCCCCTGGCATTTAATTACAGGCCTCTGTTTGGCTAGGATTTGCAGAACACTGCAAGGACAGAAGTTTCATGAAGTGAACACTGGTTCTACTATTTGAAATAGCTGTTTAAAATGTTTGCACCGCTCTCCTTCCTCGCTTGTTATCAGCAGGGCCGGCTCCAAGTTTTTTGCCGCCCCAAGCAAAAACATTTTCCCACGCCCCCCCAGCTCCGCCCCTTCCCCACCCCATTCCAACCCCTTCCCCAAATGCCCGGCCCCGCCTCCTCCCCTGGGCGCGCCGCATTTCCCCTCCTACCCAGGCAAGCCTGGGAGGGAAGGGGGAGAAGCGGAGCGGCGGCGCGCTCGGGGGAGGAGGCGGAGGTGAGCTGGGGGGGAGTGGTTCCTCTGCCCCCCCCCCCAGGGTTACTTCCTGCAGCCCTCCCCACGCCCCCCACCGCCGCAGCTCACCTCCGCTCCGCCTGCTCCCCTGAGCGTGCCGCCGCCGCTCCGCTTCTCCCCCCTCCCTCCCAGGCTTGCCGCAAAACAGCTGATTCGCTGACTATGTGCAGTTGCTAGTCTGCTCCCGAGGGGCTGGGAGCAATTGACAAGGGAGTTGATGAAATGAGGGTTTGCTCATATACATTTAAACAAGAGAGGGTTCATCAGGACTCTCACCTTCTGTGAGAACTAAAGATAATTTCACCCACTGCTCCTCAACTTAATCTCCTAAACCTAGCCTTGGCCTAGTGTTAAAGTTATACAATAAAAATATATATTCAGTACAGACATAGCGAATTCTGGTCATAGTTTAGGTGGTAGCTGATCTTGTAGTTGACGTGGCTACTTTTTCTTAGGCAGGGACTCTGTCCATCAACACCACAGGACACTGACGTTTAGCGGAGACCAGGATTTTGATTCTCTGGTGCCAACATATCTACAGGGTCTAGCTGAACAGGAAAGTTAAAGCTGACAGCGTTTACAACTCTAAAGAAGAAGAGACACTTTTGTTTTCTTGAAAGATAATTTTATTTACCTAAGTGCTGACAATTTTAAACTGTTTCTAGGAGAAGCTTTCTCTGCTTTCTTCCTGCTTCTCACAGGCAGGAGCTTGTGGGCGTGGGGAGGGCCGCAGGAAGTAACCCGGGGGGGGGGAGGGAGCAGAGGAACCGCTCCCCACCCCAGCTCACCTCCGCTCCACTGCCGCCTGCTGCCCCGAGCGCGCTGCCGCTCCGCTTCTCCCCCCTCCCTCCCAGGCTTGTCGCGCGAATCAGCTGTTTTGTGGCAAGCCTGGGAGGGAGGGGGGAGAAGCGGAGTGGCGGCGGCGTGCTCAGGGGAGCAGGCGGAGGTGAGATGTGGGGGGAGCGGTTCCTCTGCCCCCCTCCAAGGTTACTTCCTGCGGCCCTCCCCGCGCCCCCCACCACCGCAGCTCACCTCCGCTCAGGGCCGGCTCCTGGCTTTTTGTGCCCCAAAGAAAAAAAAAAAAGGGGGGGGGGGCCGGAGTGCCGCCCCTTGGAAAGTACCGCCCCAAGCACATGCTTGGAGCGCTGGTGCCTAGAGCCGGCCCTGGTTATCAGAGATCTAGAGCCAGTCACCAGGCAAGCATCTCGTTAGATCAAAACATATGATGCTGCATCAGTGTGTGTGGGGAGAGCTGCGTTCTGTGCTCAAAGAAAGACACCACCGGTCCAAAGGGCAAAACAATCTGCAAACGCTCTTGCCCTGCAAACCCTGGTGAAGGTGAGAATGGTGGAGAAGAAAAGTCAGGCAGAAATGCACGGCTGTCCTGTCCTGTTAGGAAGCTGCCTCTGGAAGGAGGCTTGCTAGTGAGCTCTGCAGTTTTCTGTAGCCTTTATTTTTTCCTCCATCATGTCTCTATTATTGACTTCTTCTGTGTATCCCAGGTCTCCGAGTTAGATTCACTCAGCGTTGAAGCCCAGAAAGAGCCTGATCGATGGGACTCGTATGTGTGTCCCCGGTAACACCCTTAGGCCAGTCCTGACCAGGGATCTCCAGCAGCCCAAATGGTATGTCTACAGTGCAGCTGGCAACGAGCCTCCCAGACAGACAGACTCGTGCTTGTGGGGCACGAGTGTGCTAAAAATAGCGCCCGGATGTTGTGACTCCAGCGGAGACTCAAGCCAGCTGCCTAAGCCTGGGGGCAGGTCGGTCTGAACTTGGCTGGCTAGCCCAAGCCTACGCTGGAGCCACAATGCACAGGGCCGTCCCTAGCCATTTTGGTGCCCTACGCAGCCCCCCCCCCCGTGGGGGGGGGGGGCTGTGTGGGGCCCCAGGCCTCTGCAGGAGGGGGGGGGCTGGGGGGAAGGGGGGAAACTGCCCCCCAGTCCCAGCCCGCTCTGCTCTGCTCCCCTGGCTCCCAGCTTGGGGGGCAGGGGGGAACCGCCCCCCAGCACTCGCCAGCGGCGCGGCTCGGAGCCAGGGGAGCGGAGGAGGCTGGGGCCGGGTGGCTCCACTTACCATGCGGTGAGTGCAAGCCCGTCCCCTGCAGCAGTCCTCAGGGGAGTGGGGGCGGGGCTGGGGTGGGAAGAGGCGGGGCTGGGGCAGAGCAGGGGCGGGGCCATGGGGAAGAGGTGGAGCAGGGGCTGGAGCAGTACGCAGCTGCGCAGGGCACCAGGAAATGTGGTGCCCCAAATTCCCTGGTGCCCTAAGCAGCTGCGTACTTTGCGTATGGGTAAGGACGGCCCTGCCTGCGAGCACGAGTCTGTCTAGCTCGCCCCAGCTGCAGCACTGACATCCCCACACTGTCTACGTCAATCCTGTTCCAATCCTCGGTTAACAGGAAAGCAATGCTCCGTGCACTTCACACCTCTGACAATGGCAGAAGTCAGTGCAAACGTTGATTTTGGACCCAATCTCCATTTCGCTGGGTTGCACTTGGCCTGATCATTTAAGGCATAAAATACTGGAAGCCAAGGGCTCCAGAGTAGCAGTCTGCAAAGTCTGTGCGGCTCAGCTGCCCACAGTCACGTCCCAACCCCACCTTTCCACTGTATTAAACAAACCAAAACCTAGCAGGGAAAATGTCTTTGGGGCCCCTAGTGGAGGTCATGGCTCAGCAGCCACCTCTCGTGCAGCTCACGGGACTTTCCGCCTTTCCCTTACAGCGAGCACAAAGAAACCACAGAGAAGATTAATGGGACCTTCCAAGCCACACCAGATCCATGGAAATGAGCTTTGAATAGACCCAAACAATGAATCCTTCTGTGGACATTTTGTAAGAAAATTGAAAACATGCTAATAAAAGGGCTATCATGTTCCATTCTCTAGGAAAATGGGCCAACAGACTGTCTGTTCATGGAAAAGATTCAGGCAACACAGAAAAGCTCACTTCACTTGAGAAGCATGAATGAGATTTAACAGAACAGAAAACAGAACTTTGTCTTCACTAGGAAATTGGGAATCTTGTCCATTGGTGACAAAAGAGCTGGCACATGGTTCTTTAGGAATCAGAGTGATGTCTGATATATGGTAGCCTAAAAAAAGTAATAAAAATCAGAGCAAAATGAGAAGTTAGGCCATCGAGTGACTAGTCCCTTCCCTGCCTGACCTATCCCCCAGGCAGTCAGAATGCGTCAGATACTAACTGATCCAAACAGGTGCAACCTACTGATCTGAAGAACAAAGGTTTATGCTGAGAGCAGGCTGAACCCTCCCGTCTGATATTTCTCGCTTTGCTCGGTTCGCAGCCTCTCCCTTTGATTCTTGATGCAGTTCTGGACATTTCAGCTGGGGCATGGAGCAGCATCCCACGGAAGCACTGACATTCCATGGCTCACTGACTGATGATGCAAACAGGGACCGCTTTAGCCTTAAGGCTGTGCAATACGAAATGGCTATGGAGGACAGAAGTGCAGCTATTGGCTCCCCTCAGAGAATGATCAAAATCACAGATGGAAAAGCCTTAATCTATCAATGAGCCCACCCCAAGGTGTATTTTTTAGGGCGCGATCCAGGCTAGTTTTAAATGTCTCAACCAGTGGAGCTTCTATCACGGCTCTTGGGAGACTTTTCTACAATATGACATAGATCTCAGTGCCAGGACACCTTTCCGGATATCCAGCTTAAATGGTCCATTTCTTCATTTTATCCCATTGCTCCCAGTTACACCCTTCTGTGCCACCCCCACTAATTCCTCTGTCTCCTTGGGTGTTAGCACATGGGAAGGACGAAGCTGTGCCCTTCCCCCAGCACATGCACACACTTCAGAGTCACATGGCAAACCTAGACTCACGTAAACAACGAGGAGTCTGGTTGCACCTTAAAGACTAACAGATTTATTTGGGCATAAGCTTTCATGGGTAAAAAACCCACTTCTTCAGATGCATGGAGTGAAAATTACAGATACAGGCATAAATATACAGACACATGAAAATAACAGAACACCACTGACCATCATGTACAGTCCCCAGCTAAAACCTCTCCAGCACATCATCAACAAAAGCAAATACTCACCAGCAACTACACACCACACCACAGAAACACTAACCCAGGAACAAACCCTGTTGCCAACTCTGTCCCCATATCTACTCTGGCGACACCATCAGAGGACCCAACCACACGAACCACACCATCAGGGGCTCATTCACCTGCACATCTACTAATGTGATATATGCCATCATGTGCCAGCAATGCCCCTCTGCCATGTACATTAGGCAAACCGGACAGTCTCTACGCAAAAGAATAAATGGACACAAATCGGACATCAGGAACAGTAACATACAAAAGCCAGTAGAAGAACACTTCAATCTCCCTGGACATTCTATAACAGATTTATAAGTAGCCATACAAAAAAAAAAAAACAATTCAAAAACAGACTTCAAAGAGAAACTACCGAACTGCAATTCATTTGCAAATTTAACACCATTAATTTGGGCTTGAATAGGGACTGGGAATGGCTGGCTCACTAAAAAAGCAATTTTCCCTCTCTTGGTATTGACACCTCCTCATCAATTATTGGGAGTGGACCACATCCACCCTGATTGAATTGGCCCTGTCAACACTGGTTCTCCACTTGTAAGGTAACTCCCTTCTCTTCATGTGCCAGTATATTTATGCCTGTATCTGTAATTTTCACTCCATGCATCTAAAGAAGTGGGTTTTTTACCCATGAAAGCTTATGCCCAAATAAATCTGTTAGTCTTTAAGGTGCACCGGACTCCTCGTTGTTTTTGTGGATACAGACTAACATGGCTACCCCCTGATACTAGACTCACTTAGCTCCTTTAATCTTTCCTCATAAGCCAGCTCCCCCTCCTCCCCAACAGCAAGACACTCCTCTGCTTTCACAAATTCCCCAGAGCGTAATACTGGGCATCTAGCTGTGGAGCAAATGCCGCTCTTCTGTTGCCTTTGTATGATATGTCCTAGGGCAGCCCTGACTCTTCAGAGGCTGGTTAAGGGATGAAGGGCAGGGCCTCTCACCATCCTCATTGGCACCCTCGTCCCTTCCCTTGCGTATCTCTCCATGTGTTTGTGAGCACCACGCTCAGGGGGCCCAGATCCTGACTGGGGCCCCAGGTGCTACCAAAATAGAAATCAACAACAAAGCATAAAACAAACAACTATCCCCAGGGAGCTTTTTATTAGAGAGAAGCTGGGCCCACAGCCCTGGCTCTGAACCCCCTGAACTTGGAGAAAGTTTGGCTGATGGCTTGGGCCCAGCTCCGATTGAGGAATAATGGGATTTTCCTGCATCCCAGCACCTCTCCTTTCCCCAATCCCAGGCTCCTCTGATCAGGGCCCAACCACAATTCCTCCAAGGGTGTCTGGCTGCAGTGCAGCCCCTTCTGCCCCGGCAGTGTGCCTGAGATGGCCAAAGACACCCAGTGGGTCTCTCTGGGCTAAGAGTGCAGGAGATCGTGAATAATAAAAACATCCTTATCACACAGGGGTTCAGGGATTGAGAAAGAAGCTGCTGTTCCAGGTGGTATTTGTGCTAAGATGTAACTACAATCACATCCCTGCTAGCTGCACTATCTCACCTCCTGCCTTCTCCTATCAACACAAGGTCCACCGCAGATTAGTGACAAATGCTGGTGCATTAATGAAGGAGGCCTAATTCCGTCATCAGGCAAACTGGCACATGCTTTGACCTTCGGTGCAGACACAATCCCACCTGCTAACTCTTCTTCCCAGGAGGAATCCTGTATGCTGAAAATGCAGGACAGCCTAATCCTGTGGACAGGGGAAGAATTTAGCAGAGGGATTCAAGAGATCCCCAGTAGTTCCTGATTTGAGAAATCCACATCCTCATTTTAAGGCAAGCTGGTCTCACATCAAATTGAGAAATGGGATAAAAGGACCAACCATGAATTGCTGGCAGAGGAACTCAAGAGACTAATCCTTCAAGCTTTGTGCTCATCGGCCCTGAACTAACCTGTGTAGAGGAAATTGCTGTATCATGGCCTAGAGCGGTGCTTTCAGTAATACCCTTTGGCAGCGTTCACGCTTGTCTGGACACATATTGCTCTCTGAGGCTCCATGGTTGAGTCCAGGCACTGCACGAACCAAGCAGCCAGCTGAGAAAGGATGCAGCTGTCTGCTGGGCCCGACTGCCCTTTCTCCACACCCACCCCAGCATGCAGAGAGCTCTTTGGGCCGGTACCTTTCTATGTGTTTGCACTAGATCCTGTGCATTTTAGGTGCCACTATAACAGGAATCATGGGCGAGATCCTGGACCCCACCCCAGCCCTTTCACACAGCTCCTTGTGGCACAAACAAACTGGGCAGCTGGCTCAAACGGGCGGTGGGGATTCCCCACAGAGGGGAGCAGGATGGCCCAGCCAGCACTACCCTGCCTCTCCTCCTGGCCTTCATGTAGAAGGTGGTTTGGGGCAGAGGATGCCCAGCTGTGGTGTAATGGTCCTGGCTGGGAAACTGTCCCTTGGGGACCATTGCAGCCATGTGTAATTTAGAGTAGCCCTGAGGCTTAAACCCAGCTTGGCCACCCCAGCTCTCCTCACCTGTCCTGACTGGAGCAGCTCAGGATCTGGGCTGGTAAAGAACATCGGAAAGGCTCCCCTTCGGGGTCTCTGGCAATTCAGACAAGGTGCGCAGTAAAGAAATGACTGATAGCTCGTCTCCTTATGGCTGCTCAAACAGGACTCATGGGGAAACTGGTCCCGGCTGCTACAGGCTGCTTTCCTGTGCATTCCTGGCACAGGCCCTGCGCACATGGGGCGGCAGAGTCAGCCAGGGGATTGCTTTGTATCTCAGTATGGATATAGAAATCAGCATGTCTGGAACAAACGTAGTTTAGCCTGGTTCTAAGTCAATGTGGTGACACTGACTACGTAGGGACTATGTGGATTGTGCTCTAAGGCTAGGGCCCGATTTTACATGGTTCTAATCCCACCTGGCCCAGCCAAACCATGCAGTCCTTTAGCTGAGGCCTCGGGCCCTGAACTGAAACCTGGTGTAAAAAGTTGATGCTACGCTGCACTGGCTGATGGAGTGCTGCCCATGCAGACAGCTTGTTCATGCTTTGTAGCATCTCTTAACACAACACTCCAAACTCAACGTCCCCTAGGACAGATGTGATTCCACCGTAAAGGCTGTGATAGAAATAGGAACCTCTATCTCCTGTGCTGGGGTGCTGCCAGCTCTCCCTAGGTTAGAGCTAACTTTGGTACAGGTCATGATCTGCATACGCTGTCACTGCAGAATAACGGTGCATGATTCCACCCAGACAGACGTTAGCTTTTACATCCTGGACTAGTGAGGAAAAGGGTAGATTGTGGGGCCTGGGGACAGTGGTGAATGCCCCTTTCCTAAAGTGTCACTAAAGCAGCAATGCCCATTTCTCTGAATTAGGAGACATGCAGCAGCACAACGGACATCATCAGAAACGGTTGTTTACAATAACTGTGGCTCTTCAAGATGGGATGCAGACACGTGTTGCAAGTACGTTTGCGCATGCCCTGAGTGCCCTGAGTGCTGGAGCCTTTTGCCTAGCAGTACCTGCAGAGGCAGTACCCTCATGCCTGTAGCCACGCCCACCTCCCGGCCAATTCCCTCATACTGAATCCTAGATTCATAGAATACCAGGGTTCGAAGAGACCTCAGGAGGTATCTAGTCCAACCCCCTGCTCAAAGCAGAACCAATTCCCAACTAAATCACCCCAGCCAGGGCTTTGTCAAGCCTGACCTTAAAAACCTCTAAGGAAGGAGATTCCACCACCTCCCTAGGGAACCCATTCCAGTGCTTCACCACCCTCCTAGTGAAATAGTGTTTCCTAATATCCAGCCTAGACCTCCCCCACTGCAACTTGAGACCATTGCTCCTTGTTCTGTCATCTGGGACCACTGAGAACAGCCGAGCTCCATCCTCTTTGGAACCCCCCTTCAGGTAGTTGAAAGCAGCTATCAAATCTCCCCTCACTCTTCTCTTCTGCAGACTAAATAACCCCAGTTTCCTCAGCCTCTCATAGACTTTAAGACTCATAGACTTTAAGGTCAGAAGGGACCATTATGATAATCTAGTCTAGCCTCCTGCACAACGCAGGCCACAGAATCTCACCCACTCCTGTAACAAACCCCTAACCTATGCCTGAGTTTAAAATCATGGTTTAAAGACCTCAAGGTGCAGAGAATCCTCCAGCAAGTGACCCGTGCCCCACGCTGCAGAGGAAGGCGAAAAACCTCCAGGGCCTCTACCAATCTGCCCTGGAGGAAAATTACTTCCCGACCCCAAATATGGCGATCAGCTAAACCCTGAGCATGTGGGCAAGACTCACCAGCCAGCACCCAGGAAAGAATTCTCTGTAGTAACTCAGATCCCACTCCATCTAACATCCCATCACAGGCCACTGGGCATATTTACCTGCTAATAATCAAAGATCAATTAATTACCAAAATTAGGCTATCCCATCATACCATCCCCTCCATAAACTTATCAAGCTTAGTCTTGAAGCCAGATATGTCTTTTGCCCCCACTACTCCCCTTGGAAGGCTGTTCCAGAACTTCACTCCTCTGATGGTTAGAAACCTTCGTCTAATTTCAAGTCTAAACTTCCCAATGTCCAGTTTATATCCATTTGTTCTTGTGTCCACATTGGTACTAAGCTTAAATAATTCCTCTCCCTCCCTGATATTTATACCTCTGACATATTTATAAAGAGCAATAATATCTCCCCTCAGCCTTCTTTTGGTTAGACCAGGGGTAGGCAACCTATGGCACGCATGCCGAAGGCGGCACGCAAGCTCATTTTCAGTGGCACTCACACTGCCCGGATCCTGGCCACCAGTCCGGGGGGCTCTGCATTTTAATTTAATTTTAAATGAAGCTTCTTAAACATTTTAAAAACCTTATTTACTTTACGTACAATAGTTTAGTTATATATTATAGACTTATAGAAAGAGACCTTCTAAAAACGTTAAAATGTATTACTGGCACGCAAAAAGTTAAATTAGAGTGAATAAATGAAGACTCGGCACACCACTTCTGAAAGGTTGCCGACCCCTGGGTTAGACTAAACAAGACAAGCTCTTTGAGTCTCCTTTCATAAGACAGGTTTTCCATTCCTCGGATCATCCTAGTAGCCCTTTTCTGTACCTGTTCCAGTTTGAATTCATCGTTCTTAAACATGGGAGACCAGAACTGCACACAATATTCCAGATGAGGTCTCACCAGTGCCTTGTATAACAGTACTAACACCTCCTTATCTCTACTGGAAATACCTCGCCTGATGCATCCCAAAACCGCATTAGCTTTTTTAACGGCCATATCACATTGGCGGCTCATAGTCATCCTGTGATCAACCAATACTCCGAGGTCCTTCTCCTCCTCTGTTATTTCCAACTGATGTGTCCCCAATTTATAACCAAAATTCTTGTTATTAATCCCTAAATGCATGACTTTTCACTATTAAATTTCATCCTATTACTATTACTCCAGTTTACAAGGTCATCCAGATCTTCCTGTATGATATCCCAGTCCTTCTCTGTATTAGCAATACCTCCCAGCTTCGTGTCATCCGCAAACTTTATTAGCACATTCCCATTTTTTGTGCCAAGGTCAGTAATAAAAAGATTAAATAAGATTGGTCCCAAAACCGATCCCTGAGGAACTCCACTAGTAACCTCCTTCCAGCCTGACAGTTCACCTTTCAGTGTGACCCGTTGTAGTCTCCCCTTTAACCAGTTCTTTATCCACCTTTCAATTTTCATATTGATCCCCATCTTTTCCAATTAGCTAATAATTCCCCATGTGGAACCGTATAAAATGCCTTACTGAAATCGAGGTAAATTAGATCCACTGTGTTTCCTTTGTCTAAAAAATCTGTTACCTTCTCAAAGAAGGTTGGTTTGGCACGATCTACCTTTTGTAAAACCATTTTGTATTTTGTCCCAATTACCATTGACCTCAATGTCCTTAACTACTTTCTCCTTCAAAATTTTTTCCAAGACCTTGCATGCAACAGATGTCAAACTAACAGGCCTATAGTTACTCGGATCACTTTTTTCCCCTTTCTTAAAAATAAGAACTATGTTAGCAATTCTCCAGTTGTACGGTACAACCCCTGAGTTTTCTGATTCATTAAAAATTCTTGCTAATGGGCTTGCAATTTCATGTGCCAATTCCTTTAATATTCTTGGATGAAGATTATCTGGGGCCCCCGATTTAGTCCCATTAAACTGTTCGAGTTTGGCTTCTACCTTGGATGTAGTAATATCTACCTCCATATCCTCATTCCCATTTGTCATCCTACCATTATCCCTAAGCTCCTCATTAGCCTCATTAAAGACTGAGGCAAAGTATTTGTTTAGATATTGGGCCATGCCTAGATTATCCTTAACCTCCACTCCATCCTCAGTGTTTAGCGGTCCCACTTTTTCTTTCTTTGTTTTCTTCTTATTTATTTGGCTATAGAACCTTTTACTATTGGTTTTAATTCCCCTTGCAAGGTCCAACTCTACATGGCTTTTGGCCTTTCTCACTTTATCCCTACATGTTCTGACCTCAATAAGGTAGCTTTCCTTGCTAATCCCTCCCATCTTCCACTCCTTGTAGGCTTTCTGCTTTTTCTTAATCACCTCTCTGAGATGCTTGCTCATCCAGCTTGGCCTACAACTCCTGCCTATGAATTTTTTCCCCTCGTAAGTCATGTGCAACAGCCCCCTAATCATTTTTGTTGCCCTACACTGGACTCTTTCCAATTTGTCCTCATCCTTTCTGTAGTGCGGGGCCCAAAACTGGACACAGTACTCCAGATGAGGCCTCACCAGTGCCGAATAGAGGGGAATAATCACTTCCCTCAATCTGCTGGCAATGCTCCTACTAATGCAGCCCAATATGCCATTAGCCTTCTTGGCAACAAGGGCACACTGTTGACTCATATCCAGCTTCTTGTCCACTGTAATCCCCAGGTGCTTTTCTGCAGAACTGCCGCTTAGCCAGTCGGTCCCAAGCCTGTAGCAGTGCATAGGATTCTTCTGTCCTAAGTGCAGGACTCTGCATTTGTCCTTGTTGAACCTCATCAGATTTCTTTTGGCCCAATCCTCCAATTTTTCTAGGTCACTCTGGACCCTATCCCTACCCTCCAACGTATCTATCTCAGCCCCCAGCTTAGTGTCATCTGTGAACTTGCTGAGGGTGCAATCCATCCAGGAGAGCTGGGGGAAAGGAGTCCAGGAGAGCTGGCTGTATTTTAAAGAATCCTTATTGAGGTTGCAGGAAAAAACCATCCCGATGTGTAGAAAGAATAGTAAATATGGCAGGTGACCAGCTTGGCTTAACAGTGAAATCCTTGCTGATCTTAAACACAAAAAAGAAGCTTACAAGAAGTGGAAGACTGGACAAATGATCAGGGAGGAGTATAAAAATATTGCTCAGGCATGCAGGAGTGAAATCAGGAAGGCCAAATCACACTTGGAGTTGCAGCTAGCAAGAGATGTTAAGAGTAACAAGAAGGGTTTCTTCAGGTATGTTAGCAACAAAAAGAAAGTCAAGGAAAGTGTGGGCCCCTTACTGAATGAAGGAGGCAACCTAGTGACAGAGGATGTGTAAAAAGATAATGTACTCAATGCTTTTTTTGCCACTGTCTTCACGAACAAGGTCAGCTCCCAGACTGCTGCACTGGGCAGCACAGCATGGGGAGGAGGTGACCAGCCCTCTGTGGCGAAAGAAGTGGTTCGGGACTATTTAGAAAAACTGGACGAGCACAAGTCCATGGGGCCGGATGCACTGCGTACAAGGGTGCTAAAGGAGTTGGCGGATGTGATTGCAGAGCCATTGGCCATTATCTTTGAAAACTCATGGCGATCGGGGGAGGTCCCGGATGACTGGAAAAAGGCTAATGTAGTGCCCATCTTTAAAACAGGGAAGAAGGAGGATCCGAGGAACTACAGGCCAGTCAGCTTCATCTCAGTCCCTGGAAAAATCATGGAGCAGGTTCTCAAGGAATCAATTCTGAAGCACTTAGAGGAGAGGAAAGTGATTAGGAACAGTCAGCATGGATTCACCAAGGGCAAGTCATGCCTGACTAACCTAATTGCCTTCTATGAGGAGATAACTGGGTCTGTGGATGAGGGGAAAGCAGTCGATGTGTTATTCCTTGACTTTAGCAAAGCTTTTGATACGGTCTCCCACAGTATTCTTGCCGGCAAGTTAAAGAAGTATGGGCTGGATAAATGGACTATAAGGTGGATAGAAAGTTGGCTAGATCGTCGGGCTCAACGGGTAGTAATCAAGGGCTCCATGTCTAGTTGGCAGCCGGT
The DNA here is from genome assembly GCA_003942145.1 of Platysternon megacephalum. Lineage (NCBI taxonomy): Eukaryota > Metazoa > Chordata > Testudines > Platysternidae > Platysternon > Platysternon megacephalum. Next base: position 1,257,043 of record QXTE01000233.1, read on the forward strand.
TTCGAGTGGAGTGCCCCAAGGGTCGGTCCTGGGGCCGGTTTTGTTCAATATTTTTATTAATGATGGAGGATGGCGTGGACTGCACCCTCAGCAAGTTTGCAGATGACACTAAACTGGGAGGAGTGGTAGATACGCTGGAGGGTAGGGATAGTATACAGAGGGACCTAGACAAATTAGAGGATTGGGACAAAAGAAACCTGATGAGGTTCAACAAGAGTCCTGCACTTAGGACGGAAGAATCCCATTCACTGTTACAGACTAAGGACCGAATGGCTAGGAAGCAGTTCTGCAGAAAAGGACCTAGGGGTTACAGTGGACGAGAAGCGGGATATGAGTCGATAGTGTGCCCTTGTTGCCAAGAAGGCTAATGGTATTTTGGGCTGTGTAAGTAGAGGCATTGCAGCAGATTGAGGGACGTGATCATTCCCCTCTATTCAACATTGGTGAGGCCTCATCTGGAGTACTGTGTCCAGTTTTGGGCCCCACACTGCAAGAAGGATGTGGAAAAATTGGAAAGAGTCCAGCGGAGGGCAACAAAAATGATTAGGGGGCTGGAGCACATGACTTATGAGGAGAGGCTGAGGGATTGTTTAGTCTGCAGAAGAGAAGAATGAGGGGGGATTTGATAGCTGCTTTCAACTACCTGAAAGGGGGTTCCAAAGAGGATGGATCTAGACTGTTCTCAGTGGTAGCAGATGACAGAACAAGGAGTAATGGTCTCAAGTTGCAGTGGGGGAGGTTTAGGTTGGATATTAGGAAAAACGTTTTCACTAGGAGGGTGGTGAAGCACTGGAATGGGTTACCTAGGGAGGTGGTGGAATCTCCTTCCTTAGAGGTTTTTAAGGTCAGGCTTGACAAAGCCCTGGCTGGGATGATTTAGTTGGGAATTGGTTCTGCTTTGAGCAGGGGGTTGGACTAGATGACCTCCTGAGGTCCCTTCCAACCCTGATATTCTATGATTCTATGATCCCATCATCCAGATCATTAACGAAGATATAGAACAAAACCGGCCCCAGGACCGACCCCTGGGGCACTCCGGTTGATACCGGCTGCCAACTATACATTGAGCCGTTGATTACTACCCGTTGAGCCCGACGATCTTGCCAGCTTTCTATCCACCTTATAGTCCATTCATCCAATCCAGACTTCTTTAACTTGCCGGCAAGAATACTGTGGGAGACCATATCAAAAGCTTTGCTAAAGTCAAGATGTATCACGTCCACCACTTTCCCCATAGCCACAGAGCCAGTTATCTCATCATCGAAGGCAATCAGGGGAATGTCCAGGGGAAGATTCCAAAGCACAGAGGATGGGTTTTGGAAATTATGTTTGCATCATATCTCAGAGAACCACAGTTACAGTAATAAATCATTTCTTCTTCTTCTTCTTCTTCTTCTTCTTCTTCTTCTTTGAGGAGTTGCAGACATATATTCCAAGTAGGTGACTAGTGAGCAGTCCCCAATCCGTAGGCGGGGCGTGGAGTCTACCTGAGCACAGGGAGGAAGAAGAATTGGAACAGTGCTCTGGACCAACGAATCCAAATGGGCACAGAGTGGCCAGGCCCCAAGCTTGAGTGCTTCCTCCTGTGAGACCTATCCCTCTTCCGGGGGTAGTCTCGACTCTCGCTGTCTCAGGGAAAGGGCTGCACAAAGGGGTGCTGCATCCTGAACGGCTGCTGTTGCTGCATCCCACAATGGCATCTCTGCGCGTGTAGAGTATACACCCCCAGAGACCCTAAGGTAGCCCTTGAATCCTTAAAGGATTTCATCAGTCTTGTCCGAAAACAAGGCAAGTCCTCAATTGCTTGCTGGACACCCAGCACGATCCCCGAGGTCTGGAGCCAGGAAGCCCTCCTCATAGTCATTACCAAGGCCACAGCCCTGGCCGAAGGCTCAGCCACATCAAGGCAGATTGCAAAGATGTTTTAGCCACCAAGCAGCCCTCAGTGACAAACGCCCAAAACTCATCCTCGGGTAACTGCTTCTCAAATTTGGCCATAGCTGACCAGATGAGGAAGTCATATTTAGCCAGCAAAGCTGGCTGTTTCACGATTCTCCTCTGTAGTGAAGGGGAGGTGTATAGCTTTCTGTCCAAAAGGTACAGGTGCTTCAAGTCTCTGTCTTTGGGGGAAGACTTTAACATGCCCTGACAGGCTCTGTCATTGACCGCCGTGCCCACCAGGGAGTTCGGGGCCAGATAGGAATAAACCCCTTCATATCCCTGTACCAGCACAAAATAGCGCTTCTCCAAGCACTTGGCCACCAAAGAGCTCAAGGAGTGCCTCATTAATCAGGAGGGCCACTTTTCCAGGGATAGTGGGCTGGAGAATGTCCACAAGTTTATTGGTATTCTCCTGGAGAGGCTCTATATACCCGCGGATGAGGCCACCTGACGTAATAGGTCCTGGTGTGCCTTGAAGTCCTCCAGGATGGAAGGGAGGATGAACCAGGCAACACCACATCATTGGGGATGAGGACAAGGCTGTTGGCTGGGCCAGAGGCAGATCCTACTCCCGGGGCAGCGTCTCTGGATGGGGAAACTCTGGGGGCTCCACAGGAAGGAGAATTGCGGGCATCTGGACTTGCAACTGATCTGCAGCCCCCAATACTACACAAGGAGGCAATTTCACTTTTGACTTGGACGATGAGCGAGACCTCCGGAGCGAGGAGCTTCCCACTGAGCCCAAGGGGGCCACTGGCATGGGTAAGGCATTGGTGGCCAGCAGGAGTGGCACCAGGGTTTTTGCCGCCTTAGGCGGCAGCGCTCCTCCTCTGAGCATTTGGCGGCGGGGGTCCTTCCGCTCCGCGTCTTTGGGGCACTTCGGTGGCGGGTCCCGGAGTGAGTGAAGGACCCGCCGCCGAATTTCTGCCGAAGACCCGGAGCGGAAGGACCCCCTGCCGCCGAATTTCCGCCGAGGACGGCAAAATGCCGCCCCCCCAAATCCTTCCGCCCTAGGCGACCGCCTAGGGTCGCCTAGTGGAAGCGCCGGCCCTGTGGCCAGTAGGCACCAGGCCAGGGGCCTCCATCCTCGCCTTGGGCTGCATGCTAACCCTCGTAGTTGTATTGGTCCACTGATGGCCCCCAGACTCCCCCAGGTGAAGTGGAGCAGGAGGACAAGGAACCTGACTCTGAAGCAGAGGAGTCCCGGGACCTCGGAGACATGGGAGGGGTGACTCCAGAGGGAGCCAACAGGTGATCCGACTCATCCATAGCCTAGAACGAGGTCGGAATTGACGCTCCCGGTGTAGTCGGCACCACCGGTGTCGAAAAGGTCAGTGCTGCAGGCAAGGTCCATCCCGGTGCAAACTCTGGGACCGGAGCACCCGCATGGGACCAGAGAGCCTCAACGTTGACAGCCTCCATGGAACCATCTGCTGTGTTGATTGTTCAGTGCCGAGGAAGAGCCTGGTACTGAAGAATCATAGAATCATAGAATATTAGGGTTGGAAGGGACCTCAGGAGGTATCTAGTCCAATCCCCTGCTCAAAGCAGGACCAATCTCCAACTAAATCATCCCAGCCAGGGCTTTGTCAAGCCTGACCTTAAAAACCTCTAAGGAAGAACCTTGTCCTGTCTCCAGTATCGTATCCATACTGACCCCAGGGAGGGGTGCTTCGTGGTGCAGTGCCAAGACTTCCACAGCACGGCCATCGTGGGTGCCAACCACACAAAGTCTTGGACCGGTGGTGAGGATGGGACCGAAAGGCAGAGTAGGTCCGCCCCAGCCTGGTACGCTGCCACCACCGACACTGTCAGCATTAGCATCATTCTCACCGGTGCCAAACTCAACAGACGCCCAGAGGCCGGAACCGGAGTCGACGGTACAGGGTGTCTGCCCTCCCTACCCAGGACCAAGGAAGGGTCACAGGCACCTGCGTGCTGAAGCCAGGCCCATGCCGGTCTGCGCTCTTCTTAGAGGAGGCAGAAGAGTCACCCTGCGGCCTGGAGGGCTCCCAATCGGTCTTATGTGATCTCTTCTTTGGTGCGACAGAGAACGACACCTGCGCTAGAACAGGAGGCAGCAGAGCTCTCCGAGCTGGGGGGTGGTCTGTGGCCCAGGAAGGCCTCAGTTCTGGGTCAGGCCTCATGGGCTGCTCAAGCAGGTGCTGCTTGAGGCGAAGGCTCCGCACCTCCCGAGTCCACCTCTTGAACGATCTGCAGATTGTACCGCACTCCTTAGGGTGGGCTTTGTCCAGGCAGAGCCAGAGCGGCTTGTCAGGGTTACTAGTGGGAACTGCCACTCCACACGCAGGGCAATGTGTGAGCCCGGGGAGGGCACCACCGGGAAGCACAGCTGCTAGCACTATCACTTTTAACTCTCTGCAACAAATGAGGCTAAGGAAGGATGAATGCGCAGTTGTGAGACTTCACCACACAGAGCTCCAACTCCAGCCAATGGGTGGTGAGAAGGAATGGGGGTGAGGGGGCGAGGCACGTGAAGGAGCTATGGGCACAAGCACCACCCCTCTATGGGTCCTGCTAGGCAAATGTCTCTGGTTCCGGCGCGAGGGGTGCGCACACCTACTTGGAATACACGTCTGCCTCTACTTGAAGAAGAATGATTATGGCAGCAGCTAGGAGTCCCAGTCATGGATCAAGATCTCTTTCTGCGCGGTGCTGTACAAACCTCACCACACTAAGGCTCAGGCATGGTTATTTCACTGAGTGCCCAGCGCCCCCTCCCTTACCCGGTTATTTAATCACGAGCTGCCTGGGGTTCCATAATTGCAAACAACTCTGCCCCCTGGAAGCCAACTCCAGGTCGAACATCTGGTTTCCAGCACATTCATCGCCTCTGATCCTGGTTACTACACAGCCTTGGAAAGGAATGAAAGGGATGTGGAGTTCCTGAAGCAGGGCTAGGTGGGATGACACTTGCATCAGCAGAACAATCACATTTGCTCGCTAAAACGGCAAAGCAGGCAGAGCTGAAGCCAGCAGGGTTTCATTAAGATACATGGGAAAGAGTTTTAATAACCAAGGCAGGGGAGCTTTCATTCTGTTTTCCTTTTCACTTGCCAGATGTTTGGAAAAATACAATGAATGTTTATTCCTTTGGGAATGCAGCCTTGCTGGCTAGGTACACAGCCAGCCCTCTGGAATTCCAGCAAAGTGGGTTTGGGAGAGTGCCCCCTTTCTAGAGGAGTGTGCAGGGACTCAGACATGCAGTGGAGTGCATGCTATATAGACGCTGCTTAGAATGGACTGCAAGAAACTAGAGTCAGGCCACAGTCATAAAAAGAGCTGTTACAGCATCGTGGCACCTCAATAAATAATGATCTTTCACTCTACCCAGCACTCTCTCCTTGCATTTTACCATGGAAGAGTGTGCCATGTGATACAAGACACATGCCCCCAAACACTGGGTGTTACTAGCCAGTGTGTTCTGTATTTAACTCGGCAATGGCTCATGATGACTGAGTCAGAGACACATCAGCAGCATGGGGGGCTTTCAGAAGTGGGTAAAATCCTGCCTTTCCTCCCACTGATAGGCCTGGCTTAATCTTGCTGCCAAAGGAATGTGCGATCCTCTGGTCCAAAAACCAGTCAGGCCATTTATAAATAATTGTTTCTGTCTGTGCAAACGGTCCAGAAAGCACCTCCCTTGTAAACAGATGGAAACACCATGAAACGGCCCCAGCAGTCAGAGACAGCTGAACACAACCTCCCAGCACAGGCCACCCCACATCCAGCACTGAGCCCCAGCCTGACATTCCACGTCACCCCCAGCCAGGCCATGTGCAGCCACATGGCCAGACCCCGACAATCAGACCAGCCAGCTACCTGCACACAGAGCACAGCTAGGCAGTGAGATCCCCACCTAGTGCCTTTCAGAAGGCCAGGAACTCTCGTGACTCTCCCAACTCCCATGTCGAAGAAGAGGTGGGTGCCCTTCCTCTGCAGAGCTGTAGCTGCTGGAAAGACCCTTCCAAAGAGCTGAGAGAGGCAGCTGTGCCAAGGAACGCACACACGTATGCTGCACACCCCGTGCCCACAGCTCCGAGTTATGGCTGATCCTGAGCCAGACCATACTCCCCACTCTATGGCTCTGAGCAACAGCTGCCGTGGAGCGGACCCCAAATGTACTGGGGTTGCTATTAAAATCTTGCCCGTAGCTCTTGGGAGCTGTTAAAATAGAATGGCTTCTTTTTATTAGTGGACAATGTTGTCCCATATTGTGAGCAGGAACCCGGCCTCTGGAGTATTGTGCCAGTTCTGGGAGTGAGGCTGCGGCGATGGCTTTGCCACCTGCCACGCAGCTGGAGATGAGCAAGGCACAGCCCAGCAAGCCAGTGGAGTGATGGGAACAACCTCGCTTTAGCTACGAATGAGCGAGATGTCCCCGTTTTGGTCCAGGCTTTCCAGTGACATGTCCCCATCTGCACCTGCTTTATGCCTCGGGGGCAATGGGCTGGAATCTGGAATAGCACCACGGAGGTCACTAGGGTTACTCTGCATTTGCCCTGGTGTACCAGAGATCACAGCCCCCCTGGAGCCAGTACCGCCATGGGATCTCCTCGCTGCCAAGCCCCCGGGAACCAGGCCATCTGCAGGGCATTGACAGCTGTGCTGCTCGTTCCACCTCGGCTGCCCTCGCTCACCCCTCTACTCACTGTGCCCCAGTGTCAGCTACTCTGCTCCTGCACTTGGGGCAGGGACGGGGGGATGAAGGAGGGTGGCTTTCACCCACCTTTGCATTCCCCATTTCCTGGGGCCTCAGGAATGCTCTAACGTACGCTCTGCTACCACAGCCCCTGGCGAGCAGATGCAGCCATAGCGAAGTGCAGCCCCAACACCTCCCTGATGTGCCCTGTGCAGGGCACTGGGAGCAGAGCTGGGTACAGCCCTCACAGCAACACCCCTGGCGCCTACCTGCCCGGGCAGATTCCCAGGAGGCCGTTTCCATCCTGTGTGCTCCCAGAGCAGCTTAAAGGGGCTTTGACGTACCTGGGAGCCCAGCTACTCATAGCAGTTCTCCTGGCCTCATTGTTTCCTTTTGCTCTCACTACACAACTGTCACAGCCCTCAGAGACTCTCCTCTGAACCAGGAACAAGCAGTGGGTTCATTGACGCACTGACTGAAAATGTGAAACATCCAGGGCTTAAATTCTCACTGAGTATTTCCTGAAGCCCCAGCGCTCGGGGCTCCCGCCCCACAGCAGGTGCTTGGGGCTCCTGCCCCACAGCAGACTCTCGGGGCTCCTGCCCCACAGCAGGTGCTTGGGGCTCCTGCCCCACAGCAGACTCTTGGGGCTCCCGCCCCACAGCAGGCGCTCGGGGCTCCCGCCCCACAGCAGACTCTCAGAGCTCCTGCAGGCTTGAAAATATTCCTGGAGCTCTGCTCTGAACAGCTCCGGCTGGAAGCATCCCCTGAAGAGTAGCAGCACGAAATCCAGAGCTAGCTCCCTCCACACTGCCCTGACTGGACGCTCCTGGGGCCTCCGCCAGGCTGGGGCAATGGCTCAGATTGTGTGGCCCAGCCAGCCCTGCACCTTGTCTGCCAAACAGTGGCTTTGGGAATGGAGACACCTGAGTAGTTACTCACCTGCCCACACTCAGCTGGGCTTGTACCACTGCAGTGGCTTCTGGACAGCCTCTGTATGGCGGCTACCAGCATGGGCTGGGTCTAAGCTATTGGTCTAGACGGGAAAGCTCCATTCTTCCAGCCCGCAACCCCCCCGCCTCTGATGGCCCTTTTAATCCTGCCATGAGAGGAAGAGCCCGTTCCCTGTGGCGGGCCCAGGAGCTCCTCCATTCTCCATATGGCTGTGCAGTCTCCCCAGCCAGGCAGAGAAGTCACAGGCACGTCATTTCTTTTCCAGCGCACGAGGCCACAACACAGAGAAATGGGGCAGCATTTACTCCCATTACCTCTCAGCCTTCTGAGGAGTGAAATCAGTCACTCCACTGACCCCTCTGTTGTCCTTTGGCCTTTCGAAAGCACACACTAAATGCTGACCGGAGGAGTCCTGAGCGTGCCTGGCTAACCAGGGACACCCTGCTCATCTGCGCCGGCCGCGTGCCTGCAAGATTAAATGACACCTCCATGGCCAGGGCCCTTGTGGGTGTCCTGCTGACTCCTGCGCTCCCTGGGCTCGCAGAGTCTCTGCTCAGACAGGTGGTTCTATCTTGCTACTACGCAGATTTCAGTGACTAAGACACGTTGTTAGTTTCTTCATCCTTTGGTGTGACATCTAGCAGCATCTTGGGCTCACACTACCCCACCCTGAGATCGGGTGTGCATGAGCCGGGAGAAGCTTCCATTGACTGCACTTTCCTGCCCTGTCAGCGCAGCTCAGAGTGAGATGGTGAGAAGATGCCAAGAGAGAACAACAGCTGCTCCCTAGCAGAGGCTTTGGGGATTTCAGGACCTTGTCTTACCTTCACACTTGTGGCTGGTTTCACTCTGCTTGTGTCCTGCGGGACATTTGCACTCATAGGAGCCCACGGTGTTGATGCAGTTTCCACCCTGACACAGGCCTGGGATAGCCTGACATTCATCCACATCTGCAGGGAGAAGAACAAGACCATCAGCAAGTGGGCGAAGCAATTGCAGTGTACGGCACAGAAGAGGGAGAAGGAGACCAAGGGAGCAGTGAGGCTGGCACCAGAGGCAGAGCAGCGGGGCCAGCGGGAGTGTGATAAGAACAGGAGCATGTTATGTTACTCTCCTTCTGCGGTGCAAGGGGGTGCCATGCCCTGGCCCTGGGCTTACGCGGCGCTAAGCTCTGCCCCCCTGCAATGGGAAACAAGCACCATGGTTGCCAAGAGAAGCCCCTCTACCCACCTGTGATTGTTTCCCATATTTCTGAAGTGCGCATCATGCAGCATCTGGCTACTTGTAGCCCAGTTTGGCAAGTTCTCGTTGCCGGTGCAGGCAACAGCCACGCCAGCGCTGGGGAAGTTCCCGAGGCCCCGGGCTCTGAGGCTCACCACTGCGTTGCAGTTAGAGCTGGCTGAAATGGGGGGTTTCAGCATTTTGATTTTGGTTTCGTTCTGGAGCAGAGCAGCATCCCTGGGACCCTGCCTTTGACTGGATGAAAGTTCAGCCAACCCGACTCCTTTTCAGGAGAAATGTCTGGGCTGATGAACTGGTTTCATTGGAAGATTTCCAGCCAGGTTGAGCTGCATTTTCTGTCTGTCTGGGACCCAGCAGCACCTTTCCATGGCACTCACCTTGGCAGGCTCCAGTGCGTATATTGGGGATGAAGCCTCGGCGGCAGGGGTGAGGCTGGGCAGGGCACATCTCACATGGGTGACCCCAGGCCCGTCCAATGGTGGCACAACACATGGTCTTGGTGCAGACAATTCCACTGAGCTGGCCCTGGCACATTTGGTTATTCACCTGGCTGAAGCAGGGACCGGTGCGATAGTCTGAGAAGAAACCAAAAACCAGGAGGTTAGAACAAGACCCAAAACCCAGCTTTGGCCAACATGGCCTGGTACCTGCTCCCCTCTCTTGTGCTGTGCTTGGGTGCAACCTGTGAGCTGGAGCCTGCTCTCCCGTTCACAAGGCAGCAACACCAACATCTTGCTCTGACAATGTAGATCGGCCCCAGAGACCTCCCCAGATTCCAGCCCACTCTCTGAATAGATTATCCGATGCCTGGCATGTGGGCATTGTGCAACCATTTTTAACTCTTCCCTGTCCAAAGTGGTCAGGCTCCCTGGAGCTGTGAACATCTGCAACCCCATATAACCTTGCATGGTTTAAGATATCTGCAGCTGTTTGCCAAATGCCAGAGTATTAGGGGATTGAAGATACCCCCACCATTCAGATTGCTGGCTGACCTGTCAAGGTCTCTAGGGGTTGCTTGTGATAACTAGCTGTGATATCATGATGCTTGTCAGAGAGATGGACTGTATCTGTCTTCGATGGAAGGTCCTAGGGATCTGGGGGAATAGTCCAGGTGATTTGGATGCCCTGGGCATTGTATTTCCATTGGGTACTTTCCAATGGATGGGTTTGCACATTGAATTCCCTGCCTTTTTGACTTTTCTTTTCTTTCAGAGAACAGCAATGCTCTACTGAGGATTTTCCCCATAAGTTAGTGACAGCTATTTATACTCTTAGCTCCAGGTTAACAATCTGTTGTGTCGGGAACAGATGTTTAGGATTGAGTTCACTGCTGAGTGGCTTCTAAAGGAAATCGGCTCCCGATCTCTCCTGAAAAGCTTTCTAGAGAGAGAGAAAACTTCCCAGGCATGACTGAGCCCTCCCGGGTTATGTAGTGTGCACAGCCCTGGCATAGGAACGCCTGCTCCTCCATCAGTCTGTACAAGGAGAACCTCCAGCAATTACACATGCAATAGTGATTCATTTCTCCTGGGTAACTATGAAAGGCCCCTTGGCAATTTTAACTGGCTCTTTAACACGTCGATGCTACAGCAACAGTGGGCCCGTTTCCCAGTTCCAACAAGGAGACACCTGTGCCTTACAAGCTACATTAGTTGGGTTATTTGCAGTGAGGAATGGGGTTTTGCTGCTCCCCGGGCTCGCCTGATCCCTGGTTGGGGATATTAGCACATCAGGGATTCATCAAGAAACTCCCTTCTAAAACATGAAGGGCCTTTTACTCCTGCTGAGAGAGATGATTTCATGCAAATGTTTCATCTGTTCGTGGAATAAGGACCTTTGACCTTAGTACAGTCAGACCGAAAACTCCTACATTAAACATCTGAAGAAGTCCAGGAAACAACAGCTGAGGGTGCTGCTCTGTCTCTAACTTACTCCCATGCAATGTAGGTGCTGGCAGAACAGCCGGGTAGTTTATATGCATGCTGAGATTTTCAAAGTTGCTTAGGGATTTCAGCGCTGGATTTCCCATTAACGAACCGGGAGCAGAAATTCCTCTGGCAGTGCTGTGAATCCCAGGCTACATTCTGCATGCTGTGATGTCCAGATGAGTCCACGGCGGCCCTAACGCTAAACTGCCTGGGTTTGAAATGTAGAGCACCAAAGTGGTGTGGAAGGTGTGTAGACACAAATAGGGCCACAAGCAAAACCGGGAGGACATATCTTCGGTAGTGGCTGTATTTAATTGTGCCCACAAGTGTTTTCTCCTGATCTATACACATAAAAGCGCAAAATTAAGACCACACAATCAAGTTTAATTTTTGCATTTCTTGGCTTCTGAATGCTTCATTCCATAACGCTAACACTCTCTGAACATATGTTTTGTATGGAATTTCTTCAGATTGTTGTTGTTTTTAAACCCTAAGACACATGTGCAAACAGAAAAAGATTAAAGGGAGCCAAGCAAATCCAGCCAGTAAGAGGGACAGTACAGGAAGCTTATCTCCCTATGTGCCAATCATGCAACTTATTCCTACCCTCACCCCTGGCAAGGAAGCTACTTGGGGCTGGGCCTAGGCCAAATGGCGCCCCAGGTGAGGAGCATCTTTATGCCCCCCCGCCCATGTGTTAAACTTTTCAATACCTTATTTTTTATTACATTTGTAGCCCATTTCGTGACTTTGCTGCATGATTTATCTCTGTCATATAAGACAATACATTTGCACATTAGGATCTGTAAATCTGTATTCATGCCATATATAAGTAAGGCTGTGAGTCTCTCATGGAGGTCACAGAAGTTACGGATTCCGTGACTTTCTGCGACCTCTGTGATTTCCGCAGCTGCAGCAGCCAGTGCAGCTGACCTCAGAGCCACTCCAGCAGTTGGCTGGGCCCAGCTGTACCAGCCGCGGCCGTCAGCCATTGCTGGACCAGCCCAAGGGCCAGCTGCTTGGGGGCCAGCCACACTGGGCACGCTCGGGCAGCCCCGGGGCCAGTTCACCGGCCACTGCTCAGATGACCCCGGGCAGCTGGGCCTGGGGACTGTCCAAGCAGCAGCCGGTGCGGCTAGCCCCGGGGACAGCCCAGTGGCCCCCAATAGGGGTGGAGCCTCAACCTGGGGCTGGGTTTCACGGTCCCAGGTATGCAAGCATCTGCTCCTATAAACCCTGCAGGCCCAGACCTGAGACCTGTGGGTCATGACATTGCCCAGCTAAAGGCTGGGGGAAACAATTTGTGTTTGCTTTGGAACATTCTGGTAATAAAAGCAGACCCCAAGAAGGACTGTAATTCGATTTGTGAAATCCACTTTTTGAGTTTACTGAGAACCAAAGAGGGCAAACCAAGGCAGGGTGCCACAGAGCCACCCCCGCCCATGAGGGGGTATGGGGGAAGCAGCCAACTCTGTTACGGTTGCAATGAAATTTCACATATTTAATGAACAATACCTAGGCCTAACTAACCGTAGGACGATGCAGGGCACCTAATAAACGAGGCCTATTTCCCAATGGAAAGGAGCATGGCCCTCAATATGTCTGATGGGATTGTACTGTGGCGTATGCCTCCTGGTATCTGTAGTGCATTGAGGACTGTGTTAGAGTTGCAAGCTATCACTTTCAGAGTGTGGGGAGGGGGAGGGGTTCCTGGTCCTGCTTGAAGGCTGGGGGCTCTGTAGGGAAGTGTATGAGCACAGGCAATCTGTAAAGAGCAAGTCTAGAGCAAGGCTGCCTTAGGAAACAGCCTGCTTTGTCTCTCTCTGGTTTTGGGTACTGTGCATTATTGTTCTGAATTCTAAGAAATAAAGTCATGTTACATTGCAACCTTCCAGCCAGAGTACTGCATGATTTAATCTAACTGCTCTCTGTCTGTGCTGTGAACATAACTGTATCTGGAAAGGGCTCTGGATTAATTTATAAAGACAAAGCTTATAACCACACAAGGACAAAACTCAGGCACCACAACTGGCTTCAAAGCAAAGTGGGGGAAGAGTCAAACTGAATATCTGACAGTGTTGCTGAATGTGCCACAGAAGGAATTCCTGGCAATTAATAATGGGGCCCAACATTTGCCATTGAAAAGGAAAATGCATCACTTTAAAATATACTTGACAAAAATAGATTTTCATATTTAGATTTAATTCTCTGAGGGAAAGCAGCCAAAGCAATCTGGGAATTGCAGTCTGGAGTCCAGAGTGTGTTGGCAACATGCCAGCTCCCATCTGGTGCTAATTTTAATGGGTCAAATTATTAAATCTTTAATGAGACACTAATCAAACTTGATAAAGATTATAGGCACACTTATGAGATGGCTGAGGCCCTGTTAGTCTCTGCAGGCTTCTGGCCTCAGATAATTTGTCCTTTGCAGAATTTGTCCCTGTGGCCACATTTTTTGGCAGAGCAGAGCAGAGCTTCGTTCCCCACTGAAATCGATGTGGTGTCTTTGCTTCCTCTCTGGAATGTTTCACTTGCAGTCACAGTAAGAGTGCCATGTGGTAGAATTTCCCTAGTTAGGGGCTGATCCGTACGCATGCAAAGTGCTCACCAGAGGGTCTGCAAGAAATGCAGATTTTCAAGCCCTATATCAGGGAGAAAAAGTCCAGTCCTGAGCTTGACGTGTGTACAGGAGTCGATATTGATTGTGACCACGTGTATTTGATACTTTATGCATTACCTGTAGCCGCAAAAGGCATCATACCAACTCAGAGTTCAAATGTCGATCCGTTTTCACAAGACAGGGATAAAAAGCTTTGCAAACAGTGTGTAAGTATAACTGCCAAGCAGACGTGTTCCTCCCTCTATGGCACCATCTATCTTCAGCCAGATAACTGTATTGCCCTAACTTTCCCTTCTTGGCCCATGGGCCTCAATAGCACCCACTGCACACAGTTGTATTTTGTTCACTTGATCTGTGTCAGCTTAGGAGAGGGAGAAGAACCGGAAAGGACTTTGCACATTTGGCCGGTTGTCATGGAGACACTAAGGTTGCTCCTGTGCCTAATGAATGCTAATGCCCAGTACTCTAAAGCCTCAGACCCTTTGGGAGTTACTCAGTGGAATCCATTCCATGACACACGGCTCTCAGCTATGCTGCTGGGGGCTGTGTTACAGCTTTGTCCAGTCTGAAAGCATCTATTTACACGTGCAGTAACCTTCCCTCTAAATGGAAAAACAACATGTGTCTGCTCTGAATGTTTCTGATCTGAGCCTGGCTGGACCACACAGACAGCTGGAGGTTTTAGTGCAGTAGGAGAGTATCAGTATGTTGTATTAGCAGAGAGTGAACAATAAGAGTCAGGGGACTCCTGGTTTCCAGACCTACCTGACCCACTGTGGTGCTTTAGGCATGTCATGCAGGCTGTGGCTACATCCCACTCCTCTAGTCCCCCGCAGAGGGAGGCAGATTACAGTTTTGTGGGGCCCTGGGCCAGAGCAAGTGGGGGCTTCTCTCCACCCCTTCTGCCCGCAGTCCCCCCACGCGCTTCTGCTGGGGAAATGGGGTTAGGCACGAGGGCTTGCCCCAACTCTCCCTCCTGCCCAGCACTCCTGCCAGGGAGCAGGGTCGGGGCGTGGAGCCTGCTCCCCAGCAAGAGGGCTGGGCAGGCGGGCATAGTGGTGCAAGCCTCCATGCCCTGACCCCACTTCCTAGCAGGAGCGCCAGTCGAGCAGAGCGGGTCAAGGTGAGGGGGCGTCCATTTTTCCAGGGCCCCCCAATTGGCCTAATATACCACTGGCCCCCCATAACTGTGGCCGAAATGTCTGTCTCAACCATCGGCGGTGGCAGACAGCGGTTGGCCAAAGATGGCTGAACACAGCCTGGGCTTGTCAATGAGAAACGTGTTTAGCATCAGTCCTTGGCCAGTGAGGATGGTGACAAATCATACTGCAGACAGATTCCTAACAAACACCATCCTAGAGCTAGTTAGCTATGGGACTGCAGGCAAGACCATTGCCTCCTGTGCCTCAGTTTACTCATTGATAAATGAGGCTGCAGAGCTGGATGAACTTTACTGGGTGGAAAGTCGTCCCAGTGGAAGAGACATTTTCACAGGAAATCCGGTTACTAACCTGTGCCATAACTGCTGTTCTTGGAGATGGGCTGCATGTGTCCATTCCACTCTCGGTGTCGGTGCCCCCAGCGCATGACCCGCGGAAACTTTTTGCCTCAGTGTTACCTGTTGGGTGACTCAAGCGCCCCACAGCATTGCATGCAGGTATAAAGGGCAGAGATTGCTGTACCTCCTGCAAAGAGGGGAAGGAGGGCGGGTTGTAGAATGGACACATGCCGCCCACCTCGAAGAACAACAACAGCAGAACGTGTTAATAACTGTTCTTCGAGTGATCACGCGTGGGATTAAGTTTAGAAGTGTGAACAACAAGGGTGATGTCGTGGTGGGAGTCTGCTATAGACCACCAGACCAGGGGGATGAGGTGGACGAGGCTTTCTTCCGGCAACTAGCACAAGTTACTAGATTGCAGGCCCTGGTTCTCATGGGAGACTTTAATCACCCTGATATCTGCTGGGAGAGCAATACAGCGGTGCACAGACAATCCAGGAAGTTTTTGGAAAGTGTAGGGGACAATTTCCTGGTGCAAGTGCTGGAGGAACCAACTAGGGGCAGAGCTCTTCTAGACCTGCTGCTCACAAACCGGGAAGAATTAGTAGGGGAAGCAAAAGTGGATGGGAACCTGGGAGGCAGTGACCATGAGATGGTCGAGTTCAGGATCCTGACACAAGGAAGAAAGGAAAGCAGCAGAATACGGACCCTGGACTTCAGAAAAGCAGACTTTGACTCCCTCAGGGAACTGATGGGCAGGATCCCCTGGGAGAATAACATGAGGGGGAAAGGAGTCCAGGAGAGCTGGCTGTATTTTAAAGAAGCCTTATTGAGGTTGCAGGAACAAATCATCCCGATGTGTAGAAAGAATAGTAAATATGGCAGGCGACCAGCTTGGCTTAACAGTGAAATCCTTGCTGATCTTAAACGCAAAAAAGAAGCTTACAAGAAGTGGAAGCTTGGACAAATGACCAGGGAGGAGTATATAAATATTGCTCAGGCATGCAGGAGTGAAATCAGGAAGGCCAAATCACACTTGGAGTTGCAGCTAGCAAGAGATGTTAAGAGTAACAAGAAGGGTTTCTTCAGGTATGTTAGCAACAAGAAGAAAGTCAATGAAAGTGTGGGCCCCTTACTGAATGAAGGAGGCAACCTAGTGACCGAGGATGTGGAAAAAGCTAATGTTCTCAATGCTTTTTTTGCCTCTGTCTTCACGAACAAGGTCAGCTCCCAGACTGCTGCACTGGGCAGCACAGTATGGGGAGAAGGTGACCAGCCCTCTGTGGAGAAGAAGTGGTTCAGGACTAGTTAGAAAAACTGGACGAGCACCAGTCCATGGGGCCGGATGCGCTGCATCCGAGGGTGCTAAAGGAGTTGGCGGATGTGACTGCAGAGCCATTGGCCATTATCTTTGAAAACTCATGGCGATCGGGGGAGGTCCCGGATGACTGGAAGAAGGCTAATGTAGTGCCCATCTTTAAAAAAGGGAAGAAGGAGGATCCGGGGAACTACAGGCCAGTCAGCCTCACCTCAGTCCCTGGAAAAATCATGGAGCAGGTCCTCAAGGAATCAATTCTGAAGCACTTAGAGGAGAGGAAAGTGATCAGGAACAGTCAGCATGGATTCACCAAGGGCAAGTCATGCCTGACTAACCTAATTGCCTTCTATGAGGAGATAACTGGGTCTGTGGATGAGGGGAAAGCAGTGGATGTGTTATTCCTTGACTTTAGCAAAGCTTTTGATACGGTCTCCCACAGTATTCTTGCCGGCAAGTTAAAGAAGTATGGGCTGGATGAATGGACTATAAGGTGGATAGAAAGCTGGCTAGATCGTCGGGCTCAACGGGTAGTGATCAACGGCTCCATGTCTAGTTGGCAGCCGGTTTCAAGTGGAGTGCCCCAAGGGTCGGTCCTGGGGCCGGTTTTGTTCAATATCTTCATTAATGATCTGGAGGATGGCGTGGACTGCACTCTCAGCAAATTTGCAGATGACACTAAACTGGGAGGAGTGGTAGATACGCTGGAGGGTAGGGATAGGATACAGAGGGACCTAGACAAATTAGAGGATTGGGCCAAAAGAAACCTGATGAGGTTCAACAAGGACAAGTGCAGAGTCCTGCACTTAGGACGGAAGAATCCCATGCACTGTTACAGACTAGGGACCGAGTGGCTAGGCAGCAGTTCTGCAGAAAAGGACCTAGGGGTTACGGTGGACGAGAAGCTGGATATGAGTCAACAGTGTGCCCTTGTTGCCAAGAAGGCTAACGGCATTTTGGGCTGTATAAGTAGGGGCATTGCCAGCAGATCGAGGGACGTGATCGTTCCCCTCTATTCGACATTGGTGAGGCCTCACCTGGAGTACTGTGTCCAGTTTTGGGCCCCACACTACAAGAAGGATGTGGAAAAATTGGAAAGAGTCCAGCGGAGGGCAACAAAAATGATTAGGGGGCTGGAGCACATGAGTTATGAGGAGAGGCTGAGGGAACTGGGATTGTTTAGTCTGCAGAAGAGAAGAATGAGGGGGGATTTGATAGCTGCTTTCAACTACCTGAAGGGGGGTTCCAAAGAGGATGGATCTAGACTGTTCACAGTGGTACCAGATGACAGAACAAGGAGTAATGGTCTCAAGTTGCAGTGGGGGAGGTTTAGATTGGATATTAGGAAACACTTTTTCACTAGGAGGGTGGTGAAGCACTGGAATGGGTTACCTAGGGAGGTGGTGGAATCTCCTTCCTTAGAGGTTTTTACGGTCAGGCTTGACAAAGCCCTGGCTGTGATGATTTAGTTGGGATTAGGTCCTGCTTTGAGCAGGGGGTTGGACTAGATACCTCCTGAGGTCCCTTCCAACCCTGATATTCTATGATTCTATGATTCCACTCTTGGTGCCTCACAGGCTGTAGAACAGGAGCGGGGATCACAGTCTATTTCCATAAAGATTGGAGAACAACTCGTCGTACCCTAATATAATCTCTGGAGTCTTGAGCCACAGCATGGTGGGAAGCAAACGTCTGGACTGATGAGCAGGCTGCCACTCCACGAATGTCTGTGTTTGGAACTTGTGCCAGAAAAGCTGCCACGGCTGATGTGCCCTTGTTGAAGGAGCTGTGCCTCTGTCAGGCACAGCAACACTAGCCACGTCACAGCACATGCGGGTGCAGGGTGAGATGCAGGAAGAAATTCTCTGGGTTTAGACTGATGGACCTCTCACTCAGCCTGCATCTGTTACAAACAGCTGGGAGGATTTATGGAAGTGTCTCGTTCTATCTAGGTAAAATGCCAAGGCTCTTCTGATGTCCAAGGTATACAAACACTCTTCCTCTCTGGTCACATGTGGTTTTGGTTAGAATCCAGGCAAATGAATTGGCTGTGGCAAGAGGAAACCACTTTTGGGAAGAACGTTGAATGAGGATGCAAATAAGCCTGGTCTTTAAAAAAGACTGCATATGGAGGTCCTGACATTAATGCCTGAAGCTCTCTTTCTGGCTGAGGTAATGGCCACCAGAAATGCCACCTTCGTTGATAGATGCAGCGATTACCAGATAGCCAACGGTTCAAACGGGAGACCAATAGGTCTTCACAGTACTAAGTTTAGATCCCACAGAGGAACAGGGTCTTGCACTTGAGGGTATAATTTGACTAAGCCCTTTAAAAATCTTATGGACATGTCATTGGAGAAAATAGTGATTGCCCACTTTAGGGTGGAATGCTGAATTAGCAGCCAGATGTACTTTGATGGAACTAGCCACCAAACCATGGTGTTTCAGGAATAATAAGTAGTCCAGTACACATTGAATTGAAGAACTGGTCCCATTCTCAAGACCAGATGAAGAAACGCCTCAATTTTGCAAGGTGAGTAAGCCCTTGTAGAAGGCTTCCTACTATTTAGCAGGACTTCTTGTACATCTTTTGAGCAAGCCTGCTCCCTAGTGTCTAGCCATGGAGCATCCATGCAGTTAGGCAAAGGGATTGTAGGCTCAGGTGGTATAGGCAACCGTGATCCTGGGAGGTTAGGTTTGAGTATAGGGGAAATGAAATTGGACGTTTCACTGACAACGCCAGGAGAGTGGAGAAGGCCTGTGCTGGGGCTATAAGTATGACTCTGGCCTGGTCCTGTCTTATTTTTAGCAGGACCCTATGAGTGAGTGGGATGGGTGGAAAAGCATGGAAGACCCTTTGACCATGTCACTAAAAAGGCATCTGTTATAGAATCTGGGCTGTGACCCTGTAGGGAGCAGAGCTGCTGACAGTTTCTGTTGGACTTTGTCGGAAATAGGTCCAGTTGGGGAAACCCCCGTGACTGGAAGATGTATCAGGCCACTTTGATGAAGAGACCACTAGTGGTGACTCGTAAATAACCTGCTCAGGTGTTCTGCTGGGTCATTCTCTGTGCCCAGCAGGTTAGATGCTTCTAGATTGACTGTGTTGGCAACAAGTAGAGTTGCTTCTTGGCAGAGTGGAGAAGAGCAGGATGCCCACTGCTTGCTGGGGTAGAACATTCCTGCCATGTGGTCTGTGGGGACGAACAAGCTGCTTCCCCTGATTTGTGATAAAAATACTTGGCACGCCAGTGTGACAACTTTCAGTTCCCTGACACTGAGGTGTAAAGCTAGGTCCTTGTAGGACCATAGATCCTGCATTTGTAGAGAACCCAGGTGGGCTCCCCATCCCAGGGCCAAAGCATCTGCCACTAGCATGAGTGTCGTTTGTGGGTGGGCAAATGGAACACCTACACATAGGTTGTCTGGATCTGTCCACCAATCTAGGGAGGGGAGGACATGGGAGGGCACTCTTACCATTGAGTCTGACAGCGGCTTAGTGAGTAGACTGATTCCAGCCAACCCTGCAGAGTTCTGAGTCATAGTCTGGCCTGTTGATTCACGTAGGTGCAACAGATCATGTGTGCCTGAAGCCTCAGTTTCGTGTTGTTGTGATCGTGTGAGCCTTCAAACCTATACCAAGTGATTGAACTGCCTGGAACCTGGAGTGTGGAAGAAAGGCCCTGGCTTGAGATGAGTCCAGTACAGCTCCTATAAACTCTATCCTCTGGACCAGGGAGAGGAGAGATTTTCTGTGTTGATTATCAGTCCCAGAGCATTGAACATTGACTGGACCAAGGCAACACTGCTCTGCACTTGCAGTTTGGACGAGCCTTTGACAAGCTTTGGCAAGGGAAGGGTAAACCCAGTGCTTAATTTGTAATGAAAGACGTGCCAGGGCTCAAGCGATTTTTACATTCAGAATGGATGCAGCAAGCCCAGAGGTTGTGAACTGCCAAGCCTAGAGGTGCCAGGCCTCAGCCCTGGCAAGCCCTGGCACAAATTAAGCACTGGGAAAACCTGCATCCCCGATCTTCAGAAGAATGCAGCTAATTTGTAAAGACCCTGGGATAATAAAAGCTAGCGTGACCATGAAAAACTTTATCCTTTTTAAAAATGTGTTGAGTTGACACAGGGTTAAAATTGCTCTGAGACCCCCCACCCCCGAACTTAGGAAATATTTAGAATAAAACCCCTTCCCTCAGACCACATGTGGAACCTCCTCTGTGGCTCCCAAGCAAAGGAGCAATTGAAATTCCTGGATAAGGAGTTTCTCGTGAGAGGGGTCCCTGAAGAAGGACAGGGAGGAAGGGTGGAAGGGACGGGGAGAAGAAAGCTGCAGAGTATATCCCACTTACACAGTATTCAAGACCCACTGGTCCAAAGTAATCTGGGACCAAGCACTATGGAAGTGGGAAAGATGGTTTGTGAAGGTGCATGAGGTGATGTGAGGACTCCCTGACCGCTTTGACCTCTACACCTAAGTCTGCAGCCACTCTCTTTAACAACTCCTGATAAACTTTAAAATCATCCGGAGGAGGTGAAGATGTGCCAAATGAAACAGCCTCGTCTGGAGAGGACAAAGAGGAAGCCAAACCAGAGGGGCAGAATCTCTTCTGCTGGTTGGTTCTGGAACCTCCTCTGGGATGCTCAACCCAGTGCCAGACTCCAGGGAAGGAGTTGCTTGGTGTGTAGATTCAGCCCTTTTAGACAAGGGCACTGAGTACACATGGTGTGGGGAAGCTCTGGAAACTGCAGGGAAACCTCTAGGGGTTCATAATGGCCACAGATATGGGACAGGGCCCCATTGTCCCAGTCACATTCCCAAGGCAGGTCCCACTGAAGGGTCATAGAATCATAGAATCATAGAATCTCAGGGTTGGAAGGGACCTCAGGAGGTCATCTAGTCCAACCCCCTGCTCAAAGCAGGACCAAACCCAACTAAATCAGCCCAGCCAGGGCTTTGTCAAGCCTGACCTTAAAAACCTCTAAGGAAGGAGATTCCACTACCTCCCTAGGTAACCCATTCCAGTTCTTCACCACCCTACTAGTGAAAAAGTTTTTCCTAATGTCCAACCTAAACCTCCCCCTCTGCAACTTGAGACCATTACTCCTTGTTCTGTCATCTTCTATCACTGAGAACAGTCTAGATCCATCCTCTTTGGAACCCCCTTTCAGGTAGTTGAAAGCAGCTATCAAATCGCCCCTCATTCTTCTCTTCTGCAGACTAAACAATCCCAGTTCCCTCAGCCTCTCCTCGTAAGTCATGTGCTCCAGTCACAGTGGTAGATGGTCAGAGAGGATCTGTGCAGAGACCAGCAGGTCCTGCTTTGGGGTTGTGATACATCAGGTCCCATCTGCAAGTCTGATGATGAGGATTCCCCTTCCTCTGACCAGGGTGGGGCTGATCCAGTTGGTGCCGGGGACCACTGCCGAAAGCCTGGCGATGGACAAAGTGACACCATCATAGCAGGCTTCTCCTTGGCCAGAGGCTGAGTCACTGGCAGAAATGGCAGGGTGCCGAGGGACTGGACTCCGGTAAGGAAGGAGACACTGGCCCCGAGAAGCAGAGCAGGTTTCTTGGCAAATTTCTGCAAATGCCTCCGGCGTAGTTGGCATCGAGAGGGTGTTTTGTTGTGGTGCCAAAGAAGCTGGAAGCTTTGTATTTCTTCTTCGGTACAGGTGAGAGAGAACATGGCCGGGATTCCGCTAAAGCTGGAAGTGCTCTTCTCACTGAAGCTGCAGCACTCGGCACCGAGTCAGACCAGGTCAGCTCTGACGGTGGTCTGATACCGCCTCCATCAGCAGAAATTTCAGCTTACCCTCCACATCCTTCTTTGTCCTAGGCTTGAACTCCCTGTGAATCTGGCACCAGGCCTTCATGCGTGCCTCTCCCAAGTGCTTCAGACAGCTCTTGTGTGGGTTGGTTCCTGGCATAGGCCTGGAGCAAGAAACCTGGTGACCAGGGCACAGCTCAGTACCATACATAGAATAAAACCTCAACTGGAGAAAACAGCAAGTCCAACAGGTACCGCTGAGGGGAAAAGTTTCTGGCGGCCATGTGCTGGGCGCATCAATCCCACGAGTGGAATGCACACATGCAATCACTTGAAGAAAAAACAATTTCTTTTCCCATGAAAATGTCGGTTTTGGTGAAAAATTTAATTTTTCCTTAAAATTGCTTAAAAATTTTCCTTAAAGGTCAAAAACGAGCATTTTTGTTTCAAACTGACAAAAATTTTCATTTCTTTTCAACTTAAGATGCTGGTTCAGCTTTTTTGATTTAAAAAAACCTGAAATGAAACCGTTAATGACAAAATGTCAATTCAAAACTACAATTTTTATTTTGTTTTGACTTAAAATATTGACTTGCTGTGCCTTTTGGAAACCAAAATATTTAAAATTGAAACCAAATAAAATGTTCATTTTGAATCCGTTCAAAATGTCCTGACGAGAAAGGGACATTTTTCAACCCCCAAATTTGAACAAAAATATTTTGTTTGAAATTTCTTACAGGAGAAATGTTGTTTTCCCACCACCTGTCTGGGAACGGTACCATCGTTCTGTCTCACAGGCTGTTCACAGGTGAAATGAATGCTTGTAAGGGGAATTCAGACCCACACAGATAAAGTTACAAGAGCAGGGCTGAGTGTCTACCACGTCCATTGCTAGTGTAGGCCCCATGTAAACATGCTCAATTTTGGCATGTGAGCAGACCAATGAAGCACAAGCTAACTGGAAATCAAACTAATAAATGTTTCCTTTAATCTCTCTCTGTCTCTGCCTGTCTTTTCTGTAGCACCATTGGCCAGGATCCCCTTGGGAGTCCAGCCATGGCCCACAGGAATTCTTTCCTTGCTAGCAAATAAATACAACAACAAGGAAGAGGAGGCTTTTCTCTGCTAAAATCAAAGTCCCTCTCATAATAAACAATGTTTTTGCTGAAAGTTTTCTCTTCAAACAGCAAGGCTGAGAGCTGCCCATGAGCAGTTCCATACTTCCCCATGATGAGCTCACTAGGACACATGCCCAGGGCTTCGGCATTGCTCCAGCATGGATTTTAAAGGAATAAGGAGAGTGAAGCCTCGATATCTGTTTTCACATGGTTTCCCTCTAGCACGAGGTTTGCTTACCCAGGCTAGGAGTGCAGCCTTACAATACATTACGTCTCCTGTATGTTTGGAGCTGTGGTAGCACAGAGCACCCACCAACCTGCAGTCGACCAGTGGAACCCCAAAATGCAGTGGCCCTGGCTGGAGAGCTGGCACAACCAGGGTGTCTTGGGGATGCACTGATTTAGCAGATCCCCCATATCAGCCTCCACTGATGTGGTTTATATGGAGTTCCAACCAAAAGAGATGGCTGCTCTCCTTAGCAGCATGCATGAAGGGGGGCAGTGCCCTCTAAAAGGTGGCAGAGCGCCCTTCCTGGGCTATGTAATTTGCACCTCCTGAGCCAGCAGAGGTGATTTTAGCAGGTAAATGTTTTCATGCAGGAGAATATGAGAACATGGTGCACAGCCGTATACATGGCAATGGTGTGGTAACAGCACAGGCCAAACTCTGGCATGGGGTGAGTGAGTACAAGTCCACCTAAGCAGGGGCAGCGCTATGTATTTTGCCGCTCCAAGCACGGCAGTCAGATGGTGCGCCTGCGGGAGGTCCGCTGGTAACGCGGATTCGGCGGCATGTCCCGTGGCTTTGGTGTACCCGCCGCCGAATTGCCGCCGAAGCCGCAGGACCGGCGGACCTCCCGCAGGCATGCCGCCAAAGGCAGCCTGACTGCCACCCTCACGGCGACCGGCAGGCCACCCTCCGCAGCTTGCCGCCCCAGGCACACGCGTGCGCTGGTGCCTGGAGCCGCCCCTGCACCTAAGACACCAGAGTTGCACCCACTTACACCAGATCTGAATATGGCCATTTTGAAGCAATGAACTTGCCTGCAGGTCTCTATAGATAATGCAGCTCTAATTATACATGATCACATGGGAATCCCCCCACCTTGTCTCTGGCTGGCTGGCTTTGTGACTTTGCTCCCCAGGGGAAAAATCACACTCTGGAAAGGAAAAGGAAAGAGTAGCATAAAATCCCTCCTTGGCAGCTGTACTGAATCGCTTTACCTGTAAGGGGTTAAGAAACTCAAATAATTTGGTTGGCACCTGACCAGAAGGACCAATAAGGAAAGAAGATACTTTCAAATCCGGGGGGAATTTTGTTCATGCTCTCTTTGTTTGTTCCCTCTCCGGATGGAGAGAGAGACCAGGCAGGTACAACATCTCCTGAAAACATACCTGAAATGATGCATCTAAGATTACAAAAATTGTAAGTAAGGCAAGGAAATGCGTTAGGTTATCTTTTGTTTTTTGTTTGAATATTCTCTATGATAAGAGGTAGTTTTATTCCTGTTTTTGTAACTGTGAAGCTGAGTCCAGAGAGGAATCCTCTGTGTTTTAAATCTTTTTATTACCCTGTAAAGTTACCTTCCATCCTGATTTTGCAGGTGTGATTCTTTTACTTTTTTCTTTATAATAAAGTTCTTCTTTTAAGAACCTGATTGATTTTAGTGTCCTAAAGATAAAGGGGCTGGTCTGTACTTACATTAAAGGCAATTGGTTGGTATATTATTCTCAAGCCTCCCCAGGAAAGGGGGTGAAGGGCTTTGGGGGGATATTTTGGGGGAATAGGGATTCCAAGTGACCTGTCCCTGAATTTTTGTTTAAATCACTTGGTGGTGGCAGCAATACTGTCCAAGGACAAGGAAAGGATTTTGTCCCTTGGGGAAGTTTTTAACCTAAGCTGGTATAATATAAGTTTAGGGAGTCTTTCATGCGGGTCCCCACATCTGTACCCCAGAGTTCAGAGTGGGGAGGGAACCCAGACACACTCCAAGGAAATAGTAGAGATAAATGTTTTAAAAGTTTCCTGTCCTATTTTTATAGTTTCCTGTTGTAACGATGCTGGTTCTGGCGGGAACCAACTGAGAGTGCCAATTCAGGACAAATTGCTTAAAACAGGGCAGTTACAGCCCAAGGCTGGGGATTTTCCACCTCTAAGGCAAACCAAACCAAACCAGCCAGACAAAGAGGACTTTGGTCTCACCCCACTGGCTAACCACAAGTCACACAAGCAATTTCCTTAGACACTCCAGTTTCCCAGTATCACCACCAGTGCCACTCGTTATGGGGACAAATGGTTATGAAAACCAATACCCCAGTAAAAGAAAAAAGGTTCTCTCGATCCCAAAGGACCAAGCCCCAGACCCAGGTCAATATACAAATTAGATCTTACCCACAAATCACGCTGTTGCCAATCCTTTAGAATCTAAAATCTAAAGGTTTATTCATAAAAGGAAAAAGATATAGATGAGAGCTAGAATTGGTTAAATGGAATCAATTACATACAGTAATGGCAAAGTTATTGGCTTAGGCTTGTAGCAGTGATAGAATAAACTGCAGGTTCAAATCAAGTCTCTGGAGTACATCCCCAGCTGGGATGGGTCATCAGTCCTTTGTGTAGAGCTTCTGTTTGTAGCAAAGTCCCTCCAGAGGTAAGAAGCAGGATTGAAGACAAGATGGAGATGAGGCATCAGCCTTTTATAGTTTTTTCCAGGTGTAAGAACACCTCTTTGTTCTTACTGTGGAAAATTACAGCAAAATGGAGTCTGCAGTCACATGGGAAAGTTCCTGCATACTTTGCTGAGTTACGAGGTGTAACTGCCTTTTCTCAATGGGTCAGTTGTGTAGCTGATGGTCCTTAATGGGCCATCAAGCAGGCTAGGCAGAGCTAACACCAACTTGTCTGGGACGTCTCCCAGAAGCATAGCATAAGTTTGAAATACAGACAGTATAGAGCCAATATTCATAACTTCAACTACAAAATTGATACACACATATAGACAGCATAATTATAACCAGCAAACCATAGCCTTGACTTAGACACCTTATTTGACCCCCTTTATACAAGATTTGGTGCCACTACAGGACCTTGGTTGCAACCATGTTCTATACGGTCCCAGTTTAAG
The DNA here is from genome assembly GCA_003942145.1 of Platysternon megacephalum. Lineage (NCBI taxonomy): Eukaryota > Metazoa > Chordata > Testudines > Platysternidae > Platysternon > Platysternon megacephalum. The sequence goes on from QXTE01000233.1 coordinate 1,283,227, forward strand.
TTAATAACACCTGTCAAAGCCTTAAGCCGATGAAACCTGAGCTAAGATTCATGCACATCCCTCCTCCAGGGACTCTGGACTCCAGGCACACAGGCAAGGTATAAGGCCAGTTACTTTAAACAACACTTGAAAAGGAGGGAGTTTGTCTGGAGGTTAGAGCAATGGACTGGGTGTCAGGACTCCTGGCTCCTCTATTGCTAACTTGCTGTGTGACCTTGGGCAGGTCAATTAACCGATTTGTACCTCAATTTCCCCACCTTTAAAATGCAGATACTATTTCTTACTCCCCTTTGGAAAGGCTTGAGATCCTCAGCCAAAAGGATCTAGAAGCCATAAGTTTGATTATTATATACCAGTATACCAGCCCATGCCCTCTGCCCAACCCAAGCCTTTGAAAAGGTTATCCCCGGGTTTCTGGAAGAATTGTAACGCTGGCTCAGCATTCTGAGCACATGACAACACTGAGCTGAGGGGGACAGAATCTCAGACAAGGACTTGACAGAGCACAGAGCAAGTGTCCAGTCCTGTCTCCTGCTTGGTTAGAGAAACCAGGAGAGTCATCGAGAACAATTGCCAAGAAGCTTCTTTCAACAATGTAATCCTTGGTGAGCTTTGTGTGCTCCCTCGGACTGCTGCCGTGCAGGACGGCAGTGTTCAGGGACACAGGACCTTTCGATGAACATTGCAGGATATTCGTAGAAAAAGGGATTTCACCCTTATAGTCATGGAAACCCAATGTTAAGGATTACGCTCAGCCAATCAGGTGTTAGCAGCCATTCCCTTACTGGCATGATGTCATCTCCTATGTAGAGTTTCTTGTAAACTAGTAACTCCATAGCCTTTGTTATAGGCTACCCACATTGCAGATGACCTAGGCCCAGGGTTTGGCCCAGTTACTTCTACGGGAGCTTACCCTGCAGGATGGGAACTGGCAGCATTTTGTTTCCCATGCAGTGGCAGATTAGGATCTGTTAATCACTGAAATCAGTGCATCGGTCTCTCTCAGGGGCTCTGCACATTGGTATGTTCATTACCAACTAGTGGGGACTCCCAGACTGTGCAGTACACGATATTCAAATACTTCTAACTATGTCAGTTCTGAATCGAATTTGTTCCAGGTCTTCATGGAGGACTAATTCTCGACAAGATTGAAGTTTCAGAAATAAACCTTTCTGTAGTTATCTAACCCCAAAACAAGCATATGCACATTTGTTGGCCCGCAAACCCTACAGGCTCAGATTTGACCTCAGCTCTACTGGCGTGACTCTGGATTAACGTTACTAAATTCCCTGGCAACTAAGGTCAGTATCTGGCCCATGTTTGAGTAACTCAGAAAAACAAGAAGGATTTTAATTAACAATTTTTCTTCATTGGACTGAAATCAAGAAAGAAACAAACTCAGCTTAAGGAAGGTTAACGCTGCCGGAGGGGCACTGCCCCTGCGAGAACAGGCTCTTTGTATGTTGTGTGTGGCAGGCAGACATGCTAATGTGGCCTGGGATCAACTCCTGTTACTGAAGGAACTGGGGTGGTGCCCCAAAGGAGCATGCGTGGGACATGGTGTTAGGGGACTGTATTCGCGCCTCAATGTCATGCTGACTCTGAGTCAAGCGGCACCTTCCCTAACAGCTTGGAAATCCCCCTCCTCCACTGGGAGATCTGTCACTCGTTCGCACAGCACACAGCAGTGGCCTCCTGCACATAACGATATTTTGAGACAGCTGCTCAGCTGCTGAAAGAGGCCATAGCTCCAGTTGCGAACCTGCCCAGTGAGAACTCCCTATTCATGCGTTTATAACCTACCCAGCACCGGGGCCGACGTCACCTCACTCACTGCACTCAGTTCTCAGGGAATTGCTCATGGTCTGTGAGCATAGTACCAAAAACAACATACACCTCTAAGCAGAGTCAGACATGCATCATGTCACTTCCTGTCACTTCTCTCCAGGCAGGTCAATTCAGACCAGATTTCTTACTGCACGCAGGGAGACTACAGGATGAAACAACTACAGGGCATTGCATCATTGTTTAGGCCCAGATCTTTAAAAGGATTTAGGCACCTAATTCTCATTGATTTCAATGAGAGCTAGGTGCCTATAGCTTTGAGGATCTGGGCCTTAGTACATTTTCTTAGCCTTGTCACAGTTTTAGCTCCATTTCTCAGGAACCAGTCCCAGACTGTGAATGAAACTTCCATCAGAACTAAGGACCATCTCAAACCTCCCACCTTGGGCTTCTTCCACCTGTCTCCTCTAACATACACATAGAGCAACAAACCAATGACAAAAACCAAAACACGGCACTGCACTGCGCTGCACTGCATACACAATTCTCCCCCTGGGAGGGGATGAGAGAGAGAAGGAATCACACTGCATAGACGTGAGTCCCATCCCTAAATGCCCTAATGGAAGATAGTAGTGATGAGGGCAATATAAGAACCTATATAGGCCAGGCTAGACTAGAATACGCTTATCAGTCCTGTTCCTCTTTGGAATCTCTGTAAGGAAGAAACCTCATGGAGGCAAATACAGTTTGTGTCTAACACTTTGACTCAATTCCTGCATCTCATATAGGTGTGGAGAAGGCAGATGCAGTAGCTACCTTGAGCTTTCAGCCATAGCCAGCTAGAGGGAAAAGATGGATTCTAAATTTTACTGCTGGTGTCTGCATTATAGAAAAACACTGGGGTCTGATATCTATAGTGCCGATATCAGACAGTCAAGTGCGAGCAGTCTGCAACCAGATCTCCCAAATCACAGAGGGCTCAACCCTGCGAGACTGGGAGCACTGCCTGTTATTATGGTTGCCCGACACTTCCCATTATAAGCCCCTGTTTTCAGTTGCTTAGAACTTTGCCAAATGTTAGTCACTTGGCTGACGTTTTCCATGCCAGGGGCTGCTTTTTAAAAAAAAAATTTCAGCCAAAACACTTCAACTGTTTCTGAGAATGAGGGTAGGGAAAAATACATTGTTTTGCCCATATTAAAATATTCTGATGGCCTTTTCTTTGAGAAGATCTAGTGCCCCCATGCTTTGGGATCGGGAAGAAAATTTCCCCTGGGTCAGATTGGCAGAGATCCTGGGTTTTTTTGCCTTCCTCTGCAGCCATGGGCACAGGTCACTTGCAGGTTTAAACTAGTGTAAATGATGAATTCTCTATAACATGAAGACTCTAAAACAGGGGTAGGCAACCTATGGCACGTGTGCCGAAGGCGGCACGCGAGCTGATTTTCAGTGGCACTTACACTGCCCGGGTCCTGGCCACCAGTCCAGGGGGCTCTGCATTTTAATTTAATTTTAAATGAAGCTTCTTAAACATTCTGAAACCTTATTTACTTTACATGCAACAATAGTTTAGTTATATATTACAGACTTATAGAAAGAGACCTTCTAAAAACGTTAAAATGTATTACTGGCACGCGAAACCTTAAATTAGAGTGAATAAATGAAGACTCGGCACACCACTGCTGAAAGGTTGCCGACCCCTGCTCTAAAACATGATTTGAGGACTTCAGTAACACAACCAGAAGTTAGAAGTCTATTACAGGAGTGGGTGGGGGAGGTTCTGTGGCCTGCAATGTGCAGGATGTCAGACTAGATGATCATGATGGTCCCTTCTGACCTTAAAGTCTATGAGACTTGACCTTCGGGTCAGGGATGTACCTTTTGCTGTGCCTGTGAAAATCAACCCAAATTGCCCAAATTATAAGCCTTTGAAAAATCACAATTCACAAATGCTCAGTAGATATGTGCTAGAGCTCGGTACCTAAAATCCCCAAAGATTCTGTCTGCACTGAGCATACTCCAGCCCAGGGTTGCAGGGGCTGAGCAGGACTTTCCCTGAAATTGTAGTTCTGGGCTGCTACAGGCTATGCCAGAGTCAGGGACTGGAACAGAAAGCTGGGAGACCATCTCACCTGTGCTCTTCAAAGACCACCCTGAAGAGGATGGACCTGCTCTGGGGATGGATCAGGGCTATGTAGTGAAGGAGGCTCTTGTCTGTATGCTCCTCATTCCTGGAGGGGATTGCAGGAAGAGAAAGGACGGTCTCACAGTTAAGGCAGTCGAATGCTGCCCTGGAAAATTGGATTCTATCCCTGCCTCTGTCACAGAGTCCCTGCATGGTGCTGGGGAAGTCACTTCAACCAGACTTTTCACCGGTGGGTCACCAACTGTGTGTCCTCATTTTCTGGGTGCCTGACTTGGAACCCTGCAGTCTGATTTGCTGAAGAGCTGAGCGCTCACAGCTGCAACTGAAATCAACGGGAGCTGGGCTTTGAGCACATACAGTGCTAGATGAAGCTAAGTACGCTGAACAATCAGGGCCTAGGTTTCTAAAATTGGGCACCCAAAATTAATAGATACCTTTGACTTTAATCTCTCTGTGCTACAGTTCCCCATCTGTCAAATGGGAATAATCCCAAATCCGCACTTCGCAGGGTCATTGTGAAAATAAACGGTGATGCACTCTACTATAGCGATGAGCACCTTAGAAATTCCATGAGGAAACCAATAGCTAACATAAGAACAGCCATAGAGGGTGTCACAGAGTGTTGGGGAGTCAGGGCCCTGCACCCCCCACTTCCTGCGATTCACCCTGACTCTCAGCCAGCCAGTAAAACAGAAGGTTTATTAGACGACAGGAACACAGTCCAAAACAGAGCTTGTAAGTACAGAAAACAGGACCCCTCAGTCAGGTCCATCTTGTGGGGTAGGGAGCCCAGACCCTGATTCTAGGCCTCCCTCCATTTCCCCAGCCAGCTCCAAACTGAAACCCCCTCCAGCAGTCTCCCCCAGCCACACACCCCGGCTCCTCCTCCAGCCTTTGTCCAGTTTCCCAGGCAGAAGGTGTCACCTGGCCCAAACCCCCTCCTGGGCTCAGGTTACGTGCTCAAGTATCATCCCGCAAGTGAAGTCACACCCTGATACCCCACCACCATCAGTGTTAATGCAGACAGTAAACTAGTAAAACTCCCATGCAACATTACCAGGTTAATATCCCCTACTCCCTACTCTGTCACAGAGGGTCAGCCCAAAGGTCCATCTAGCCCAGTGTGCTGTCTTCCCACAGTGGCCAGTGCCAGGTGCTTAGGAGGGAATTAACAGAACAGGACAGTTCGTCGAGTAATCCATCCCCTGTCGTCCAGTCCCAGCTTCTGGCAGTTGGAGGTTTAGGGATGCCCAGAGCTCAGTTCAGCCTTGAGCACAGAAATTGAATAGTACGCAGAAGGGCTGTCAAGCAATTGAAAAAATTAATCACGATTAATCGCGCTGTTAAAAAATAATAGAATACCGTTTATTTAAATATTTTTGGATATTTTCTACATTTTCAAAAATATAGATTTCAATCACAACACAGAATACAAAGTGTACAGTGCTCACTTTATATTTATTTTTTATTACAAATATTTTCACTGTATAAAAACAAAAGAAATAGCATTTTTCAATTCACCTAATACAAGTACTGTAGTGCAAACTCTTTATCATGAAAGTTGAACTTACAAATGTAGAATTATGTACAAAAAAACCTGCACTGAAAAATAAAATACTGTAAAACTTTAGAGCCTACAAGTCCACTCAGTCCTACTTCTTGTTCAGCCAATCGCTCAGACAAACAAGTTTGTTTACATTTGAAGGAGATACTGCTGCCCGCTTTTTGTTTACAATGTCATCTGAAAGTGAGAACAGGCGTTTGCATGGCACTGTTGTAGCCGGCGTCTCAAGATATTTACGTGCCAGATGCGCTAAAGATTCATATGTCCCTTCATGCTTCGACCCCCATTCCAGAGGACATGCGTCCATGCTGATGATGGTTCTGCTTGATAAGAACCCTGCATGTTCACTTTCATTATCTGAGTCAGATGCCACCAGCAGAAGATTCATTTTCTTTTTTGGTGGTTCAGGTTCTGTAGTTTCTGCATCAGAGTGTTGCTCTTTTAAGACTTCTGAAAGCATGCTCCACACCTCGTCCCTCTCAGATTTTGGAAGGCACTTCAGATTCTTAAACCTTGGGTCCAGTGCTGTAGCTATCTTTAGAAATCTCACATTGGTACTGTGACAGCGTACCCCATAAAGGGGCTCATAAATGTATGTATAATATAACTGGAATAGGGTTTTGCTACATAGGCCATGTAACATATCTATGTAAAGGTTATGATCTACTGGTTATGTTCATCCTAGTTGTATGCAGGCACCATTAGGTGTTCAGTCAGGGGGCACTTAACAGACAAAAGAGNCTTTGTTCTGTCTGTTACTACTTGGAATCACTTAAATCCTACTTTCTGTATTTAATAAAATCACTTTCTACTTATTAATTAACTCAGAGTATGTATTAATACCTGGGGGAGCAAACAGCTGTGCATATCTCTCTATCAGTGTTATAGAGGGCGAACAATTTATGAGTTTACCCTGTATAAGCTTTATACAGGGTAAAACGGATTTATTTGGGTTTAGACCCCATTGGGAATTGGGCATCTGAGTGCTAAAGGCAAGCACACTTCTGTGAGCTGTTTTCAGGTAAACCTGCAGCTTTGGGGCAGGTAATTCAGGCCCTGAGTCTCTGCTGGAGCAGACGGGTGTGTCTGGCTTCACCAAGACAGGGAGCTGAAGCCACCGAGCTGGCAGGGAGAACAGGAACAGAGGTAGCCTTGGCACATCAGTCTGGCAGCTCCCAAGGGGGTTTCTGTGATCCAACCCATCACAGGTACCTTCTTTGCGTTTTGTCAAATCTGCAGTGAAAGTATTCTTAAAACAAACAACATGTGCTGGGTCATCATCCAAGACTACCATAACACAAAATATATGGCAGAATGCGGGTAAAACCATGGAGCAGGAGACATACAATTCTCCCCAAGGAGTTCAGTCACAAATTGAATTAATGTATTATTTTTTTAATGAGCATCATCAGCATGGAAGCATGTCCTCTGGAATGGGGGTCGAAGCATAAAAAGGTACATGAATATTTAGCATATCTGGCACGTAAATACCTTGCAATGCCGGCTACAAAAGTGCCATACGAATGCCTGTTCTCACTTTCAGGTGACATTGTATATAAGAAGCCGGAAGCATTATCTCCCATAAATGTAAACAAACTTGTTTCTCTTAGCGATTGGCTGAACAAGAAGTAGGACTGTGTGGACTTGTAGGGTCTAAAGTTTTTTTTTGAGTGTAGTTATGTAACAAAAAAACCTACATTTGTAAGTTGCACTTTCACGATAAAGAGATTGCACTATAGTACTAGTTTGGGGTGAATTGAAAAATACTATTTCTTTTATCAGAGGGGTAGCCGTGTTAGTCTGTATCCACAAAAACAACAAGGAGTCCGGTGGCACCTTAAAGACTAACAAATTTATTTGGGCATAAGCTTTCATGGGTAAAAAACCCACTTCTGCATCTGAAGAAGTGGGTTTTTTACCCACGAAAGCTTATGCCCAAATAAATGTTACTGTTTCTTTTGTTTGTAATTTTTACAGTGCAAATATTTGTAATCAAAAGTAATATAAAGTGAGCAGTGTACACTTTGTATTCTGTGTTGTAATTCAAATCAATATATTTGAAAATGTAGAAAAACATCCAAAAATATTTAATAAATTTCAATTGGTATTCTATTGTTTAACAGTGCGATTAAAACTGTGATTAACTTTTTTAATTGCGATTAATTTTTTTGAGTTAATCGCATGAGTTAACTGCGATTAATCGACAGCCCTAGTACACAGTAAATAAAACTGGGGCCTACTGAAAAATGAGGAGAAAACAAAATATTGGGCAGCATCTGTCCTGTGAACGGAATGAGGCAGGGGTCCTGTGGAAAACATAGGATGTGACCATGTAACTAAAGACTATATCATAATGTATATGCACCGGGGGGTTGAATTAAGGTTGCACAGGCAACCCTTAATTCTGGCATTTCCTAACTTTTGAGTGCTTGGCTTTGCAACCTGAATAATGTTCTTGTAATGTTGTTTTCTGTGTGTAATATATACGAAACCCCACCAATGTGCCTGTCAGACTTGCCTTCTCCAGGGATTGCAGGGGAGGACTGTTTCCCATGGCCGATGGCCATAATTAACTTTTCAAATAAACTGTCCTGGAGGGAGACAGGAAACTGCATTATATTAAATCACATAGCAAGGCCTGGAGCAGAAACCCACTTGGAGAGCCTGTTATGTGAGATTCAAATAACAAAGAGCCAGCCTGGGCCCACTGCTCTCCAGTCTGTGTAAATGTGCACAGGAAGAGCAGTTCTGGGGCAGTCCTACATTGGTCACACTTACATATGAGGACAGAACCACTGGGGCAGCACTAGGTGAGATTTTCTGGTCCGTGTTATGCAGGAGGTTAGACTGGATGATCAGAAGGGTCCCTTCTGGCCCTAAAAATGATTATGGGCTGGTGTAAATCAGCAGAGCTCCATTGACTTCAGTGGAGTTACACAGTGGAGTTTATAGTAGATGAGGATCTGGCCTTTGAATGTATGTGTACATGCCTCAACAGTAGCCATTTCACAGGCTGTTCCAAAGGCTTCTCTTATAGCGCCCTGTTTCCACAAGATCCTAATTCCTGAAGCAGGCTCCTGTTGGGCTGGAATGGGCCCACGCGTGGGCGCTGTCCAACGTGAATTGTGCTGGAAAGTTTGAGAAAAATCCTTTCTCCCATTGTTGAGTTAGGGAGGAGTGAAAGGACACAGTTGCCGTTCTACCTGCACGTTAGCCATGGCCACAGCAAACTCAGTACCGCTTTGAACCCTGGAACGTGGCCTTGGCAATGTCTTCACTGGGCGCTGGCCTGTTGCTTGGGCTGACTGAACAAAGCTACGACAATTTGTACACTGTGCCCTGAGTCTTGTGAGCTGAAAGCCGGCAGAGGCTGCTTCGGCAGTCAGAAGGGCTGGGAGCTGCATTGCTCCACAGCTGGTCTTTTTCTTTTTCCCTAGCAAAGAGAGGAAATGAAACTCAGGGGCAGAGCTAAGGGGGCACAGGTCACACACGTGCAGCTGGAGCTTGGGGTCGTTATACGTTCCTCTCCTACGCTGCGTTGCGCTGGTACAAACAACTCTCTCTCTCTCTCTCTCATATATCATGGCAGTCACACCACTGCCCTTTGTCAGTGCCTCAGGCAGATATGCTCTCCCCCAGCGATTTTGCATGTGCACAGGGAGGGAGCAATCTGACTGCTCCTCTGTCCTGCGGGCTGGTATTTGGCGGAGGGCTCGGGGTGGGGAGGCCATGCTCCATGTGCTTCTGGGCCCGTTTGGGCAGGTGGCTCCCAGGGTGCGGTGGGGGAGGAGTGAGCAGGGTGCAGCGAGAGCAGGGACCGTTCAGCTGTGCAAAGGAGGGAGGCTTCCCGGCTGTGGCCAAGCAGGAGCTGCACACAGCCTGGCGCTGTGCGGGGGCCCAGGGAAGAGAGAAGGCCTGAATGTGCGTGTGGTGGAGCACTCCCAGCCCCGCTGAAGTGAATGAGGCCACTCCTCAGAACAAGCCCTCGCCAGCGTGAGCCCAGAGCATGCCCAGGAGAGCCGGGCCACAGAGCTCAGTGGCTGCAAATGTGTTTGTTCCTGATGTGCATCCACAACATCTGTAAACACATCCCTGGACACTGGACCACCATCCAGCAGGCAAACGCCCCCCAGGGCACAGGTCCTCCCCCCCTCATAACCGCACCTCAGACGAATGCTCAGAAACAAAAACTTCACCACGCCCTTCCATCCAGACTCAGAATCCCACCCCCAGACCTGCGGCACCACCAGGATAACCTGGGGAGAGGAGGAGCCTTGCAGCATGGCCTGACAGTCCTCAGATCTGGGCCTGGAGGATCAAGGGGAAATTCAAGAACCCCTCCCCAAGAATAGCCCACATTGGGGAGACAGGCTGGTCTCTCTGGAAGACAAGGCTCAACCCACTTAGGGCTTTATAGCTAAAACTGAACACCTGAAACTCAAAAATCAACAGGTAACCCATGCAGAGCACTGAGCGAAGATGTGACGTGAGTGACACACTCCTCAGAAGTCGATTGTGTGGGCTGCCAGGTGAACTGCAATTCCTTACGGTCTGGAGTAGGAGCCCCTTAGAGAGCTCGTTATTGCTACCACTCAGGTGGGGCCAGATGTCCCCAAGAGCTCAGGGCCAGATGATTTCCAAGCGCTCAGCTCCAACGATCCGGCCACATTTCCCCAGGAGCTCAGCTCCCAACAAGACGTGCAGCCCTGGTTTATGCTACAAGTTTGTGTTGGTAGAACTATGTCATTCAGAGGTGGAGAATCCCCACCCCTGAGCAATGCAGTGATACTGACTGAATTCCCAGTGTAGGGTTTCTCCTGTTCGCGTAGGTAGCATCTGTGCCACTGCAGTGCTGTAAGTGGAGACAGGCCCTAGAGAAGGGCCAGATTGTCAGAGACTCTCAGCACCCAGAAGCTCCCACTGTGACACCAATGCCCAGAGCTTCAGAAGAACTTAGCACCTGCTATGCACTCAACATGCTGAGCTGCTTTGTGTTTATCTGAACTTCCTGCATCTGGATCGACCAGATTCCTGCCACCTCTCCTGCTGCGGGGTCATCCAGACCCAACCAGTGTGCAGCAAGCCCAGCCAACGTGCAGTGTCCACAGCCAGTGTGCAGAGAATCAGAGAATATCAGGGTTGGAAGGGACCTCAGGAGGTATCTAGTCCAACCCCCTGCTCAAAGCAGGACCAATCCCCAAATAAATAATCCCAGCCAGGGCTTTGTCAAGCCTGACCTTAAAAACCTCTAAGGAAGGAGATTCCCCCCCCCCCCCACTAGGTAACCCATTCCAGTGCATCACCATCCTCCTAGTGAAACAGTTTTTCCTAATATCCAACCTAGACCTCCCCCACTGCAACTTGAGACCATTACTCCTTGTTCTGTCATCTGCTACCACTGAGAACAGCCGAGCTCCATCCTCTTTGGAACCCCCTTTCAGGTAGTTGAAAGCAGCTATCAAATCCCCCCTCATTCTTCTCTTCTGCAGACTAAACAAGCCCAGTTCCCTCAGCCTCTCCTCATAACTCATGTGCTCCAGCCCCCTAATCATTTTTGTTGCCCTCCGCTGGACTCTTTCCAATTTGTCCACATCCTTCTTGTAGTGTGGGGCCCAAAATTGGACATAGTACTCCAGGTGAGGCCTCACCAATGTCGAATAGAGGGGAATGATCACGTCCCTCGATCTGCTGGCAATGCCCCTACTTATACAGCCCAAAATGCCGTTAGCCTTCTTGGCAACAAGGGCACACTGTTGACTCATATCCCGCTTCTCCTCCACTGTAACTCCTAGGTCCTTTCCTGCAGAACTGCTGCCTAGCCACTCGGTCCCTAGTCTGTAACAGTGCATGGGATTCTTCCGTCCTAAGTGCAGGACTCTGCACTTGTCCTTGTTGAACCTCATCAGATTTCTTTTGGCCCAATCCTCTAATTTGTCTAGGTCCCTCTGTATCCTATCCCTACCCTCCAGTGTATCTACCACTCCTCCCAGTTTAGTGTCATCTGCAAACTTGCTGAGAGTGCAGTCCACGCCATCCTCCAGATCATTAATGAAGATATTGAACAAAACCGGCCCCAGGACCGACCCCTGGGGCACTCCGCTTGAAACCGGCTGCCAACTNCCTAGGTCCTTTTCTGCAGAACTGCTGCCTAGCCACTCGGTCCCTAGTCTGTAACAGTGCATGGGATTCTTCCGTCCTAAGTGCAGGACTCTGCACTTGTCCTTGTTGAACCTCATCAGATTTCTTTTGGCCCAATCCTCTAATTTGTCTAGGTCCCTCTGTATCCTATCCCTACCCTCCAGTGTATCTACCACTCCTCCCAGTTTAGTGTCATCTGCAAACTTGCTGAGAGTGCAGTCCACGCCATCCTCCAGATCATTAATGAAGATATTGAACAAAACCGGCCCCAGGACCGACCCCTGGGGCACTCCGCTTGAAACCGGCTGCCAACTAGACATGGAGCCGTTGATCACTACCTGCTGAGCCCGACAATCTACCCAGCTTTCTATCCACCTTATAGTCCATTCATCCAGCCCATACTTCTTTAACTTGCTGGCAAGAATACTGTGGGAGACCGTATCAAAAGCGTCCATAGCCAGCATGCAGCATCCACAGCCAGTGTGCAGCGTGCACAGCCCAGCGTGCAGCATCCACAGCCAGTGTGCAGCGTCCACAGCCAGTGTGCAGCGTCCACAGTCCAGTGTGCCGCGTCCACAGCCAGCGTGCAGCGTGCACAGCCCAGCATGCAGCATCCACAGCCAGCGTGCAGCGTGCACAGCCAGAGTGCAGCGTGCACAGCCCAGCATGCAGCATCCACAGACAGCGTGCAGCATCCACAGCCAGCGTGCAGCGTGCACAGCCCAGCGTGCAGCGTCCACAGCCAGCGTGCAGGGGCAAACCTATTTTTCTCGAACAGTTTGCTGATGTTTTTTGAACCTCAGAGAGGTCGAAGGGTCTGGTCCGGGGTTTGGGTGAAGCTTTGGACTGGGTCTCTGTTGTGTATTTGGTTGTTGTGGTAATAGAACCTTGTGTTGCTATGGCAACTGAGTTAGATTATTAGGGGATAGCCCAGCCAGCTTCGGCTGGGCTGTTGGTTAGTTCTGAGTGTGGAAATAAATGGCTGCTGCAAGGTTTACAGCACTCTGTGTCTCCAGTGATTTCTTCCTAAAACTGTTGCCCCCAACATATAACAACGGGGCGACGAGGGTGGGATCTCTGTGCTGCCCCAGCAACAGAAGGAAGTAGAAGTTAAGGTACAACAAACAAACCTTGTTTGCTGCTGGAAGGGGGTGAGAACTGGCTTGTTTGCAATGACTGTGCAAACTGAAACTAAAATCATGGCTACACTTACAGGGCCACTGGAACCTTTTCAGGAGACTCTAGTGCAGTGGCCTGTATATACTGAGCGTTTTGAGCTTTTTGTTATTGCAAATGACATTACAGAAGAGAAGAAGGTGCCAATATTCTTAAGTGTTGTAGGGGCTAAGACCTACTCCCTGCTACGCAGCTTACTACACCCTGTTAAGCCAGAGACTAAATCTTACAGTGACATTGTAGAAATTCTGGGGTCCCATTTTTCTCCCAAACCACTGGTAATTGCTGAAAGATATAGGTTCCACAAAAGAGACCAGAAAGATGACGAAACAGTGGTACAATTTGTAGCAACTTTGAGAAAGCTTGCAGAACACTGTGAATCTAAGGAGATGTTAAATGATGCCCTACGTGACAGGTTAGTGTGTGGCCTGCACAGTGAAGCTATACGGAAGTGCCTATTGGCAGAGGCTCAGCTTACCTTACAGAAGGCCATTGATATTGCTGTCTACATGGAACTGGCTACAAAGGAGGCACAATCCATCGGTGCATCCCCTAGGGTGCATAAGGTGTCACAAGAACCTACCCACAAAACCGTGGGGAGTCAGGAATGTTACCGCTGTGGTAAGCCGGGTCACCCTGCATCACAATGCTGGTGTAAGGACCTGGTGTGTCGACACTGTGGCAAAAAGGGACACATTGCGTGTGCCTGTAAACAAAAGAAAAAGAGGCCTGTGGTCTGGCCGACCAAAAAGGGAAATCTGCATACCCTAGAGCAGACCCAGGATGGCCAAGGAGACACCTCCTCACAAGAAGAAGAGCCACTCCACGTTTTGTCTTTGGCAGTGGGCTCACATGAATACTGGGTAACCCCGTTGGTGAACGGCAAACCTATACGCATGGAACTGGACACCGGTGCAGCAGTTTCAGTGGTCTCAGAGACTGTGTATAAAGAAAAGTTACAGCATCTTCCGCTTAAAGCAACAAAAACAGTGCTGAAGACATATACGGGAGAAGCTGTGCCCATGTTGGGCACTACTGATGTTAAGGTGGAGCTCAATGGACAGACTGCTAAATTGCCACTGTTTGTGGTGAGAGGTAATTACCCAGCCTTAATGGGTAGGTCTTGGCTTAGGGAGACCCACCTGAATTGGGCACAAGTGCACCGCGCGACTAAAGAAGAAACCGGTCTGACCACTATACTAAGGAGACATGCTGCTGTTTTTGGAGAGGATCTGGGAAGTATGAAGGGAATCACTGTGACATTGAACATGAAACCTGACATTCAACCAAAATATCTGAAAGCCAGAACTGTGCCATATGCCATCAGGCCGAAGGTTGAAGCGGATCTGGAGCGCCGGGTCACAAATGGAGTCCTAATACCAGTTACCCATAGCCCATGGGCAACTCCTATTGTTCCAATAATGAAGAAAGATGGCTCCCTCTGGATTTGTGGTGATTTTAAGGTCACTGTCAACCCAATGTTGTGTGCAGAGCAATACCCGCTTCCCCACATCGATGACCTCTTCGCAGGCCTGGCTGGGGGACAAAAGTTCAGTAAGATTGATCTGAGTCAAGCGTATTTACAGATGCACGTTGATGAAAAGTCCCAAGAGCTGTTGACTATTGTGACGCATAAGGGGCTTTATCAATACTATCGCCTACCCTTCGGAATAACATCTGCTCCCGCCCTGTTCCAGAGGGCTATGGACCAGATCTTGTGTGGCTTGCCAGGAGTCCAGTGCTATCTGGATGACATCCTGGTCACTGGAAGGAATGAGGAGGATCACCTAAAGAATTTAGAGGCTACCCTACAAAGACTGGAAGAGTACGGACTGCGAGTCCGCAAAGACAAGTGTGAATTCTTCCAGCCCTCTGTTGAATATTTGGGACACATCATTGATGCTACCGGTCTTCGTAAGGCCCCTGCCAAAGTTAAGGCTATTGTGGAGGCTCCCCCTCCTCGAAATGTTAGCCAGCTTCGCTCGTTTCTAGGACTATTGAACTATTATGGAAAGTTCATCTCACAGTTAGCCACACTGCTAAAACCACTTCACGAACTCCTTGGGCAGAACAAGGCCTGGAAGTGGACTGAAGCCTGTGATGTTGCATTTAACAAAGCTAAGGATGCATTGCTAAATTCTGAAGTTCTGACGCACTTTGATCCATCCTTACCCCTACAGTTGGCCTGTGATGCGTCCCCTTATGGAGTGGGAGCAGTCGTGTCACACATTATGCCTTCGGGAGAAGAGAGACCTATTGCTTTCGCTTCACGCACTCTAAGCAAAGCAGAAACTAACTATGCCCAAATCGAACGTGAGGCATTGGGAATCGTTTTCGGAATTCGGAAGTTTCATCAGTACCTGTTCGGACGGAAGTTTACTCTTCTCACAGACCATCGACCCCTGACTTCAATTTTTGGACCCCACACCGGCATTCCTCCATTAGCTGCTAGTCGTATGCAACGGTGGGCACTGTTGCTTTCCGCGCACACATATGACATCAAATATCGGAAATCCACTCTGCACGGCAATGCGGATGGTCTCTCAAGGCTGCCTTTGCCAGTCAACCGTCGAGATAGTGCCCAGAAGGAAATCTTTTACTTTGAACAGGTAGAGAATACACCCATCACCGCTACTCAGGTAAAGAAGGCAACTCGAGTTGACCCAGTATTGTCCAAAGTTATGGACCTGGTGATGCATGGAACATCTCGACGAACCTCTCTGGTCTCACCCGCCCTTGTTCCCTACATGTCCAGGCGTACGGAGTTATCAATCCAATCTGGTTGTTTGTTGTGGGGGAGACGTGTCATTATCCCACCACCACTGAGATCACAGATGTTAGAACAGCTCCATTCCGGTCACTGTGGAATAGTGCGCATGAAGGAAATTGCACGAAGCTATTTTTGGTGGCCTGGATTGGACAGTGCTATTGAGGAGAAGGCAAGAGCTTGTATGTCATGTCAGGGTGTGAGGAATGCACCCCAGTGGGCACCCCTACATCCATGGGACTGGCCTGAAAACCCGTGGCAACGTATTCACGTTGACTTCGCTGGCCCCCTTGAAGGAAGCATGTTCTTGGTGGTGGTAGATGCCCATTCTAAATGGCCAGAAGTCTCTATAATGCAGTCCACTACTGCAGAGAGTACTATCCAAAAACTACGAGGACTCTTTAGTCGTTTTGGTCTGCCAGAACAACTTGTGAGTGACAACGGACCGCAGTTCGTCTCTCAGGAGTTTCAAAGGTTTATGAAGGCAAATGGGATACACCACATCACTTCAGCACCATATCATCCATCCACCAATGGATTAGCTGAAAGATTTGTGCAGACAATGAAACAAGCTTTGAAATCGGCAAGGGGACAATTATCCATTCAAAAGCGTCTGGACACCTTCTTACTATCCTACAGAAACACACCTCATGCTACGACCAAGGCATCCCCGGCCTTTCTAATGATGGGACGACAGCTGCACACTTGCTTTGATCTGGTGAAACCTTCTGAACTCCGACAAATTGTGCAACATCAGCAGCAAGATCAAGTCATCAGGCGTGCACCCAGAGCAAAAGACCGAACCTTTAGCCCAGGACAGCCGGTTTTGGCTCGGAATTATACTTCTGGAGCTAAATGGGTCCCTGCCACTGTCATCGCTCAAACGGGACCTGTTTCCTACACAGTCCGGACTGCAGAGGATCTTCCATGTAGATCAGTTGCTGCCAGGTCATACCAGTCCTCAGGACACATCTTCAGTTGAGTTGCCTGACTTCACCACCTGTGGCGAGACACCGAATCGAGAGTCACCTGTTCCTGCCTTTTCCCCTCCATTACTGCCATCGGCAGAGATACCCCTCTGCCCGGCACGAGCTGATACCCCATCCTCACCCATTCGCCCTACGAACTCTGAGCTCATTGTCAGGCCCACGCCCAAGACACTTTCGGGTGCAACAACACCAGAAGTCCACCGTAATCCACCTAGAGACAGAAGGCCTCCTCGTCGGCTGGATCTTTAGCTAGGGCGAACCCACGGTTACGGGGCAAAATAATCCCCAGGGTTTAGCCGGTAATGGAGGCAGTCTACCCTCCTTCCCTAGTTTAGTGTTTGTTTTATTTAGGGGACATTCTTATTAAGGGGGGAGGGATATGTTGTGTATTTGGTTGTCGTGGTAATAGAACCTTGTGTTGCTATGGCAACTGAGCTAGATTATTAGGGGATAGCCCAGCCAGCTTCGGCTGGGCTGTTGGTTAGTTCTGAGTGTGGAAATAAATGGCTTCTGCAAGGTTTACAGCACTCTGTGTCTACAGTGATTTCTTCCTAAAACTGTTGCCCCCAAGGATATAACAGTCTCATTTTCCCCATTCCTCATTGCTTCATCCTCGGTTTGCACTTTCCCCTTGGCCCAGCACTCCAGGAGGGGTGCACAACCATCTGCCACAGACTCATGCTCAGAAATGTACATTAGCCACTGATGTGACTGAGAGCAAACTCTGCCCCTGGCTGAGCTAAATCTGTCTTCAACAAAGATTTACTCCATCACAGACTCAGAACATCTCCATTAGGGGAAACGGGAGCTCATGCTTCCTAGGAACATAGGACTGGAAGGGACCTCTTGGGGCATCAAGTCCAGTCCCTGCAATTGCAGGCTGCCGCATCAGCTAATCTTCAGTGATCTCAGAGCTCCCATTACAAGGAAGAGAACAAGATCATGAAGGGATGAGCAACAAATTACAGGGCAGCAGAAAGACCCCAACATTTTAGCACCTGCTTGTCAGTCGCACACCTCGATGGGGGAGCACTGCTCTGTATTTTGGGAATCTGAACCAATGGCGTGCTAGCGAAAATCTATGAAATGTCTCATTACAAATTAGAATGAGAAATTTCCCAGTAAACATGGTCTGTTATTAAAATACTTATTTGAGGAAAATCCTAATTACTACCAACAATTACTGCCACTAGCTTTCCTCCTCGTCCATATTTCTTGTTGAAATTGTTTCCAAATGAACTTGGAGTTGATGGGAAGAGCAGCCTGTCAGGATTCAGACAAACTCAGCCATCCATTATGCTCACAGCCATGAGCGTGAGTGGCAGAAACTGGCCCAGTAGCCAGTCGTCTCCCAAGAATTATTGTTGGTTTCTTTCCTAACCCCGCAATGTAAAAGCAGAGGGGGGAGGCCAAAAGTCGAGTCAGAGCTCACGAAGCTGTGCAATGGCCTCCGAAGTCAGGGTCGTGTGTGCAGAGCACGGCACGAAGTGAATGTAATGTTCCCCTCTCTCCTCAGGACTCACACAGCGAACTGTGAGGAGCAGAGACTCGCAGGGCATGGAGGAGTAATTCCCAGCTTGCTGTGCTGGCTCTACAAAGAGCAAAGGCGATATGAGTAGCGGGCTGGGCTTGCGGCCTCAGTACGTCCCCGAGGTTTCAGACAGGATCACACGTGGGCAGCCAGCCCATCCTGCGGCTCACGTGTCACAGCTCCGCTGCTGTTTGTCGCCTGCGAGCTCAATGAGAGCAAGCAGAGCTATGGCTGCCCAAGCTGGACTCACCCCCCCAGCTCCAGCGCGGAGATACCCAGAGACAGAGAGCCAAAGGCACTACAACACCCTCTGCCTCTGACCCTCTCCCGCAACATCTGGGCCCAACACTGCCACTGAAATCGTCCTCACCCTCCAGCCAGCCAATCCTCTCACCAGCGCCCTGCCTTTCTGGTTCAGGATCAAGGGTCTCCTCCCCTTTGGAGCACTGCACAGACTCATCTCCTGCTTCCCTTCCAGACCTAGCTCCCTCCTCTGCCCCCTCCCCACTGCACCCCACCCCCCCACCCTCCAGAGGGATCCCCTCTTCTTCTAATTTGGAGTCTGTGCCTCCTGATGCCTGGAAGGACTGGCGCTCTCCATGGAGCCCCCGACCTTCCCCCTTTCAGTGCAGAGTGGAATACATGAGGCTGGCAGAAGTGCAGGGGTCTAAAACACTTGGGGTATCCAGTGCAAAGAAAGCCTTGTGACTCAGGGGATCAGTCACATGACACAGATAAACACAGTTTGTGAACTTGGCAAAAAGTGCCCATTGGACAATTTCAAATAAAGAACAATGATAAAAGTCAGAATCAGTTCACCGATCATTTGTGAATAGCAGAAAGGGCAGAACCCACGGAATCAGTTACCTACACATCCAGCTGAGGGTTCCCTGGAGCAACCAGCTCCACGGTAGCCAAGCACATCCATGCTTTTTTTGCTCCAAGTAGTTCACCCCATAGGCGCTGACTTCCCTTCTGCCCGGTGGGTGCTCGACCCCCCACCCCGCCCCTGCACCGCCCTCGCCCCACCCCCATTTCACCCCTTCCCTAAAGTCCACGCATGCAAAAGCCATAACATGAAAGCAGTCACCATTAAACCATGGATCATTTACTCTCCTAGTGAACACCGTGTCATACCCGTCCTGGGTTCAGAAGCACCCCTGGCCTTAGCCATGTACATAAAAAGCTGTATGTATTTAGTCCCTGCTCTGGAACACCCAGTCAGCCCAGGAATGTAGCAAAGCATGTCATGGCAATGAGAAGGTAGATTTAAATATTGCACTGACAATACAACAGGGTGAATCGATGTCTGAGACAACCCACAGAGGCCTCCAACCTCAGTATCTTTAGATTTCGGGGCAAAGGATCTCAAATTTAAATGTGGCCCCCGGTGTGTAAAGTCGCTCTGTGATCCTGGCCCTTTTGATACCCAGCCATAGTTGCTGAGGGAGTGAGAGCCCCACAGCACCCTGAGTCTGGGGGCTTTCACTGGGACTAGGCAGTTTCACATGACTCTGGGCATTAGCTTTTCATGCATCAGTTAAACCCTATTTCTGCTGAGCCTGAAGAGGAGCAAAAATTGACACTGACAGAAAACTGTCTATAAGATATGGGTCTCGAATGTCCTTGTTACAGCTCTGGCTGGGGTCTCCCTTATGGTCAGACACCAGGCTGCTGTACTGGACTCAGCCTTTGGATCCTATGTGCCTTTAAGCTAGTGGATCTGAGAAGTGTCCAGAATCTGTCTCTTAGTCCAGACTCTCTGGCACATGTCCAGGGTACAAACCGTCTGTCTCATACCCCCTCCTTGGGATGTGAGACCCACCCCCTGAACCAGAAGCTCGAGGCCCCAAGACACTGTTTATCCCCAATCTCCCCAACTGCTTAAGCACTCTCTCCCCAGAGCTCCACCCTTGTGGGTACTCCAGTTACTGTTTAATCCTTTGGTGACCTTGTGACAGTTAAAACAAGGGAACACACAGGCTTTGCAAAGGAGCTTCTAAGCCAGACACACTTTACTCATAGACAAAGCACCAGAGTTACTGATCTAGGCAAAACTAACAAACTCCTGCATGCAGAACCCCCACCCATCAGTGCCCTCACCATACCCAGATTCTCCGGAGGTTCTTTCGTTAGTGACCTTTCAGGGTCCTAGGCCTCTCCCCTATACTGCTCAGTTGTCCTATTGTCTGTTGATGATGGTTGGTGAGAGAGGAGTTCCTCTCTGCGCCCCACCTCCTTGTGGGTCAGGGTCCCCCATGGTGACACCATGGTTCCCCTGGTGACAGAGGCAGTGACTGATCCCCCACCTCCCTGGATTTGCACTCTGGGTGATTGCTTTGGAGCTTCTTTGTCCCCCTCCTGCTGAGGAGAGGTGATCAGACTTTTCTCCCCTGCCTCTCTCAGGCAGTTATAGCCTGAGGGGGGAGATAAGTTCCCCTTCCTCCTTGCTGCTGCTTTTTCTACACTCTCCCATGCAGCTGCTTTACATTTCTTTGGGGCTTTCCCCACCCTCTCATGGGTATCAAATGTTTGGCAATATTTTTTTACAGCCTCAGTTTCCCCTGCCCCAGCGGGGGGTTGATTCACAGCCCTGCTCATCTGGGCTTCAGTTTCCCCGGTCACAGTCACGCTTAGCACCACCTCTGTTTTCCTGGTAAGAGAAGGCAGTGAAGCAGTCCCCATGTGGCTGTACAGCTCCACATACTACCCCTCACCACCTGAAAAGCTGGACACACAATGTATCCATTCTCTGTGGAACTTTAAAATCTCTTAGCCAAAGGAAGTGGTTTCTACAGAACAAAAAGAGACCAGTTAGTCTCTCCGTTTTTGCCTTAAGTTTCTACTGTGGTAAGAGTTGAAAATCCTGGCATGTTATATGCAGAAAGTGGGAATTTATCCCCAAAAGGTATTGCCCAACTAGCACTTTCCACACTAAAAGCAGAGACTCATTTTCCTGAGAATTAGCAAATTGCATCCAAGGTGACATTTCACTATTTCCATGGGAGTAAAACAAAGAAACCCCCCAAATGTCATCCTTGGAACAAAGCACGCCTGCACCTGAGCGAAATATTGCCATTTTTGCTGTAAAATCTTTTCCACTTGCGGAAGGAATCTCTCCACAGTGTGGGAAAGAGTCGTGATCAGAGACAAAACTTCAGCTTCCCCTCTTACAAAACAGGAGAAAACCATTTAAAAAACTATTTTGGCCCTTTCTCTCCACAGAGCTAATTTTTCTGCACTGAAAAACTCTGACACTGATGCAACGTGAGCTCCCATTACCAAATACTGCTGGAATTATACAGCGTATCAGCTACTTCTTCACTCCTGAAGATGGCAGAGAGCGGAAATGATGTTACGATTCTCTGAGCCATTAATCTATTTACCTCTAAAGTGGAGTATTTCCTGAAATAAGTGTAAAGATAGCCAGAGTCCTCCCATTTCAAAGCAGCCTCTCACTGTAGTCCCAGAGCTGCTAGACTGCTACTTGCTGAGCACAGGGCAGCAGAGACATGGGAATCCAGGCAGCTATAATGCTGTAAGGGGTCAACACAATGCTTGAATTTTACAAAGAACCTTTCCTGTGGCACTCACAACACTGAAAATTATTAAACCCGAAAAACCGTTAAAAATTCTCCTTTACTTTTCACTATTCATAACAAAATAAACTCTAACAAAAGTGACCATAAATGAAACAGTGGCAGGGAGGGTTTGCACTTCGCTCGAGCTTTTCATCAGATCACATTTGAAGCTGTGCATGGCTCTAGCAAATACACTATGGTAAAAATGGTCACCACTAGGCCCCATATCCATATCTAGGCACCCCCCATCTAATCTATTGATCCATCTATCTAGCAATAATGCAGGTTGTGAGATTCATACAGTTTAAGGCTCTGAGGGAAGATTGTGATCAGCTAGTCTGACCCCATAGAACGCAGGCCAGAGAGCCTCCCAGCAGTTCTTTGGGGAAATGCCCACTCTTCATTTAAAGACTTCACAGAACAGAAGATCCAGCGCATCCCTAGGGGAGTTGTTCCTGTAGGTAATTACCCACCCGGTTACAAATGTGCACCTATTTCCAATTTGAATTTGTCTCGCTTCAGCTTCCAGCCCCTGGATCTCAGTCTGCCTCTATCTGCTAGAGAAAAGAGCCCTCGGCTTGCCGAGATCCTCTTCCCGGGTGGATGTGGAGCACCCATCTCCATGGGAGCTGCTTGCATTTCTAGGGGAGAATGAGGCCCATCGTTTGCAATGTGCTTGGGCAGCTTGCAGGACGAAATGTGTCTATAAGTCTCATCTTACCTATCTAGGGGCTGGAGGAGGTGCCCCCATGTCCCCAGGAGAACACTGGCATGCTGCCTTGAACAAATCATTGACAGAAATCTCCGTGTGGGCTGATTCTGCCCTCCCCCAGCTCACAGGGGCTGCAGTGCACAGGCTCTCTGGGGGCGGGAATTCAAACTGTGCCCAGGAGGCAGTGGGGTCATGCAGCCCAAATACAGCATGGTGTTGCCAAGCAAAGAAGTCAGCAATGTTATCCAAAGCCATGTTAACACCTAAATGCTAGCTACTGCCCAGCTGTAGGGTCAAACCCCTGGCACCACTACGCTGCGATAATGGAGAGGACTCAAAACTCAATGTTCCCTTGAGGTTATTTCAGCCCAAAGTAGGGGTCAGTCACTCTCTTCAGAGCCAGTCATTCCCAGATCCCTGTCGCTCTTGCTAGCTAATCCTCAGCTCCTCTATGGCCCCTCACAGCTCTCAGGGCAGACTGGAAATGATGGTCAGTTTACCCTGGGGGCAAAGGGAGGCAGCGCTCTGGTGACCTGCTCAAGAGACCACCCACAGCGAGTTGGAGTCAGAGCCAGGAATAAAACTCAGGAGTTTTGGCCTCCCAGTCCTGTAGTCAGAGCACAAATCAGAACTCTCCCCAGCCGGGGGCGGGGGGCAGCTGCCTTTGTCATATACGCAGCCCCATTTACATATTAGCTCTGGGGTTAGGGACCTGGGAGACATTTCACAGACTGACAGGCCCTGCCCATACTCTGAGCTCACAGGCTGATTTGTCCAGCCAGCAGGATCCTCTAGCCTCTGTCTCATAGCAGCCTGTGTTTCACAGTACGGAGCCCTGGGCAAGACAGGTTTCACCTTATCCCTTCTTTCCATAGAAAAGACAGTCAGTGCCGGTCTAAATACCAGCTACTGCCATATTGAAACTTTATGGCCAGCCCAGCAGATTCCCACGTTGTGCTGTCTCTGAGCAATAGACATGAGGACCCTGCACCAGACAGTGCTGCAGCAACCAGCCAACTGCAAATGCTGTCCCAGCGGGGAGCCAAGCTGTTCTGGTGTGAGGGGTGAGGGGAAGAGGAAGGTGAGTAGCCAACGGGCAGCTCTAGGCTTAGGGGAAGCTGCGCCTAGCAGGGAGTCAAGCGGCAGTGTAAAGGGAAGTACCAGGCCTTTTTCCAGCTGTCTCTGGAAACCTTCTCCACCCAGCAATGCCACAGAAGGGTCATTCCGGATCCAGAGAAATCCTTCAGGAGTGAACCCAGTATAGTGGTGGGTCTATGCTCCTCTCAGCCAGCATTGCCCTCCCCGTGCCCTGCACATCAAGCGCCAACACCCCATTCCACTCAATCCCGTGACAAGAGTCCCATGAATTCAATGGCACCAGGATTTGGCACCATGGGAAGATCCCTTAAGCAGCACTTATGTGACTAGGGCCCAGAGCCACAAAGACATTTAGGCACCGAGCTCCCATTCATTGTCATGGCAGTGAGGTGCCTAAATACCTTAAAGATAAGGTCGGAGTTGCCTCTGCTTTTCCTGCAAGAGGCATGAAATCACCGTACAGACACTTCAGCCATCACTACCTCTGAACACTGTACAAGATCCAAGGCTACAAATCTGTACAATTGGCCAGCTTTGTTCTCCTCTGACTGGAGACTTCTAAGGGGCAACTATTAATATTTCACATACTAGTATTGGTCTGGAGCTTGGGCTGAATCAGAAATTACGCACTGATCCACAGTGGAGATCTGATAGGCTAGTGTCCTCAATACCTTGTGTCCTTAAGGGAGCCCTGATTAGTGACTGAACCTTAACGTGCTCAGCAATGGAACAAATTCATTCTCCAGGAGGGAAGGGTTAATGTCTCCCTTCACTAGAGCAGTGAATGCCAGTGGCTCGGCTGTAGCCTCACCCCCTCCTTGTCTTGCTGTAAGCTCAGAGCCTAGCATGGAGGAACCTCTGAAAAGTGTAACTTATCACATCCCTTAGCAAAGTGAAGGCTCTGTTTGTCTTGGCCTGGTACAACCTGTGTGTACACAGCTGTAGAGCTTGTTTTGTCTCCTAGTGCAAGTCTGGACCAAATCAATTCTCCAAAGGCTTTGTAAAAATGTTCTCTGTATTTAAAGAATTTTATATATTACGAGACATCTCCAAAACCCATACACACACAAAACGTGAAGGCAATTGGGTTTTTCAGTCTTCCCTGGCACTGGCATATCCAGAAATTGCTTTCTTTACACTTTTGCCAGATTCCTCCTAGAACACAGCCCTTATTCTTATAAACATGCAAGCCGTAGTATTTATGCTACTTGCTAAGTCAGCAGGGGGGAACCAGCCACCTACGTGCTCTGGGGCCCAATCCTAACCCCACTCCACATACGGAGTTCCCATGTAAGTCATTTTAGGTTTAGTGGGAGCAGAAAGCTTTCAGGATGGGGCCCCCTGTTGTGTAAGACTGTCTGTCATCGTGGCACCTGCCTAAATACTTCATAGTAATTAAAAAGAGAGAGAGAGAGAGAGTGTGTGTTTGTGTGTGTGTGTGTGTGTGTGTGTGTGTACCAATCTTTGCTTCTGTAACAAAGTACAAGGGAGGGGAATGGAGCAATGTGTGCCCCCTCTGTAATGGTGTATGAAGGCTGTTAAAAGAACTTTCACTTTGTTGCATCCAGTAAAAGTGAGGCTCAAACCACCGTGGAGGCCTTTGATGGGACACCTGCTCCACAGTGCTCAGCAGGTAATTTTGTAGCCAATGGAACACTGCACAACTATTTTGAGCTCTGCGTATTTTGGCTGGCTGCTGTTCAAGCAGGACTGCCTGGGCTACCGGAAACCAATGTTATTCCTATCTCACCCTCTACATCAGACTGCCAAGAATTCAGAACTTGGAAAAAGCCATTAGAGACAGGAACCAGACAATCCCAGAGCAGGGAGCTAGACGGTTCACTCCCAGTCTCAGGAAAGTCGGCCGGGGGGGGGAAGTTTCCCGAGACCTTTAATGTGAATCCTTTGAGTTTGCACATCCGCTCCGGGGACTGTTTCAGTTTCACTTCTGTTCTGTGCAGCGCTGACCCTCGCCAAACATCCCCTCAGCAATGAGTGTCCTTGGGCGTTTCTCTAAGCCAAAGGGACGGGAGGGAATTCCAGCTCTGCTAGCAGAACCTCACTCATTTCCACTTTGCTGAGACACAAAGCCCGTCCAGCTCCTCAGCACACCCTGGCTGTGGAAGCTAGAGCAAAGCCACAGCCGCTCTGTGCCACAGTCTCAGCTGTTGTAAACTAGTGGAGCATCATTGACCTCAATGAGTGGCCCAGATCCACAGCAGCTGAGGCGCTGGCCCGGGATTTCATTATTTTTACAAAATATTCTAGAGGCAGAGCTGGCCACAATTTTACACTGGAGCATTTTTCAACAGGAAATTGGCTTTTTGACTAAAATCAACTGATTTTGTGGAAAATTTTCAGTTTGGTCAAACTTTTCTAGTTTTTAGCTGAAAAATCACAAATTGAAATACCAACTTTTTTGTAAAAATTTTGAGATACTAGTAAAAAATATCAGCTGTGGGTTAAATGTTTTGTTTCTTATTTCAGTTTTTTTAATTAAAAAAATTAAAAATCAGTTTCTGAGTTCAGGTTTTTGTCAAATTGCCTCTTCCCCTCAAAAAAACTGTAGTAAAAGAGGGATAGAAAAAATCTTCCTCATCAAGTGCATAGGATGGACAGTGCTCAGGGAATAAATTAGGGTTAGGGGGTGAAGAAGACTAAGTCTGTAGGACCCCAGCCTCATTTGCTGCACAAGCTGTAAGGTGTGCGGTGAATGAGGCAGGGGTTGCAGGAAGAGAAAGGATGGTCTCTGGCTAAGGAAGTTGAATGCCACCCTAGAGAACTGGATTCTATCTCTACCTCTGCTGCAGACTTCCTATGCAATGCTGGGCAAGACACTTTTCACATGTGACCGCTAATTGTGTGTTCCTCATTTTATGGGGGCTCAAACTAAGGTGTAACTGTAGCACGGGTAGGCATAGCCATGCTAGCATTAATCTAGCTAGCATGGGTAACAACTGTAGTGAAGAGATGGTGGCATGGACATCATGGTGAATATATACCCAGGGTTCGCAGTGGGTGTGTACTGGGGTGGTTAACCTGTGCTGAAGCCCATGCCACCATGTCTTCATTACTATTGTGACCTGTTCTAGCAAGGGTTTGCCTACCTGTCCTACAACTACACCTTAATTCCCAGTGTAGATGTACCCTAAGACACCTAGGGTCAGATCTGCAGAAGTGCTGAGCAAGCAAAACTGCAACCCAGGTCAGTGAGAGCTGTGGTTTGAACATACAAAATGCTATACAAATCTTAAGTACTCTAGAAAATCAAACCTTATATGCCTTAAATTGGGCACCCAAAATTAGTGGGTACAGTGGACTGTGTGCCTCAGTGTCCCTCTCTAAAGATAATACCACCTCCGCATCTCACAGTGGTATGGGGAAGATAAATTCATTAACATTTGCAAAGTACTCACTTATTACTGCGATTGATGAGCACCATGAAAGCACCCAGGATGAAAACTGAGGTTACTTGCTTGTAACGGGAGTTCTTTGAGATGCATTCGGTATATTGACACTCTTGGGATGCACTGACCCATTGCAGCTAGGATGGTGGAAGCGCCTCACCCCTCGCATCCTGTCACTAGTGCTCGTGCCAGTCAGGCAGCATGGCTGTAGGAGTGCCTTCCAAACGCTAACGTGGACTGCCAAGTACTGATACAATTAGGACTGTGTGTAAAGTGGGGAAGAGGCATGGGGGATGGGAATATGCAGACTGCATCTCAAAGAATTCCAGTTACAAGTCAGTAACCTCCATTTCTTCTTTGGGTGCTCTTTGCAGATGCCCACTCTTAGGACAGCTTGCCGAGCAGTACCTCAGTAACGATGGACAGAGCTCTAACTGAATGGTGGCTGAAGTACCACCCTGCCAAAACGAGCATCAGGCCAGGATTCTAAATCTAATGCACAGTGAGACGTAAAGTGTGGATTGTTCTCCATGTAGCGACCTTGCAAGCCTCAGAAAGGGGAATGTGCTTGAAAAATGCTATAGATGCAGCCATTGCCCTTGTATTATGAGCTCTAAGAGGAGCTGGAGGGGAAAGCAAAGCTGCCCTATCACATTCCTCCATATGAAGTTTGACCCCTCAAGATAACAACTGAGCTGAAATGGCCCTACATGTCAAAGAACTGGTATAAGAGAGAAACAACTTAGGAGAAGATCTGAAGTCCTTAGTTCTATCCAGGTGATATGAGAGAAATCTTTTTGCATCTAAAGAATGTAATCCAGTGTCTCCCTGGCTTATATGGGGTTTGAGGGAAAATACTGGTGAGTTTATGATTGATTTACATGGAAATCGGAAACAATGTTTGGAATGAATTTAGGATGTGGCCTAAGGACCGCCTTGTGCTTTTGAAACATGCATACAGCCCTTTAATTCTTCGAGCGGATGTGAGTGCGGTTGAAAAGCTGTTTTTATTAAAGGTGAAACAGAGCAATCTTGGAATGGCTCAAAAGGGGAAGACATCAGCTGAGTCAGTACTAAATTCCAATTCTACTAGGGGACAGCGATGCTGGTGGGTGGATAAAGGTTCAGTTGCTCAAGAGTGTGGATTTTTCACGTCCCTGAGCAATGTAGTTATATCAATATAGGTCTGTAGTGTAGACAAGACCTTAGAAAGTAATGGGAGTAGAACCCCTTGTTCTGGAAGTCAAGGGAACTTGTTCTATAGCTCCCATGTTCAGAAGAACTTGTGCCTCTATCCGTAGTAGTCTCTCCTGGGAGAGGTTCCTGGAGAGGGAGGGGGTGGGGGGTTGTAGCCATAGGTGCGGAACAATTTTTGGGGGGCCGAGGGGGCTGAAAGCAATTGAACCAAACTGTAAACCCTGTATGTGATGGAACCCCCTTGAAGCCAAGGGGTGCTGCTGCACCCCCAGCACTCCTAGTTCCAGCACCTATGGTTGTATGGAGGGAGTGATCTGGATTGGGTGGTATAACCTTCTTTTATCATATACAAAACTCATCTGTCTGAAGTGATAGTTGTCCAAGCCGGTCTCCAAACTGATTTACTAAAATTGGTTTGAGGCTCTTGACTAACATGTCAAACATGAGGCCTGACATGTGGTAAAGTAAATGTGGCTGAAGGATTCTGTATACGCATCTGCGGTTTGAAGGGTTTCTTCTTGTTACGTGTCTGTGAATATGTTTGTTGCTGATAGTGCTGCTGATGTTATGGTTCCTCTGATAAGAGGCAGATGAAAAAGGTGGTATGTACTTCCTGTGATATCTGAACACCAGAGTAGAAGATCTTCTTCTGAAAGGTGGCATGAGTCCTTCAGTCTACCCAGTGTGTCATCAGTCTTTACAATAAATAAGCCATCTCCTTCGAAAAGTAAATCTTCTATTTTGGTCCTGGTATCCAGTGGGAGAGAAGATGAACGTAGCCAAGCATATCTATGAAGAGATATTGCCATTGTCAATGATCTACAGGCAATATCAGACACATCAAACAATGCCCTAAGGGCATGTGTGGCTACATTTTGGCTTTCATTAATCATGGCTGATGTTAACTTCCGTTGATCCTTTGGTAGATGTTCAGTGAATAGAGCCATCTTCTCCCGCAATGGAAATTGCTATCTAACCACCACCACTTGGTAGTTGGATATACACATATTTAAGGATGCAGAAGAAAATGATTTTCTACCCAAATAATCTAATTTTCTCCCTTCTTTATCCATTGGGTAGAAAATCTTGGTTTTTGAAGAGTAGCTGCTATGACCAGGGAGTTTGGTTGAGGATGTACATGAAAACAAGAGAGCCCCTCCTGTGGGATTTGATACAATTTATCAGCCTTTTTGGAAACTGGTTGGCATGAAGATGGCTTGGACCAAAGGGACTATGCTATTTGCTATAACATTTCTAATGTGGGCAAGGAGACTTTAGGTTTCATTGTCAAACCTAAGATATCAAATACCAGATGTGAAGTCTCCTTTAATGCTACTTATGGTAAATTCAGGGTTGATGCCATCCTATCCATCTATTCTTGGAACTGAATTGCATCCTCAGAGGGAAACAAAGCTGTTGGTACTCCCTCATTCTCATCAGGAGATGAACTGCTCTGCAATTCTTCTAAGTCATAAGGAAACATCCTCAGAAGTCCCTCTTGATATTCCTCTTCTGAGGTTACTTCCTTTTCTGCAGTGGAGGAATACTGCAATGGTCTTGGATGTGGGGCTGACAGATCTGGACATCTCTTTTCTGTTGAACGTGGTGTTCCAGCCCTGAAGAGACCAGTCTTCCAGGAATTGGCCAATATGGCCATAGCATTCACAGAGACATAGGGTAGTCCTGCCAGCTTTTCCAGTATCATAGTCTACAAAAGCTATCCAGGGAATTTGGGCTCTCTCCTTGTTGGAACACTTTTTCAGTGAAAAGAATGTCCAGTCAATACCTGTACTGGATCTGGTTCTAGCTCTGAACTCGGATCTGATCCTGGCTCCGACACTGAAGCCATTGATGAAACCTATGGGGTAAGGACTCTAAAAAGAGAGGGCAGGGAAATGATCTTCCCTGGTGACCCCCCTGCAGGGTGGAAGTGGAAGTGAAGCTGAACTTTCCCTGAAACCTTGTTGTCTTGGTCTTTTGTTCAGAAGAGATTGCATCTCAGTCAGATCCGTAGAGGGTGTGGATCCAGGTGCATTTGAGCTGTCACCTCAGTTATGTGCTGTGGTTTCTTTGTTAATGTATCCTCAGGTCTTGATCTCAGGCTCATAGTCTTGGGTGCATCTTGAGGTCCCAAGTCTTTCAACTTCAGTTCTACCCCGTGCGAGCGATTGGAGGAGCTGCTGGAGACATGCTTAGACTTTCTTTTCCTTGGAACCGAGCAAGATCTGTTGGGCGTATCTTGTGGATCCTTATGAAGTTTGTTCAGATCCGGGACTGATGTAGGTTGCACCATGGTTGAGGTCGGATCCAAGAGGACCACTGGAACCTCAGCTGACTTGGAACCAGAGCCTGGTACTGAAGCCAAAGCTCTTGTCACGGATCTGGATGACTCTTTGGCTCCAGCAGTAGACAGAGCTGACTCCAGTCTCCTGCTTTTGAGCTCTCGGAATCTGTAGGCTTAGCAGCTAGCCCCTCCTTTTACAGAAGGACCTGCCATCTATTTTGTCTGTGGGTGTGTGGCATATTTGGCAGTGTGCCAGCGCGTGATTTTCACTTAAGCATGTTAAGCATTGTACATGTGCATCACAGGAAGGAAAGACAGTTGGACACGACATATCTTTTTTGGAAGCCGTGTTTTTTCACTTTGATGTCTGTCATAGTCGGTAAGTAAACTGTTTATTCTACTGTTATCTATTTCTAATCTATCTTTTAACAACTGTAACCTATACTAACTATACTAGCTAACTAACTACTAAAATACAACTAATTACTAACCTACATGTATTATTTTTATTATTATTATTTTATATTTGTATTTTTATTAATTTTTGTTAGGCTACAGCACTAGCGACAGAGACAAATGGACAGAAAGGGGTTCGTGGCCTAATGCTGCAGTGGTTGGAAGAAATTGAGATGGCAACAGCGCCAATGCCCCCGACCCGCACGCAGGCTGGGGACAGGAGGCGAGGGATCAGGCGAGGGGTCAGGCATTTCTAACAGGTGCTGCGACTAGAAGGTTCTACCATCCTAGCTCGGTGCAACCCAAGAGGGGAATGTGAAGAGGACACTCCAAGAAGAACTGATATTTCTGTATTCATTGACGGATGAGGTTAGAAATACTAAATAGCTACCTACTGTCCATCCCGTGCACTGAATGAGGCAGGAGGCCTATGGAAAAAATAGTATGTGATCATGTAATTAAAGACTCTATCATAATGCATGCACACAATGGGGGCCAAATTAGTACTCCATGGGCAAACTTAACATGGCATTTCCTAACGTAACTTCTGAGGGCTTGAATTTAAAACCTTTATGTTCTTTTTTGTAGTAACATCGGTGATAGTAATATAATAAACTGCTCCTTACCCCTCTCACACTGAGGGCCAGTGAACCCATAGACACAAGCGCAACGGTTTGGTCCAATGCACCGACCTCCATTCTGGCAGCCATTTTCACAGACAGCTATTCAGAAATAGAAAGACGGGTGAGATTACACTAGACAGTGGTCTAACAAAGTACACCAGGAAATTCTGCTCTAATGGAAAAACCCATGATGCAAGATGCATGACAGCTGCAGAATTTGAAGCATCCCATGTTTTATGTTAGATATTATTTGCAGTTCAGGGATCTTCCCCACATACTGATCCTAAAGAGAAAGGTATGTTATTATTTTTTCAGCAAGGCAACTCTGATTTCTTCCTGCTTATAAAGAAATCAATTATAAGTGGACTGGAAACCAACAGCTCAGTCAACAGAGAGGTTTTGCTAGGTGCTAGAATCTCAGTTAACACAGCTTAGCTCTGTGATCCAATAATGAAGTACAAAATAAAAAACTGTGAAAAGGGAAAACTTGTGCTAGACATGCCCAAATCTGAGCAAAATGGTGCATGTCAGAAGTCAAGTGATCATTAGGGATGTTGATTAATCGCAGTCAACTCACGCAATTAACTCAAAAAAGTTAATCGTGATTAAAAAAAATTAATTGTGATTAATCGCAGTTTTAATTGCACTGTTAAACAATAGAAAACCAATTGAAATGTATTAAATATTTTTGGATGTTTTTCTACATTTTCAAATATATTGATTTCAATTACAACCCAGAATACAAAGTGTACAGTGCTCACTTTATATTGCACGGTAAAAATGATAAACAAAAGAAATAGTATTTTTAAATTCACCTCATACAATACCGTAATGCAATCTCTTTATTGTGAAAGTGCAACTTACAAATGTAGATTTTTTTTGTTACGTAACTGCACTCAAAACCAAAACAATGTAAAACTTTAGAGCCTACAAGTCCACTCAGTCCTACTTCTTGTTCAGCCAATCGCTAAGAGAAACAGGTCTGTTTA
Organism: Platysternon megacephalum; assembly: GCA_003942145.1. Taxonomy (NCBI): domain Eukaryota; kingdom Metazoa; phylum Chordata; order Testudines; family Platysternidae; genus Platysternon; species Platysternon megacephalum. The sequence goes on from QXTE01000233.1 coordinate 1,315,670, forward strand.
CATTTAAGGGAGATAATTCTGCCCACTTCTTATTTAAAATGTCACCAGAAAGTGAGAACAGGCGTTCACATGGGACTTTTGTAGCCAGCATTGCAAGGTATTTATGTGCCAGATATGCTAAACATTCGTATGCTTCTTCATGCTTCGGCCACCATTCCAGAGGACATGCTTCCATGCTGATGATGCTTGTTAAAAAAATGAGTTAATTACATTTGTGACTGAACTCCTTGGGGGAGAATAGTACAGGTCTGTCGCATCTTAGGCGCATTTAACATGTGCGATTTCAGCTTTACGCGGTCGGCAAAAACAAGAAAAAAACAAAAAAAAGAGAAAAATAACAATTTAAATACTGTTTCTGTAGTGCGGGCGATTCTGCCCGCCATTACACTCAATGTAATTTTGACTAGACGCAGTTTTCGCTTTAGGCGCTGACCGCGGAACGTAACCCCAGCGTAAGATGAGACAGACCTGTATGTCTCCTAAGAACATAAGAACGGCCGTACCGGGTCAGACCAAACGTCCATCTAGCCCAGTATCCTGTCTACCGACAGTGGCCAATGCCAGGTGCCCCAGAGGGAGTGTACCTAACAGGTAATGATCCAAGTGATCTCTTTCCTGCCATCCATCTCCACCCTCTGACAAACAGAGTCTAGGGACACCATTCCTTACCCATCCTGGCTAATAGCCATTAATGGACTTAACCACCATGAATTTATCCAGTTCTCTTTTAAACGCTGTTATAGTCCTAGCCTTCACAACCTCCTCAGGTAAGGAGTTCCACAAGTTGACTGTGCGCTGTGTGAAGAAGAACTTCCTTTTATTTGTTTTAAACCTGCTGCCTATTAATTTCATTTGGTGACCCCTAGTTCTTGTATTATGGGAATAAGTAAATAACTTTTCCTTATCCACTTTCTCCACATCACTCATGATTTTATATACCTCTATCATATCCCCCCTTAGTCTCCTCTTTTCCAAGCTGAAGAGTCCTAGCCTCTTTAATCTCTCCTCATATGGGACCCGTTCCAAACCCCTAATCATTTTAGTTGCCCTTTTCTGAACCTTTTCTAGTGCCAGTATATCTTTTTTGAGATGAGGAGACCACATCTGTACACAGTATTCGAGATGTGGGCGTACCATCGATTTATATAAGGGCAATAATATATTCTCAGTCTTATTCTCTATCCCCTTTTTAATGATTCCTAACATCCTGTTTGCTTTTTTGACCGCCTCTGCACACTGCGTGGACATCTTCAGAGAACTATCCACGATGACTCCAAGATCTTTTTCCTGATTCGTTGTAGCTAAATTAGCCCCCATCATATTGTATGTATAGTTGGGGTTATTTTTTCCAATGTGCATTACTTTACATTTATCCACATTAAATTTCATTTGCCATTTTGTTGCCCAATCACTTAGTTTTGTGAGATCTTTTTGAAGTTCTTCACAGTCTGCTTTGGTCTTAACTATCTTGAGCAGTTTAGTATCATCTGCAAACTTTGCCACCTCACTGTTTACCCCTTTCTCCAGATCATTTATGAATAAGTTGAATAGGATTGGTCCGAGGACTGACCCTTGGGGAACACCACTAGTTACCCCTCTCCATTCTGAGAATTTACCATTAATTCCTACCCTTTGTTCCCTGTCTTTTAACCAGTTCTCAATCCATGAAAGGACCTTCCCTTTTATCCCATGACAGCTTAATTTACGTAAGAGCCTTTGGTGAGGGACCTTGTCAAAGGCTTTCTGGAAATCTAAGTACACTATGTCCACTGGATCCCCCTTGTCCACATGTTTGTTGACCCCTTCAAAGAACTCTAATAGATTAGTAAGACACGATTTCCCTTTACAGAAACCATGTTGACTATTGCTCAACAGTTTATGTTTTTCTATGTGTCTGACAATTTTATTCTTAACTATTGTTTCGACTAATTTGCCCGGTACCGACGTTAGACTTACAGGTCTGTAATTGCCGGGATCACCTCTAGAGCCCTTTTTAAATATTGGCGTTACATTAGCTAACTTCCAGTCATTGGGTACAGAAGCCGATTTAAAGGACAGGTTACAAACCTTAGTTAATAGTTCCGCAACTTCACATTTGAGTTCTTTCAGAACTCTTGGGTGAATGCCATCTGGTCCCGGTGACTTGTTAATGTTAAGTTTATCAATTAATTCCAAAACCTCCTCTAGTGACACTTCAATCTGTGACAGTTCCTCAGATTTGTCACCTACAAAAGCCAGCTCAGGTTGGGGAATCTCCCTAACATCCTCAGCCGTGAAGACTGAAGCAAAGAATCCATTTAGTTTCTCCGCAATGACTTTATCATCTTTAAGCGCTCCTTTTGTATTTTGATCATCAAGGGGCCCCACTGGTTGTTTAGCAGGCTTCCTGCTTCTGATGTACTTAAAAAACATTTTGTTATTACCTTTGGAGTTTTTGGCTAGCCGTTCTTCAAACTCCTCTTTGGCTTTTCTTATTACACTCTTGCACTTAAGTTGGCAGTGTTTGTGCTCCTTTCTATTTGCCTCACTAGGATTTGACTTCCACTTTTTAAAGGAAGTCTTTTTATCTCTCACTGCTTCTTTTACATGGTTGTTAAGCCACGGTGGCTCTTTTTTAGTTCTTTTACTGTTTTTCTTAATTTGGGGTATACATTGAAGTTGGGCCTCTATTATGGTGTCTTTAAAAAGGGCCCATGCAACTTGCAGGGATTTCACTTTAGTCACTGTACCTTTTAACTTTTGTCTAACTAACCCCCTCATTTTTGTATAGTTCCCCCTTTTGAAATTAAATGCCACAGTGTTGGGCAGTTGAGGTGTTCTTCCCACCACAGGGATGTTGAATGCTATTGTATTATGGTCACTATTTCCAAGCGGTCCTGCTATAGTTACCTCTTGGACCAGCTCCTGCGCTCCACTCAGGATTAAATCTAGAGTTGCCTCTCCCCTTGTGGGTTCCCGTACCAGCTGCTCCATGAAGCAGTCATTTAAAGTATCGAGAAATTTTATCTCTGCATTTCGTCCTGAAGTGAAATGTTCCCAGTCAATATGGGGATAATTGAAATCCCCCACTATTATTGGGTTCTTAATTTTGATAGCCTCTCTAATTTCCCTTAGCATTTCATCATCACTATTACTGTCCTGGTCAGGTGGTCGATAATAGATCCCTAATGTTATATTTTTACTAGAGCATGAAATTTCTATCCATAGAGACTCTATGGAACATGTGGATTCGCTTAAGATTTTTACTTCATTTGAATCTACACTTTCTTTCACATATAGTGCCACTCCTCCCCCTGCACGGCCTGTTCTGTCCTTCCGATATATTTTGTACCCCGGAATGATTGTGTCCCATTGATTGCTCTCAGTCCACCAGGTTTCTGTGATGCCTATTATATCTATATCCTCCTTTATCACAAGGCACTCTAGTTCACCCATCTTATTATTTAGACTTCTGGCATTTGTGTACAAGCACTTTAAAAACTTGTCCCTGTTTACTAGCCTGCCTTCTTCTGATGTGCCAGATTCTTTTTTATGTGACTGTTTATCATCTGATCCGGCCCTTACATTATACTTTTCAGTCCTCTGCTCCTGACTATAACCTGGAGATTCTCTATCATCAGACTCTCCCCTAAGAGAAGTCTGTGTCCGATCCACACGCTCCTCTGCAGCAGTCGGCTTTCCCCCATCTCCTAGTTTAAAAACTGCTCTACAACCTTTTTAATGTTTAGTGCCAGCAGTCTGGTTCCACTTTGGTTTAGGTGGAGCCCATCTCTCCTGTATAGGCTCCCCCCATCCCAAAAGTTTCCCCAGTTCCTAATGAATGTAAACCCCTCCTCTCTACACCATCGTCTCATCCACGCATTGAGACTCTGAAGCTCCGCCTGCCTACCTGGCCCTGCGCGTGGAACTGGGAGCATTTCTGAGAATGCCACCATAGAGGTCCTGGATTTCAGTCTCTTCCCTAGCAGCCTAAATTTGGCCTCCAGGACATCTCTCCTACCCTTCCCTATGTCATTGGTACCTACATGTACCACGACCACCGGCTCCTCCCCAGCACTACACATAAGCCTGTCTAGATGCCTCGAGAGATCCGCAACCTTCGCACCAGACAGGCAAGTCACCATACGGTTCTCCCGCTCATCACAAACCCAGCTATCTATGTTTCTAATGATCGAATCTCCCATTACTAACACCTGCCTTTTCCTAGCAACTGGAGTTCCCTCCCCCGGAGAGGTAACCTCAGTGCGAGAGGCAACCCCAGCACCATCTGGAAGGAGGGTCCCAACTATGGGAAGGTTTCCCTCTGATCCTGTTGACTGCTCTGCTTCCCTCGGCCTTTCAATCTCCTCAACAGCGCAGGGGCTGTCTGACCGGAGGTGGGACAATTCTACAGTGTCCCGGAAAGCCTCATCAACATACCTCTCTGCCTCTCTTAGCTCCTCTAGTTTCGCCACCCTGGCCTCCAACGCCCGTACGTGGTCTCTGAGGGCCAGGAGCTCCTTGCCCAGAATGCACACATACGCCACCCGCCCACAGGACAGGTAATCATACACGCTGCACTCAGTGCAATAAACTGGATAGCCCCCACTCTGCTGCTGGGCTTCTGCCTGCATTGTCTCCTAGTTAAAGAAAGGGTTGTTTAAAGCAAGAAGTTTGGAATTTAGTTTGGTTTATAGGTTTTAAGGGGATGAAGGGAAACAGATAGAACCGGCAAGGGACCCTCACTCCCTTCCGATTCCCCTTCTAAACTCCCTTGCGAAACTCCCTGTTAGCAGCCCCTGTTCGCAAAAGCCTGTTCTGCTCTGTTTTACCCGCATTCTGCCATATATTTCGTGTTATAGCAGATTCGGCACATGTTGTTCATTTTAAGAACACTTTCACAGCAGATTTGACAAAACGCAAAGAAGATGCCAATGTGAGATTTCTAAAGATAGCTACAGCACTTGACCCAAAGTTTAAGAATCTGAAGTGCCTTCCAAAATCTGAGAGGGACGAGGTGTGGCATATGCTTTCAGAAGTCTTAAAAAAGCAACACTACAATGCTGAAACTACAGAACCCGAACCACCAAAAAAGAAAATGAACCTTCTGCTGGTGGCATCTCACTCAGATGATGAAAGTGAACATGCGTTGGTCTGTACTGCTCTGGATCGCTATCGAGCAGAACTGTCATCAGCATGGACGCATGTCCTCTAGAATGGTAGTTGAAGCATGATAGGACATGTGAATCTAGCGCATCTGGCACGTAAATATCTTGCAACGCAAGCTATAACAGTGCCATGTGAACACCTGTTCTCACTTTCAGGTGACATTGTAAACAAGAATCGGGCAGCATTATCTCCTGCAAATGTCAACAAACTTGTTTGTCTGAGTGAATGGCTGAACAAAAGGTAGGACTGAGTGGACTTGTAGGCTCTAAAGTTTTACATTGTTTTATTTTTGAATGCAGTTATTTTTTGTACATAATTCTACATTTATAAATTCAACTTTCATGATAAAGAGATTGTATTACAGTATTTGTATGAGGTGAATTGAAAAATACTATTTCTTTTGTTTTTTATAGCACAAATATTTGCAATCAAAAATAAATATAAAGTGAGCACTGTACACTTTGTATTCTATGTTGTAATTGAAATCAATATATTTGAAAATGTAGAAAACATCCAAAAATATTTAAATAAATGGTATTCTATTATCGTAACAGTGCGATTAATTGCGTGATTAATTTTTGTAATCACTTGACAGCCGTAGGAAGACCAGGGATCTTTCTCACACACTTGCAGGACAAGCCTGACTGGAACTCAGTGACACTAGCAGCAAGTTGATGTAGTGATTAAAAGAGCAGCTGACTACCTGAGTGGAAAATCCTGAATCCCAAGAAAAAACAGTGGGCAAAACCTGGCGTAATGGGATGTGTCCCTTCAGAACAGCAATGAGTCTACAGGGCGATGTTGGGAGGTTCACAACACGATTATAAAAGAAAAACAATTTTCTGAGATACCACTTGACAGCAGGTGCACAGAGCCAAATGGTCAGAGCTGTCTGCCTCCCCACCAGAGTGAAACAACCACCCTTTGACTGCTTTCAAAAATGGCGGCCTTCGGGTGGGAGGTGAACTCTGCAGATGCACCTCTGAACTCTGGGTCTGCACTGACCAAGGACAGCAATTGTGAGTGGGGTGCAGAAAAGGACGGGCACGTTAAAGGGACTTTTGGTTGCTGGACTGAAGAACCTGAGGGAAAAGGACACTGCCCAACTTACTTGGGGGTGGGTCTTTTATGAATCCTGTTTGCCATGTTTTCCCAAATTAATGCTGAGTTACTTCCCTCCTTTTATTAAAAGTGTGTGCGGGGGGTTTTCTACACTCAGACTGTGCTTATGAGAGGGGCCCAGGCCGTGGTGTGTAATTGTCCCAGGTCACTGGGTGGGGGCTCGAGCCAGTTTTGTGTTGTATTGTTGAAGAGAAACCCCTAGATACTGAACCCGGCCCTTGTTGCTGCCAACTCTGACTGGCAGAAGGGTTATAGTTGGTTTGACAAATCCATGCTGTTACTTTTCACTTTATTATCTTCTAGGTGTTTGCAAATGGATTGCTTAATTGTTTACTCCATTATCTTTCCAGCTTATCGGTCTGTAATTTCCCGGGTTGTCCTTATTTCCCTTTTCATAGATTGGCACAATATTTGCCCTTTTCCAGTCCTCTGGAATCTCTCCCGTCTTCCATGATTTTTCAAAGATAATCGCTAATGGCTCAGCTATCTCCTCGGTCAGCATCCTGAGTATTCTAGGATGTATTTCATCAGGCCCTAGTGACTTGAAGACATCTAACTTTTAATTTTTAACTTATTCTTTCCCTATTTTAACCTCTGATCCTACCTCATTTTCACTGGCATTCACTGTGTTAGATGTCGAATCACCACTAACCTTTTTGGTGAAAACTGAAACAAAAACCTCATTTAGCACTTCTGACATTTCCATATTTTTTGTTATTGTCCCCTCCCCCTCCCCCCCATTGAACAACAGGCCTACCCTGTCCTTGGTCTTCCTCTTGCTTCTAATATATTTGTAGAATGTTTTCTTGTTACTCTTTATGTCTCTAGCTAGTTTAACCTCATTTTGTGCCTTGGACTTTCTAATTTTGTCCCTACATACCTGTGTTATTTGTTTATAATTTATTTGTTTGTAATTTGACCTAGTTTCCACTTTTTGTAGGACTCTTGTTTGAGTTTCAGATCATTGGTTAAGCCAGGGTGGTCTCTTGGCAAACTTTCCATCTTTCCTACGCAGTGGGATAGTTTGCTCTTGTGCCCTTAATAATGTCTCTTTGGAAAACTGTCAACTCTCTGGAAGAATTTAAGGCCAGAAGAGACCACCAGATCATACTGTCTGGCCTCCTGTATATCAGTGACCACCAACCCCACCCAGCCCTTGCACACTGAAGCCAACAACTGAAATAAGACCAAGGTGTTACAGCCCACAGCAGACTAGACTATTATGTGCCGCAGGCAGAGAATAAGAGAGAGCGAAGTGCAACAAAGAGTGGGTGATTCCACCAGAGGCAGGGAAATCACACCTAACTCTGCCTGCCTCTGGGGGGCAGAACTAGACCAAGGGCATATAACAGGCCACTGGGTCATAGCAATAAGAAAGCTGATGGGTGGAAACCAATTGACTCACCTGTGTGTTAGTATTGGTAAAACAGATATTAGAGTTATAAGAATGTGTTCAGTGTTTAGACTTTAAGAAATGCTTATAGGATGCTGCATGTATTGATTTTACCTATAATATCTGCACCCCATGTTACAAGGTAACATTTAAGTGTTTGCTATGTAACTATAAAAATGTTAGCTAAGACTGTAAACCCCCCAGTCAGGAGAGAAGTATTACCAACTGTGAAATGCTAGTTTACCACAAAAGGTGTCATCTCCTGCCCAACAAAAGAAGGACACCAGGCAAGCTATAATGGAACATCAGAGGACAAAAGACTGGTTGCTTCCCCCACACTGACGAAGAGGGGACATGCATAAGCCCTTGTTCCATCACAGCTTGAATGTGTCGCAAGGACATAAAAATCCCTGCCAAGGAAGAAATTGGAATTCAGAGAGGGCAATATTTCTAAGCATAAGCAAGGATCTTCAAGCTGCTTGGCTTGGCTTACCTTAAAGGATATATAGTGCTTGCATAGCAGTGGCTATTAATTTTGGAACCTAAGACTGAATCTCATTTGTGTGTGTGTGTGTGTGTGTGTTTGCCTGTTTTAACCTTGTAAATAACTCTCATTTATTTTTCTTAGTTAATAAATCTTTCATTAGTATTATAGGATTGGCTACAAGAGTTGCCTTTGGTCTGAGACTGCTCCTTTGGGACTGGGAGTAACCTGAATATTCTTGTGATTTTTGGTGTAAGCGACCATCTATCACAAAGTGAAGCTTGCCTGCGTGGCAAGATAGTCCACAGTGCCCATGGGAACTGTCTGTGACTCCGTGGTAAGGCTTCTACAGGGCTTTAGGAGTGCACACCTGTTACTTGGTTGGAGAAATCAAGGCTGTTCCAGCTGGTAGTGGGCATTGTCACTGCCTGCAGGGTTACCAATGGAAGAGCTATTCACCTAGCCTCCTGAATGCAGCACTGCCATTAACACAAAGGCAAATAACTCAGGAGAGACATACAGGTACTCACGTTGCCCACAGTAAGTTCCAGTGTATCCTTTCTGGCAGAGGCAGGATTCCTCATTGCAGCTTCCACCATTCATGCACCTGACATTGCAGGTTTGGACTGTGGAGGAAAGCAGGAAAACTTGATGAGAGGCCACCTTCTCTCTGTGGAGCTGCAAACCACTCCACCAGGCAAACAGGGACCTTACACCCTCACATGTGGTGCTGCTTCTTAATGTGACAGCAGCTCACGGTAGAATCAAAGACACATGCCCAGGTCCCATTACATTCAATGGAAAGACTCCCATTGACTTCCCATTGGATCTGAGCCTACGGAGTTAGAGCCATTAATGCCTTGGATAGCTACTGAGGATATTCTATAGACTGACTATCTCTGGGTTTCTTAGACCAGTAAATCCCATTGCCTTTGTTCCATACACTCAGGGTGCTGTTTTTATTCTCATCGTACATGCTCGTAATGAACTGATGAGTTGGGAAAAGCCAGAAGCAAAAAAGTTATGGCCAATCCTTCCCCAGAGTGATATGCCTCTTTTGTCTAGGCCATCTCATGGGGGCAGCGCAGGACTGTTCCCCACAAAGGGCCTGAGCTTCAGCTGGAGGAAGTAGGCATCATTCCCAAGATGTCAACATAATCCACCTGAGGATCTGGCCCAGTAGATTTTCCTCAGATTTGCCCTGTCCTTCCACAGCCTCATAGGAGTCATTGTTTGGAAATATTGCCCAAGATTTATCCCAGCTGTTTCTGCTTTGAGTTTAATTCCATGCCTTTTAGTTCCACCACTTGGTACATTCCTGACCAATTCCTCTCTCTCTCTGCACACATTCAAGGAGAAGTATGTTAACAACTGTTCTCTTTTTTCCTAAGCAATCCAAAGGATAAATCACATCTTAAAAGGAGGACACATACTTTTAACATGGGTCCATACAAAGCCCTGTTGTCCATACAGAAGGGAGTTGTAACTGGGCTGAACTTCCCAGAAACATCTCTGAGAGTGGTTGCCGTGGCTTTGCCTCCTCACTGCACATGAGACAGCAGCTCCAAACAGACTGGGGCAGTCTGCGCAATGGGTAGTCGGAGCTGTGAGTGAGCCTGCACAGCCAGATGCATTGCACATGCTGCGGCTACCCTGGGCAGGCACAGTGACTCCTAGCACCACTGCCTATGTGGTGCCCACCCCATTAGAAGATTAGGGTTGGAAGAGCCTCAGGAGGTCATCTAGTCCAATCCCCTGCTTAAAGCAGGACCAATCCCCAGCTAAATCAAACCAGCCAGGACTTTGTCAAGCCGGGCCTTAAAAACCTTGAAGGATGCAGATTTCACCACCTCCCTAGGTAACCCATTCCAGTGCTTCACCACCCTCCTAGTGAAATAGTGTTTCCTAATATCCAACCTAGACCTCCCCCACTGCAACTTGAGACCATTGCTTCTTGTTCTGTCATCTGCCACCACTGAGAACAGCTGAGCTCCATCCTCTTTGGAACCCCCCTTCAGGTAGTTGAAGGCTGCTATCAAATCCCCCCTCACTCTTCTCTTCTGCAGACTAAATAACCCCAGTTCCCTCAACCTCTCCTCATAAGTCATGTGCTCCAGCTCCCTAATAATTTTTGTTGCCCTCCGCTGGACTCTCTCCAATTTGTCTACATCCTTTCTGTAGTGGGGGGACAAAAACTGGACGCAATACTCCAGATATAGCCTCACCAGTGCCGAATAGAGGGGAATAATCACTTCCCTCGATCTGCTGGCAATGCTCCTACTAATGCAGCCCAATATCCATTGGCCTTCTTGGCAACGAGGGCACACTGCTGACTCATATCCAGCTTCTCGTCCAGTGTAATCCCCAGGTCCTTTTCTGCAGAACTGCTGTTTAGCCAGTCAGTCCCCAGCCTGTAGCGGTGCATGGGATTCTTCCTTTCTAAGTGCAGGACTCATCAGATTTCTTTTGGCCGAATTTCTTTTGGCCCAATCCTCCGATTTTTCTAGGTCACTCTGGACCCTACCCCTACCCTCCAGTGTATCTACCTCTTTCCCCAGCTTAGTGTCATCTGTGAACTTGCTGAGGGTGCAATTAATCCCATCATCCAGATCATTGATAAAGATGTTGAACACAACCGGCCCCAGGACCGACTCCTGGGGCACTCCGCTTGATACCAGCTGCCAACTAGACATCGAGCCATTGATCACTACCCATTGAGCCCAACGATCTAGCCAGCTTTCTATCCACCTTATAGTCCATTCATCCAGCCCATACTTTTTTAACTTGCTGGCAAGAATACTGTGGGGGATCGTATCAAAAGCTTTACTAAAGTCAAGATATATCACATTCACTGCTTTCCCCATATCCACAGAGCCAGTTATCTCATCATCGAAGGCAATCAGGTTGCAGTCCATGCCATCCTCCAGATCATTCATGATGGCACAGTGAGGCTAGATCCTTACTATACTATCTATACTATAAGGCAAAAGAATACAAAATTAAACAGTGTTTCTCACACTGGGGGTCCTGACCCAAAAGGGGGGTCACAATATTCCCACTTCTGCACAGCTGCTAACGGCAGTGCTTACCTTCAAAGCTGTGTGGCTGGAGAGCGGCGGCTGCTGGCCGGGTGCCTAGCTCTGAAGGCAGCGCCACTGCCAGCAGCAGCGCACAAGTAAGGGCAGTTATGCTATGAACACATCCAGGAAATTTGCTGTTCATGTCACGACCAACCGTGAAAAATGTGTTATTTCTCCGCAATTTAAGTAGACCCCTAGTTCTGGAAGAACCTCAGAAGGCTTAGCAGTTTAGGTTAAGATTTGGGGAAGGACCCAGGAGTCTAGCTGTTTATCCAAAGCTACCCTAACCTGTGGTGGTTTCTTTATTCCACCCCCCTCTCAATAACCCCCGGACTTCAGCAGTTTAGCAGGAGCTTCAGCTGAAGGCTGGGTGCTAGGGCTACTAGAATTCTTTGAGGGGGTCAACAAGCATGTGGACATGGATGATCCAGTGGACACAGTGTACTTAGATTTTCAGAAAGCTTTTGACAAGGTCCCTCACCAAAGGCTCTTAAACAAAGTAAGCTGTCATGGGATAAGAGGGAAGGTCCTCTCATGGATCAGCACATGGTGGCCGGCGACCCAGCCATTGTGGGAGGCTAGCCCCTGGCCCCTCCCTTTGTGCCCAAGGTCCTGTCCCTCCCCTTCTGCCCCCCTTCTTCCGCTCCCCCTTTCCCCCCTCCCCCACAGGAGCCCAGAGCACCCACACCAGGGCCCCTAGCCCCAGCTCCAGTGCTTCTGGCAGCCGGCTGGCATGGCTGCAGCGCCCCCAGCCCTTGTCCACCCAGTGGCAGCGCTCCCAACCTCAGTGCGCTGGGCAGCGCAGCCCCAGCACCAGCTGCCCTGAGTCCCTACGGGAGGCAGCCCAGCCAGCCCCAGCCAGAGCAGAGCGCTGGGAAACACAGGAGGAAGCCTTGCCTGGGGGCAGAGCATAGGTGGGGCCACGCTAAGCTGTTTGGGGAAGCACAGCCTCCCTCTGCCTATGATACCCGCCGCCCATGGATCAGCAACTCGTTAAAAGATAGGAAACAAAGGTTAGGAATAAATGGTCAATTTTCAGAATGGAGAGAGGTACATAGTGTTGTCCCCGAGAGGTCTGTTCTGGGACCAGTCTATTCATTTGCAGATGATACAAAACTACTGAAGATACAGGTCTGTTTCATCTTACACTGGGGTTACGTTCCGCAGTCAGCACCTAAAGTGAAAATCACGTATAGTCAAAATTACATTGAGTGTAATAGCGGGCGGAATCGCCCGCACTACAGAAACTGTATTTAAATTGTTATTTTTCTCTTTTTTTGTTTGTTTTTGCCGACCGCGTAAAGCTGAAATTGCGCGACAGACCTGTAGTTAAGTCCGAAGAAGACTGAGAAGAGTTACACAGGGATCTCACAAAACGGGGTCACTGGGCAAGAAATTGGCAGATGAAATGCAATGTTGATAAATACAAAGTAATGCACATTGGAAAACATAATCCCAACTAGACATATAAAATGATGGGGTCTAAATTAGCTGTTACCACTCAAGAAAGATCTTGGAGTCATTGTGGATAGTTCTCTGAAATCATCTACTCAATGTGTAGTGGCAGTCAAAAAAACTAACAGAATGTTTGGACTCATTAGGAAAGGGATAGATAATAAATAGAAAAGATCATATTGCCTCTATATAAATCCATGGTACGTCCACATCTTGAATATCACATGCAGATCTGGTCGCCTCATCTCAAAAAAGATATATTGGATTCGGAAAAGATACAGAAAAGGGCAACAAAAATGATTAGGGGTATGGTACAGCTGCCATATGAGGAGAGATTAGTAACACTGGGACTTTTCAGCTTGGAAAAGAGATAACTCAGAAGGGATATGATAGAAGTCTATAAAATCATGACTGGTGTGGAGAAAGTAAATAAGGAAGTGTTATTTACTCCTTCTCATACCACAAGAACCAGGGGTCTCCAAATGAAATTAATAAGCAGCAGGTTTAAAACAAACAAAAGGAAGTATTTCTTCACACAACGCACAGTCAACCTGTGGACCTCCTTGCCCGAGGATGTTGTGAAGGCCAAGACTATAACAGGGGTTCAAAAAAGAACTAGATAAATTCATGGGGGATAGGTCCATCAATGGCTATTAGCCAGGATGGGCAGGGATGGTGTCCCTAGCCTCTGTTTGCCAGAAGCTGGGAATGGGCAACAGGGGTTGGATCACTTGATGATTACCTGTTCCGTTCATCCCCTCTGGGTAAGGTGACCATATTTCCCAAAGAGAAAATGGGACACCCCCAGCTGCTCGGGCTGTCAACCATCCTGGAACCCTGCCTCCCCCCATGCTGGAATGCCTCCTTTTGAAAAAAAAGTCAGGACGGCTGGGACAGGGCTTAAAAAAGGGATTGTCCCGGACAAAATGGGACATATGGTCACCCTACTTCTGAAGCACCTGGGATTGGCCACTGTTATTAGACAGGATACTGGGCTAGATGTTCTTATGGGACAAAGGCCAATATTTCCGAAAAGGTTCCTGGCTGTTACTTTCCTGGGTCAGGGTCACACTCTTCCCTGGTATAACCACACAGAGGAGCATAGAGTTAGTGTATTGAAGCCTAGGCAGACTCAGTGTGAAGCCAACATGAGCAGAGGAATTTGTAGTCATCAGGATTTTATCTGTCTATTACCTATGTCAGGTATTTATAGGGCACCAGTCACCACAGCATCTAGGCACAGAAAGGTGAAGGGTTAACCCTAGTTAACTGTTACTATGGTTAGATTAGATTGACAACATATTTGTAATGAGAGCTCTGCAAGTAATCAGTAGTGTGTTTTGCAGACAATGTCCCCTTTGATTATCACTATCCAAGTGTCACTTGCAACTTACTCTTCCACATGCAACAAAAGTGACCCTGGGTCATGACAGAAAGGAGCCAAGTGACTTTTATTGCCTGCCTTTGGCATGCGGCTGGCCTGCTTTCCCTCCCTGAAGCATTAGTGATCAGTGCAAACCCAAACACCCCTCCAGTACAAATGCCAGACCCCAGGCATACTCCTCCTGGGGAGCTTACCCGCCAGAGTGCATTGTGAAATCCTTCCCTGCTGACCCAGTGGAATGCTAGGCATGTGCCCAGACATATATACTGTATAGGCATTCCCTGCATTCCTGCAAGATTGCGAACATATGGCCACCATCCTCCCCGGGAAGCATTGTGATGGGCTGGGGTGCAGGGGAGCACACACATTCCTGTATGTGCTGCAGTTTTTTGGGATTCAGCATGACCGTGGCACAACATGGCACTATAAAGTCAGCATTCCAGGCTTAGCCTTGCAATTCCTTCCCTGAGTTAAAGGAACACCCCGCATGTGGTTTGAATTGTGGGGACTGTTTCCCTGCAATTGGATCAGTGGCCAGTTCACAATGGGTTTTCCACAGAAAAGTAAATGTAGCAACAAATCCCCTGCCAGTCTATAGCAATGTTCAGCTGAGGACCTCAAAAGGACTTTCAGGATCTCAATAATTTCTTCCTGTCAATGGGAACCAACCTTCAGTGAGACTTACTGCCCTGCCTGTAACTGAATTCCGTTAGGTGGCGATTTCTCTCTGGTCAGGCTTTTGAAGCACCTAGGAAGGTTCCTTCAGACAGTCAGCCTGAAGGGAGAACAGCCCAGTGCCTCTTGACAGCCCTCTGTCTCCTGATGTCAAAGCAAGGCTAGCTAATGCCTTAGCAGAGCACAGCTTTGTGTCGGGGTGTTCTCTACAAACAGAGAAAGAGGAGAAATGAGCATATCTATGGGGATTCGGGGGAGTGCTAGCTCTAGGGGACTGAACCGTGGCAAAACTCCCATTGACTTCAGCAGGAGCTGGACTGGACCCAGTGAGAAGTGGAGACAGTGAAGTGGTATGGGGTATGTCTACATTGCAGGAGGTGATGTACCAAGCTAGCTTTGATTTAGCTAGCTCCACTAACAACAGCAGTCAAGCCATGGCAGCAAGTGCTGTATAACTTTGCCCAGGACCCTGGTGGCTAGCCAGTGCTGCTGGGACTTCACTGCTATTGTTATCTGAATTAGCTAGATCAAAGCTAGTGTGGTTACGACTACATGTGCACCTCTGATTGCAGGGTAGACATAACGTTAGAGTAGCTGCAGTGAAATTGGCTGAATGTTCAGTGCATGCCTCAAGGCACCTGGACCACTTGCAAAATCAAATACATTCAAATATTTGTGTTGGCAGGAATTGTTGGTTTCTCATTACTTTGAAAAGTTGGGGAAAACGAAGCAAGTGGCTACTAGCAGTGATTACAGAAGCAGTGATGTCTAGTGGTTTGAGCAGAGGACTGGGGAGCCAAGATTCCTGGGTTCTAGTCCCAGTTCTGTCACTGTATAACTTGGAGCGAGTCTCTCTCGCCCAGTGTGTCAGGTGGGTCTAATAATGTAGCCACCATCCGGGAGTGTGGTTAGGCCGAATGGATGAGTGTTTGGAAAGGGCTTTGGGACCCATGAGTAACAGACATCTAGACATGGAAAGCAGCATTAGGTGCAATGCTCTTAAGCAGCCAGTGCAGCACTTGTGAAAGTACCAGGGCACACACAGCTTGAGTTCTGCAATATTCATTCCTGAATGTGACTTTACTTTAAATATTGGAGAGTCTGTCTGAGAGCCATAGAGCAACCATTGCTGACTGTCATGATGTTATTGCAAGTCACATTGTATTTGGGGTTTTTCTTAAAGCCCCAGTTCCTGGAGTCAGGTAATTATGTGAAACTCTCGGCTGTTTTTAAACTACGTTTGTTGTCCCTCATGGTTGCAGAGAAAAGCTGGAAAACATGGTTCCTAAAGGCTCAAAAACCAAAAGGCAAAGAAAAAGACGAACACCCAGAGGCTGAAAGAGAGCTGGCTGCAGACATGCCATCTGAACCAGCTGGAGCCTTTCTTGCTGGGGCTGCCTGACAAAGGGGAGAAGAGGGTGATGGTGCATTTCTACACTATGAGGCAGTTTTGACCCACAGTTACTCCCATATAACAGCAAGGGCAGTTCCACAGGGGGAACTGAGAGCAGAACTGGCATTTCCAGGCAAGCTGGGATAAAGAGTAACACGACACACGTGCGGCACTGGATAGAGAAGCCAACTTTGCAGAGGCTATGCTCGTATTTGTGGAAGTTTTGGCAAATGTATCTAATTCCACTGAGGAGATGGCAAAGCAATCCTGCCCCTGCCGTCTCAGGAGACAGAACCACCAGCTTTCGTGCAGGTTCCTGTTGCACCCAATTCCCTTCCCTTTCATGTGTGCGCATGTCACGAGATGAGCTGCAGAGTGGAAAGAGGTAACCCACAGGGAGCTCATTTTCCACAACCAGCCAGCAACCGCAAATGATCAACATGACAAAGCAGCCAAGCCAGACCAGTATGTGCTGGCATGCATCCTGCAGCAGATGCCAAGGTCCTGGCAATGCAACCCAAAGCTGTCCCCAGGGGCCTGGAGGAGGGATGTTTTCCACACAATGGGTCCTCTAGCCCCCTTGTTCAGACTGTGAGAAGGGAAGAGTGTGCTGTGCAGACGGTCACTAGTAGGTGAATGGCTGTAGTGTCAGTCATTTCCAGAAGCCCTGAATATCATAGAATCATAGAATATCAGGGTTGGAAGGGACCTCAGGAGGTCATCTAGTCCAACCCCCTGCTCAAAGCAGGACCAATCCCCAACTAAATCATCCCAGCCAGGGCTTTGTCAAGCCTGACCTTAAAAACCTCTAAGGAAGGAGATTCCACCACCTCCCTAGGTAACCCATTCCAGTGCTTCACCACCCTCCTAGTGAAAAAGTTTTTCCTAATATCCAATCTAAACCTCCCCCACTGCAACTTGAGACCATTACTCCTTGTTCTGTCATCTGGTACCACTGAGAACAGTCTAGATCCATCCTCTTTGGAACCCCCTTTCAGGTAGTTGAAAGCAGCTATCAAATCCCCCCTCATTCTTCTCTTCTGCAGACTAAACAATCCCAGTTCCCTCAGCCTCTCCTCATAACTCATGTGCTCCAGCCCCCTAATCATTTTTGTTGCCCTCTGCTGGACTCTTTCCAATTTTTCCACATCCTTCTTGTAGTGTGGGGCCCAAAACTGGACACAGTACTCCAGGTGAGGCCTCACCAATGTCGAATAGAGGGGAATGAGTACGTCCCTCAATCTGCTGGCAATGCCCCAACTTATATAGCCCAAAATGCCGTTAGCCTTCTTGGCAACAAGGGCACACTGTCGACTCATATCCAGCTTCTCGTCCACTGTAACCCCTAGGTCCTTTTCTGCAGAACTGCTTCCTAGCCATTCGGTCCCTAGTCTGTAACAGTGAATGGGATTCTTCCGTCTTAAGTGCCGGACTCTGCACTTGTCCTTGTTGAACCTCATCAGGTTTCTTTTGCCCCAATCCTCTACTTTGTCTAGGTACCTCTGTATCCTATCCCTACCCTCCCGCGTATCTACCACTCCTCCCAGTTTAGTGTCATCTGTAAACTTGCTGAGAGTGCAGTCCACGTCATCCTCTAGATCATTAATGAATATATATGGAGATATACCTATCTCATAGAACTGGAAGGGACCCTGAAAGGTCATTGCCCAGGACAGCAGTCTGGGAGCTGACCTTGTTCGTGAAGACAGAGGCAAAAAAATCATTGAGTACATTAGCTTTTTCCACATCCTCTGTCACTAGGTTGCCTCCCTCATTCAGTAAGGGGCCCACACTTTCCTTGACTTTCTTCTTGTTGCTAACATACCCGAAGAAACCCTTCTTGTTACTCTTAACATCTCTTGCTAGCTGCAACTCCAAGTGTGATTTGGCCTTCCTGATTTCACTCCTGCATGCCTGAGCAATATTTTTATACTCCTCCCTGGTCATTTGTCCAATCTTCCACTTCTTGTAAGCTTCTTTTTTGTGTTTAAGATCAGCAAGGATTTCACTGTTAAGCCAAGCTGGTTGCCTGCCATATTTACTGTTCTTTCTACACATCGGGATGGTTTTTTCCTGCAACCTCAATAAGGCTTCTTTAAAATACAGCCAGCTCTCCTGGACTCCTTTCCCCCTATTCTCTCAGGGAATCCTGCCCATCAGCTCCCTGAGGGAGTCAAAGTCTGCTTTTCTGAAGTCCAGGGTCCGTATTCTGCTGCTCTCCTTTCTTCCTTGGCAGAGATACATCTGGCAGAGATGATCATCGGGACATGGTAATATACTGACCCCTGACAGCTCCCTGCTTTCTGGCTATCTGACTGGTGCTGTTTGTTTCAGATGTCAGAGCTGTCCAGTTCTCCACAGTTTAGTCCTTTGTACAGGTCTGCTGGGAACACTGACCAGTTTAGTGTTTCTCTGGCTCCTGGCTCATTATGGGTTGGACTGCACATGGAATCAGAGAGCAATCTGTGTGCATTAAGAAATAGCTGTGGCATTAAAGAGAAGGCTTCATGGTCCCCTTCTTTTCCACGGCTCCTCTCCTCATGCAGGTTCCTAGGGGCCCACAGTGCTAAGCCAATACCTTTTTGCCTTTTCTATTTTTAATAATTCTCAGTGTTCTCATTTAAGTGCCTTGAGTGTGCAGTTAGTTCACTGTGTGGATGATTTGGGGCTCCCGGGAGTTCACTCACATTGGTCACAGGGGTCAGAGAGCAAGGCAGAGGGAAAGGAGATGCATTTTTGCGATTTCTGACTCTCCAGTGTATGACCTTCAGATGTCATCTGAGCCTACCCGAAACAGCCAGACATTTCTTTCTGACACCCAAATCATGGCCTAAGCCAATCCTTTTAGCGCTTGCTTTAGAGAGACAGCACTTTTATTTCCTACATAAACATGGCTAACAAAGAGTTTAATCACCAGGAACAGTCAGCAGTAGATGGACTTTTTGGCAAACCATGTCGTGAATGCTTTGTCACAGTGAGAACTGGCTCAGAGAGATGCCCTGCTGGAATTCACTGTGCCAAGGTGGCTCACTGGACTGTAGCAGAAATTACAAAGTAATTAATTTTCTTTCAGCCAGAGGGACAGCGAGGAGCCCTTCAGTGAGAGCAGGGCAAAGAATGGGTTTATGGCCTTTGCAATTCCTGCTACGTTTAGAACTAGAGCAGGGCAAAGAATGGGTTATTCGGTTCACTGGTAATTCCAAAAAACAGGGAGGAGGAAACAGTCTCAGGTTGAACTGAAACCAAAGTTTTTAGAAATTTTTGATGAATCTAAAGTTTTAAAAAATTCATTGTGAGTCAAACAAAACATTTTGTTCAACCCAAAGAGAAACGTTTCATTTAGAGGTGAGCATTTTAAAAAGTTTTTTATTTTTAAAATGTTAAATTTAAGGACATTTTGAAACAAAAAGTCATTTCAAATAGAAAAATCAAAACATTTTGTTTAAAAAAAATGAAATGTTTTGATTTTGGGGAAATTTTTTTTAGTTTTTTTTTAATCAAAACAATAGGGTAAAATCTCACAAATTTCACAAAATGATCTGGTGATGCCAAATCTGCATTTTTCACTGGAAAAAAACTTCGTTCAACAAGTTTTGCACAGCTCTACCCAGAACCTGTCCTGCTGGCTCCCAGGAACACAAACTATTTCAGGACAGCTTACAGAGCTGCCCCCCGATCTGGTTGGGTGCTCTCGGACATAGACAATCAGCATCAGGGTGGGACTGGCAATCATCTGATATTCTCTTACCTCCACCAGAGCCGCAGTTGGGGGACAGCTGCCCATTGGAGCACGTGCACATATTCGGCCGTGAACAAAACCCATCGCCACAAGAGTTCCGGCAAATTGCTGGAGAGAGACAAGAAGAAAGTGAACAGTGTTGCCATGCGCATATGGCTGCTTTCAGAGTTTCCAAGGCCAGGAAGGCCCTCTGTGAGCATCTATTCTGACCTCCTGCATAACCCAGGCCAGAGACCTGCCTCCCAAATCCCTAGAAACACATCCAATGCCCTTAGCTTCCAGCAAAGGCCTGACCTGTGGCATCTGGGCTATTGGTGCTATGGCATGAACTAGGGTTGCCAACTTTCTAATCGCACAAAACCGAACATCCCTGACCTGCCCCTGTCCCGCCCCTTCCCCAAGGCCCTGCCCCTGCCATGCCCCTTCTCTGGGGCCCCAACCCCTCTCGCTCCATTCCCCCTCCCTCCGCTGCTCGCTCTCCCCCACCCTCACTCACTTTCACCCAGATGGGGCAGGGGGTTGGGGTGCAGGAGGGGGGTGAGATCTCCGGCTCGGGGTGCAAGCTCACGGGTGGGGCAGGGTATTAGGGGTTTGGGGTGTGGGGCAGGAGGTTGGGGTATTGGGGGGGTATGGGGTGCAGGCTCCAGGAGTGAGTTTGGGAGCAGGAGGGGACTCCGGGCTGGGGTAGGGGGTTGGGGTGAGGGAAGGGGTTTGGAGTGCGGGGTCCCGGTGACACTTACTGTGGGCCCCAGGAAGCGGCTGCCAGATCCTTGCAGCACCATGGTTCATGGGTGGCCAGGGAGGCTCCGCGTGCTGCCCTTGCGCCCACAGGTGCCGCCCCCACAGCTTTCACTGATCATGGTTTCCGGCCAATGGGAGCTGCGGAGCCAGCCCTCTGGGTGAGGGCAGCGCGCAGAGCCTCCCTGGCTGCCCTGCACCTAGGGGCCGTAAGGAGCTGCACGGAGCCAGGGCAGGCAGGGAGCCTGCCTTAGTCCCGGGCCCCACTGCACCTCCAACTGGACTTTTAACAGCCCGGTCAGCGGTGCCGACTGGAGTAGCCAGGGTCCCTTTTCAACCAGGCGTTCCAGTCGAAAACCAGACGCCTGGCAACCCTAGCGTGAACCTGCTCACAGTGAGGATTAATATTCTTCTAAAGAAGATTAAAGCTTCCATGGCTGCTGGAAATTGCTGAGCAGCACATGGGAACACCAGCCTGAGCAGAACAGCAGCTGGAAAGGTTGCACTAGCTCCCTAGGGCTGACAACCTTCCTGGGGACACACTTAGACCGAGGGTTGAGGGGACACGATATTTCCTTTGGACCCAAGTCTTGTCCTCGCATAGTTCCCCCATCCTAGTTTCAGTTTCCAGTTCTGCTAGTTTCAGGTGTTTGTCAAAGGCTATTGTGGTGACAATTTGCCTTCGGCCAAGTTTAAAAGTGTTGTCAAGATTTCTGTCTTTTCTGTGAAAACTTCAGAACCCTGGGGGGTGGAGGAGCATGTCTGTGTAACTGAGACCTCCTTCATCTGTGAGACCCATGGGTTAGATCATAGAGTCATAGAATCATAAATTCCAAGCCCAGAAGGGATCATCATGATCATCTGCTTTGAACTCTTGTATCACACAGGGCAGAACAACTTCTAGAGCAGATCGTTTAGAAACACATCCAGTCATGATTTACAAATTGTCAGTTATGGAGAATCCACTGCAACCCTTGGTAAATTGTTCCAGTGGTTAATTACCCTCCCTGTTAAAATTTTACATCTGAATTTGTCTAACTTCAACTTCCAGCCCTTGGCTCATGTTAGACTTTTCCCTGCTACACTGCAGAGCCCATTATTCAATAGTTGTTCCCCCTGTAGATACACCTCTACCTCGACATAATGCTGTCCTCGGAAGCCAAAAAATCTTACCGCGTTATATAGGTGAAACCATGTTATATTGAACTTGCTTTGATCCACCGGAGTGCGCAGCCCCCCCAGAGCACTGCTTTACTGCATTATATCCAAATTTGTGTTATATCGGGTGGCGTTATATTGAGGTAGTGGTGTACTTATAGACTCTAATCATCACCCCTGAAATCTTCCCTTTGTTAAGGTAATAGATTGAGTTGTTTGAGTCTATCACCAGAAGGCAGGTTTTCTAATCCTTTAGCCATTCTCGGGGCTCTCCTCTGAACCCTCTCCAATTTATCAGCATCCTTCTTGAATTATGGACACCAGTGCCAAACACAGAGGTAAATGAACCACTCTTCTCCGACTGGAGATTCCCCTGTTTATGCATCTCAGGATGGCATTAGTTTTCTTGGCCACAGTGTTGCACTGGGAGCTCATGTTCAGCTGATTTTCCATCACAATCCCCAAATCTTTTTCAGAGTCACAGCTTCCCCGGATAGAGTCCACCCTCCTGTAAGCATGGGCTCCATTCTTTGTCCCTAGAGGGATACATTTACATTGAGCTGTATTCAAATATATATTGTTTTCATCGTCCCAAACTACCAAGTGATCCACATCACTCTGTATAATCTCATCAAAAAGGTGTCAAGTTAGTCTGACAGAATCTATTTTCCACGAACCCATGTTGATTGGCATTAATTACATTACCCTCCTTTAATTTTTTATTAATTGAGTCCCAAATCAGCTGCTCCATCATCTTGCCCAGATCAAGGCAGGCCTATTATTACCCAGGTCATTCTGTTTATCCTTTCTAAAAATGAGCACAACATTAAGGTTTTTTCCAGCCTTCTGGAACTTCCCCAGTGCTCAAAGACAGATTGAAAATCAGCATGAATAGTCCAGTGAGCTCCTCAGCCAGCTCTTTTAAAACTCTTGGAAGGAAGTTATCTGGATCTGCTGATTTTAAAATGTCTAACATCATTGGCTTCCATTTAACATCCCCCAGAGATACAAGTGGAATGTCAAGAGTGTTACCAACACAATATGATGAGACTATATCAGGGACCTAGCTAGGGTCAACTGGAGCTCTATCCATTGTTTTCCATGCCCGACCCCCTTCCCTCTCTCCTTTGTGGGAGTGCTGCTCTGCCCCCACGTCAGACCAGGGAAGCCAAATAGCATTCTGGCAGTATTGTTTCACCTGAGTAAGCAGAGATTGATTAGAGCCCAGCAAGAAGCTCTCATCTCTGTGTGTTTTATAAAAAACAATGACAATGTAGAGTTCCCAAGGATCAAGAACCCAGATGGCATGTGTTACAGCTCTGCAGGGCGTTGGCTGGCAGTGCTGAGTGTCACTAACCTCACATCCCATTAAGCCACTATTTGGCTGGGAGTTCCCTAACCCCTGTGATATAAGCTGCATTCAATCAGCTCCTGGTATCATCAGCAGAAGTTTTTCAGAAGCACAGGACAGCTACATTAATCAGCAGGATTTCCTGTGGTGAGGAGAATTGTGGGTTTTCTTGTTTGTTTTAATCCCACTTTCACCAAACCATGCTTGGGTGAGAAGTCTCATTCCTTCATTTTTAACTCTTGAGTGATCTTGGCTCTTTGTTTTCTCTTTGTCTTTGGTGAATATTCATATTAACTACACGCAAAACCTACCTTAAAAGAATACTATTAAGATTGCAAAGTCAAGCACTTAAAAGTTAGGAAATACCAGATGTAAGGTTGTCTGTGCAAGCCTCTGTGTAGGCATTATGGTTCAGTCTTTGACTACATGACCACACCTATGTTTTCTGCAGGACCGCTGCCTCATTCAATGCACAGGATGGACGGTGCTCACTAACTGAGCAGCTAGTCAATATTTTGTTTTATTCTCGTTGGTCAATATGTAGCCCCAGGCCTTATTTGCTGCAGACTATATACAAACCCTGCTATGAATAGAGAATTATTAATTTCCTCATGGGCTTTTCTAGGGTGCTTATCACTATGGTAAGGGAGCGCTTCAGCAGCATTAATGGATTTATTTTCACAGCACCTCTGCAAGGTGAAGGGGGTGGGATTATCCCCATTTCACACATGGGGAACTGAGGCACAGAGAGATTAAGGTCACAAGTATCCACTAATTTTGGGAGACCAATTTGGACCTGATTTTTCAGTGTACTTAGCATTATCTAGCATTTTATATGTCCGAAGCCCAGTTCCCATTGACTTAAATTGCAGTGCTCAGCACTTCTGCAAATCAGATCCCATGGTTCCAAGTCAGGCACCCGGAAAATGAGGAACACACAATGAGGAACAAATGTTGGTTGAAGTGACTTGCCCAGCACCATGCAGGACTCTGTGACAGATGCAGGGACAGAATCCAGTTCTCCAGGGCAGCATTCAACTGCCTTAACCATGAGACCATCCTTTCTCTTCCTGCACCTCCTGCCTCTTTTACTGCACACCTTCCAACTTCTGCAACAAATGAGGCAGAGCCCTACAAACAACAGCCTCCTTCGCTACACAACCCTGATTCATCCCCGGAGCCGGGGTGAGAAATAGTGTGTGATCATGTAATTGTAGGCTGTATCATAACACTGACCACCAGCACAGTTATTCTGGTATGGCTCTGCCAGTCTAACTCCTCCATGGGGACATTCTATTCCAGAAGAGTTACCCTGCTTCCTCAGTCAATATCAATTCAGTGTTCACTCTGGGGGAAGACTGCCCCCTACCGAATCACCAACTACGTACAGCACCTGGAACATTGTGGAATTCCTGTCTTCACCCAGCTGTCGCTAGCCTAAAAAGTGTATGTTATCAGCCCATTTTGCCACCTTACCGTTCACCCCATATCCTTAGACAATACCAGCCCTAGTACAGACCCTTTTGGCACCCCGCTGTTATATTTTTGCCATGAAGAAAATTGACCATTAATTCCTACTCTTTGTTTTCTGTCTTTTAGCTGGTTTTTGATCTAGGATAGAACTTTGTCTTTTGTCCAAGGACTAATTAATATAGCTGATCGAAACTGGGATTCTGTTGATAAAAAGTTGTTTATGATGACATTCCTCAGTGGGAAATAATGAAATAAATTAAATGAAAATGTTCATTTTGTTTAATTTCAAATTGAAATTTTTGTTTCATTTTGGTGTTGTAAAACCAAAAATAATTCAAAATGGCAGAGTGGGCAAAGGAAAAATGAAATACTGTAAGTATGTCAATCTGTAGCTTTTCAAAATTCAAAAATTTTGAAAGAAAACTTCTTGTTCTAAAATTTTTGTTAGAAAAAAAGTGTTTTCAACCAGCTCTGCTGATTAGTTTCCTTACTAGCTTCTGGCGAGGGTCTTTGCCAAGGGCTTCTTGAAAGTCTAAATATGAAGATAGAGTTTCCTATACCAGATCAGCTGATCTACCTAGTCCAGTGTCCTGTCTCTGACAGTGACTAGTACCATATGATTCAAAGGAAGATGTAAATCCCTGATCATAGACAATTTGTAGTGACAATGTGTCTTCAGATCTAGGCACCTAGTTAATGTCTCTTATAAAAATGTCTTCCTCCAAGCAAGCGGTTTTAAATTAACTTTTCTTGCTTGGGAGTCACCTTTGGGGACAAATGTGCTAGAGCAGGTATCCAAACTGTTCGATTTAAAGGCCACAGTGACAATTCTGCAGGAGTCTAAGAGCCATGTCTTATTTCTATTAAATGGCGCAGATTATAACCACTCATCTATAATCATCCTGCAGAGACTACACACTCCATCATTCAGTACTCCTGCTAAAGCAGATTAGGAATATTCATTTCATCTGCTGCGAGGGTGGATTGTGTATTTCATCACTGCAAGGTAGCTAGTTCCCTGGGAGATGCCCTGTGATGTCACTAAAAGGGAAGTCAATACTCACGAACAATGCACTGATTTCCTCCCGGCAGCGTTTTCCATCCAGGGCAGCAGTAAGAGTGGAACCTTGAGCCGCAAACATTAGGTCTGTCAGTTAGAAAACAAACATTTAGAATCAATTTTATTCTCCATTCTCTGCAGCTGGAGTAGCCAACAAAGTTCCATTGTCATGTTAGAGCATTTTAACGGCCTTTGATATGGCATATCACTGCCAGTTTATGTTCCCTCAACCAGAGGGCAAAACGGGCCTCAACAGATAAATCCCATTAAAGAGAATCAACACACATTATTTTAATAAAACCCCAATTAACTTTTAACCTCTCTTTCAATAAAGTAACTACCATAGGACACAGCTGTACCTACACTCATTTGGAGGAGCACAGCCAAACGGCACGTGCATCACACTGCCCATTACTTAGGATAAACAGCATGAGGGCTGGTTGCTCAGGCTGCAGAGTTGTGGTATATGGAACTTTTCATTTCCATCCTCTGATTTCAGGTTCAGACGGGGGCTGGAAGATACTGCTGTCCAAAGGCTGTTCAGTGCTTGGTGTGAAATGAGTTGTGGCCTCCCACTTGCAGCTGGTGTAAAGTTGTCTGTGCAAAAAATGGCCGTATCATCCAGAACTTGGTGGTTCTCTTGAAGCTGCCTCAGCAACTGTGTATTTCCAGACTCTCAAATATTGATTTATATGTACATTGAACCTTAACTCTGTTTCCTGGCTTTCTGATACTTGGGTTGTTGTTTTTTAGTTAGAACACTATTGTAGTGTAGAGAGAATAGATCAGCCAGTGATCTAGGCACTTGTTTGGGACATGTGAGTCCTGGGTTGAATTCCCTGCTACTCCACAAACTTTGTGTGCTATCTTGGCAATTTACCGAGTCTCTCTGTGCCTCACATTGCCCTCTGTAAAATGAGGAGAAAGCACTGCCTGCCTCACAGGGGTTATGGGATAAGTAAATACATTAATGACAGTGAGGCACTCCGATACTTCAATGGGGGCCATATAAATACCTAAGATAGATTTAACAGCCTTATGTTACTGAGATGAGCTCTCAACCTTTCCCCACTAGATATATTTACTATGCTATACAACAGAGGTACTGTATGTTCTGTACTAGAGCTGGCCAGAAAACAAGAATTCTGTTTCGCAAACAATTGTGAGGTTTTGACATTTGTTCTGCATCAGAACGAAAACGAGACCTTTCAAAACTTTTAATGAAAACCACGAGAGAGAGACAAACCACGCAAGAAGAACCAGGTAATTAGGTCGCTCCCGGGGGATGAGACACAGACTCAAGTCCCTGCTCTGATTCAAGCCTGGGTTTCCCTCATCCCAGATGAGTATCCTGACCCCTGGGCTATGGGCTATTATGGGTGGCAGTCACTCCCTCTTTCTGGTTTTGACCAGAAATTCCATCTCTTAGACCTGAGAAACCTTCCCAACAAAAGTTTTGTTGAAACCGATACATTCCTGGGAAAAGTTTTGGTTTGAATTAAGCAGCATTGTCTGACAAAACAACGTCTCACTGAAAAACTCCCTCCCCGTTCTCTTCAGCACAGAGGGTCCTTATGTACGTCGCTCAGCAGCGCTGGACATGGGTCAGTGCTGATCTCACTCGCGTCAGTGTGACTGCACTGGAATTCCTGTTGACTCACACCCTTGCTGGGGAGATCAGACTTGGGCTCTGAGGCTTGTTTCTCTGTATAAATGTTTGCTGGTTCCCTGATTTCACTGCTGTGGCCTGTTACCCAGTTATTGGGTACCTATGAGCAGCAATGACCTCCCTTACGTTGCCTGTCAGTCTTAGATCCCTTCCTTCTCTCCCTGCATATCTTTCTGCTAGGAGAGGCTGCACTAGCCTTGATGATGCAATCGACAAGGGCGGGGGCAGGGGAGGGCAATGGGATTCAGTGGGTGATGCTTTTGTGAGGCTGCATGATGGAACCTAGAGGATGGGACTGGGACTGGGCATGGTGGAGCATTTCTGGAGGTAAGGGAATCCCCAAAGAGTCTTCGAGAGTCCCTGAGGCACTCAGCTAGGTGTCCTCAGCCCTTCAGCATTCACCGAAGCAGCCATTTCTCCTTGGTTGTGGTTTTGTTTGTTTTCCTTTGATTCCAATTGAAGCTTTATTCATTTTCATGAAGCAAACAAAGCAAGACCCCTGGAGCATGCACACATAACAACGTCAGCCCTGGAAGGTACTTTACTGAGGCCTATCCAGAGTGTTGTGTCATTGTTACACTTCACTAATTCCTAGCTAGACAATTCACTTCTCACGCCTACATGGAACAACCCAAGCTTCCCAAGCAAACCTCCGACAGAAAACATGAGACACCAAGCCACTTCCCGTCTGCATACCAGACACTGTCAGGTGAGGAATCCTGAGAACACGCTGCTAAGACAACCCTGACAAGTATTCCTCTGAGCAAGAGCTGCTGAGGTGTTAACATGGGACCAGACTGGTGCATCAGAGATAAGGGAAGGCATGCAGGAAACTTCCCCCCTTGCCCAAGTCACAACTGCAGACCTTGAATTTGAGCAGCACAGAGGATGCTTCCACAGGATCCACCCTAAGTCAATAGCAGTGGAGCATGGGGACAATGCAGAATGGAAAACACATGACAAGCATGTAACTAAGATGTTACAACATCTCAGTATGACAGGGATGGCCAACCTGAGCCTAAGAAGGAGCCAGAATTTACCAATGTACATTGCCAAAGAGCCACAGTAATATATCAGCAGCCCCCCGTCAGCTCCCCCCAGCTCCCAGCGCCTCCCGCCCACCGGCTGCCCCGCCGATCAGCACCTCCCCCTCCCTCCCCACACCGCCCTATCACACTAGTGCCAAATACAGAGTTAACATAACCTCCCTACTCCTACTTGAGATTTCCCTGTTTATACATCCCAGGATCGCATTAGCACTTTTGGCCACTGTGTTTCATTGGGAACTCATGTTTAGCTGATCATCCACCATGACCCTCAAGGCTTTTCAAAGTCTCTGCTTCCCCGGACAGAGACCCCATTCCGTAAGTATGGCCTACATTCTCCTTTCCTCGATGTACAACTTTATGTTTGGCTGTATTAAAACATGTATTGTTTGCTTGCACCCAGCTTACCAAGAGACCCAGATCGCTTTGTATCAGAGACCTGTCCTCTTCAGTATTTACCACTCCCACAATCTTTGTGTCATCTGCAAACTTCATCAGTGGTAATTTTATGTTCTCTTCCAGGTCACTGATAAAAATGTTAAATAGTGTAGGACCAAGAATGGATCCCTGAGGGCCCCATTAGAAACCCAGAGGTTCAGTGATGATTCCGTGTTAACAATTACATTTTGAGAGCCTTCCGTTAGCCTGTTTTAAATCCATTTAATGTGTGCCATGTCGAATTTGTATCACTCTAGTTTCCTAATCAAAATGTCATGTGGTAACAAATCATATGCCTTACAAGAGCCTAAGCAAATTATAGTAACATGTTATCAACCAAACTTGTAATCTCCTCAAAAGAAGATCCAGAGTTAGTTTGATTGGCTCTATTTCCCATAAACCCCTGTTCATTGGCATTAATTCTATTGCCCTCCTTTAATTCTTTCTTAACTGAGTTCTGTATCAGCTGCTCCATTAGGTTGCCCAGGACCGATACCAGGCTATAATTAAAAACTAGCAGACTGCCTACACACAAGGGGACTGAAGTCAGGTTGCACAGGTAACCCTAACTTTGGCATTTCCTTAACTGCGCAGCTTGGAAAGTTCTCTTCATTTGCTTTCATCGCAAAACTCAGCTCATTGCTGGGAGGAGGAGAATTCCCCAGTGGGTGATGCTCCAATGGGATTTGCAAACCTCAGCAACTTGCAGAAGGGACTTTCTTTATTTAAAATGTGCCTCTGCATGAGAGCAGTTGTGTGGGGGCAATGGCAGCTCCAGGATACCGCAAAGGAAACATCTAACTCACAAGCCTCTGCAAACGCCTCCTTTTGACACTGAAAACTGGCTGATGTTCCCCTGAGCTTCATTTCCATTAGCAAGTTCTTTTCACATTCCAGTGAACAAACAGTTCCCCACTGGGATGTATTGTCGTAGTGCATGGGACAGCTGTGATGGAGCCATACCTGATAGGAAAGCTCAGTTTACAGAGACTCATTCATTTTACTCTGGCAAACACTTGGGACCGCCGCCCAGAGTCACAATAGCGAGCAGATGATGCTGTCATTGCATTATTGTTCATTCAACTCCTGCCCTGCATCCCATCAAAAGCAAAAAGCGGTTAAACTTTCTATATCACTTGTATATGTAATTATAAATACAAATAATTCATATGCATTATAAAAAGATCATCAATTTATAGATTTTAAGGCCAGAAGAGACTAGTCTAATCACTCAGCCTGACCGCCTAGATAACACAGGCCAGAGAACCTCACCCAACGATTCCTGCATCAAGCCTGTTCAGTAGAAGAAGGCTAGACAACCAGAGAAACATGAAAGGTAGGGAATGTTATCATATATTTATAAGCTTCTTTTGGTTAATTATCATATCACCAATTGCCCTGAAAAAAAGTTCTAACTACAGAATACACAAAATCTGTAGGAGTCTGGAGGATGAGGGAGGGGGATTCGTGATCTGTAGCTGCTATTTAATCAGATAAGTATCCTAGAAGGCTCTGGTTCCTGCACAGATCTCTGTCCTGTCTTCCCAGGACTTGAGTGTGCCTGTTAGTTATATATTGTATGGCTGTCTGGCATATCCCGCAGTGACGTCACAGTATCTCGTGTGACCTCTTGTGGCTTGTACATAAGATCTGTGAGGAGCAAGGTTGTGAAAAGATGTCACATAGTGATGTGTAGGCTCCCATTGCAGACTTGGGCATCATGTGTGGCCCTTTTTTCAATCAGTTTTTCTGCATCTGTCTTTCCTTGTTTGTTAGTTATATATTATACACGGCTGGATGACTTCACAGCACTTTCAGGGGAGAAGGCATTGGACAGTGTGTATCTCTCACATAAAGTGCAAGCTTTAACTACAGTCTCCATACGCTTCAGACCATTCACAAATTCCAACAAAACCATCACACAGCGCTCACAATGCAAACATAGAGGCTGCACTAGTTTCTACCACCCACTCAATTCCTTGCAGAGAGCAAGCATTGTCTCAGTTTCACTTCAGCCCTTTCAAGCAACATCCCCATTACTAACTGCGTGAGCATTTCAGAGAATCTGCTCTAGCTGTTACTGACATTTCCCTTTGCTATCAGTTATCATCTCCCCTCACATTACACTGAGCTTGGCTGGACATTCCTTCAGCCCATGCTGGCAGCCTTTTTGTTAACACAATGCATGATGCTGGGGTGCATCTGTTCAAAACAAGGAAGCCTTAGTGTGGCTGCAACCCAAGAGTCCATTGTACCCCTCACGGGTATGGGCTATCTGTGAGCAAAGCCGTCTTTGCACGCAATGCTGGACCAGCTGTGCTCCATTCCATTCCCTGAACAATGCTGAGCAGTCGGGATCCTTGCACTAGTCATTAATGGTCCCAAGGGTCATTACTGCAACTGAGGGTGCAGAGAAGCCTCAGCCAGGCCTCTTTTCATGGCAACACCCCCTATGCTGGCTGCTGCGCCAGCTCTGCTCTCTTTGCTGGGATGATCATCCCATGGCTGTCTATGCCAGGCCAGATTTCCAAATGTGCTTGGCACCCCTGAGCCCCCACTAAATCAACCGAGAGTGTTCCCCCACCCCCTGAGAGCCACTGGAGCTGCTGAGCTCTATGAACCCTGTCCCTTTGGCTTGAGAGTTGCTTCGCTCCAGTCTTGGAAAGCAACGTGCCAGTCAGTGCAGCCAAGGATTGGGGCCCAGCAATTCTGCATCATAGGGCAGCCCAACCATTGAGGCTTTCCAAAATAACCCACAAATCTTCCTGCTGACCTGTGGGTAAGATCTGGGCTTGAGAGGGGCAGTGACAGCTTGTCATGTCTCTGAAGGGACTTAGCTGGACGTATCCCATCTGCTCTGGGAGTTCGGCAGTGGTAAAGGCTACTGCTTCAGGGCTGAGTGTGCCACCACGTCATACAGTGCTTCTCTCTCTCTCTCTCTCTCTCTCTCTCTCTCTCTCTCTCACACACACACACACACACACACACACACACACACACACACACACGGTTGGCGTCACTGATACTTCAGGCTCTGCCTCACTCAGAGAAAAGGAACAAAAAAAGTAAACATACCCTAATCCTCATTCTATGGGCCCCCTAGAGCTGTTAATTTGAGAAATTCTCTCTTTCAGATGAAAGATCCATGCAGTGACCCAGCTGCATTCCAGCAGAGGGCTCTAAAACTTCCCAGGCAGAACAGTTGTTTGATTATCCATTCCTGGGCCCTGGATCCCGTAAGAAGCAACAGGATAAAGGACCCTGGTTTGGGTTTGTTCACTATCGGCTCAGAAGCATTAGATGCTCTCTGATGAACTAATGGCAAATTCAGATACATTGTAGAGCTTCTTGCTGATGTGCAACAAGATTTCATGTAGTCGAACCCTCTGTAGCAATGACTTGGTTGGGACACATCAAGGCTTTGTACACATGTTTTGTGGTATTCTGGGAGCTCCAGACTTCTAACGTTGAGCAAGTAGGTTCCCATGTGAAAATATTTCTGCTCTTTCTATTCTTTCCAATGACTCTTCAACATGACTTTGAAGATCTCAGTTCAGCCTAGACCAGGGGTAGGCAACCTATGGCACGTGTGCCGAAAGTGGCACGCGAGCTGATTTTCAGTGGCACTCACACTGCCCGGGTCCTGGCCACCGGTCCGGGGGGGCTCTGCATTTTAATTTAATTTTAAATGAAGCTTCTTAAACATTTTAAAAACCTTATTTACTTTCCATACAACAATAGTTTAGTTATATATTATAGACTGATAGAAAGAGACCTTCTAAAAACGTTAAAATGTATGACTGGCACGCGAAACCTTCCATTAGAGTGAATAAATGAAGACTCGGCACACCACTGCTGAAAGGTTGCCGACCCCTGGCCTAGACCATGCAGCTCAATCCTTGATGTAGTAAAGGTCACTTTTCTAGTTCCCCTCTTCAGTAGGCTCAGCATGCAGACTGATCTTCTCTGCAGAAATTGTTGTAATTTTGGGCACTATGTTAATTCAGCATTTCCATGCTGCACCAATCTATCAGTCATTCAGGCACATGGTTGCAAACAGAGCAATACCCAGCAGGGGTGTCTTTAGTCTATAATGCCAACATTTTCACACTTGGGTACCTTTGACTAAGCACTCATGGTAAACCTCTCTTTAGGCACCAAATACCTATGGGATCAGCCTATTTAGCTGCCATTAAGTTCGGTGATGAAAATGAAACCAACACTTTGATTTAGCTGTCTGAATACAGAGCTAGGTCCCTAACTTTAGGCACCCAAGTATGAAAATTTTAGTCTTGATTTTGTAGGAAAGGCAGCCAGCTGCATTTGTATCAAGATCCATATGCACAGCAGAATGAAGCTACGCCTAGCCTGAAAAGGAGATCTTGGCTAATGCTGTTTGACTATTTTAAATTCCAACATGTACACATGAAAGAGAGGAGATCCAGTAGAGCTGGTCACTAACTATGACCATCTAAAAATCCAACACACATTGCTGGAGCTGCCGAGCTATGAACTATAACTCTATTAGGGAAGGACAATGCAAATTGTACTCAACTGAGAACCATCACTGTTACAAACATGCACCTGTGACGGGTTGAACCTCCCATCCGGGGTGCCACCTGATGTTCTGGTGTCCCCATGCACCTGTTCCACCAGCCTGGGCTTCCTCACCCTGTCCTTACTTCCCTTGCCCAAAATAAGCAAACAGAAAATAACAAACCAGTAACACTTTGTCTGTTCTCTAGCCAACACACTTAAAACTCACTAGAAATCACCTCCAGTGTCTCAGTGCAATAAGCTGTGCACATTACCCTGCTTGCTGTACCACTGTGTCTCAGCCTGGACTCAGCTCCTGCCTTTCCCTTCAGGTGTTTTTAGCAATCTTCCTTCTTGGACGGAGATAGGGTGACCAGATGTCCCAATTTTATAGGGACAGTCCCGATTTTTGGGTCTTTTTCTTATATAGGCTCCTATTACCCCCTACCCCCATCCCGATTTTTCACACTTGCTGTCTGGTCACCCTAGACGGAGAGGCAATGGAGCAGAGACCTGATTGCCTTACTTCCCAGCCTTATATAGAATTTACATAAGGCAGGAAACTTTTGTTTCCCAGTCTGATCCCCCCCCCCACGCCTTCTTAATGGAAAAACACTGAAAGCCCAAGATGGGGGTCTAGTACCAGGTGACCCGATCACCTGACCCTGTAGTGTCAAAGCAGCAACCCAGGAAGCTCCTTAGGAATGTGGGAGATTAGTACCTTCAAAGTTCTATTGTCCTTCTTAAATGGCTCATTCAGGCGGATGGCCTACTGTCTGGTGGGCGTTCCCCCAGCTACACACACAGTTGTAATTGTTACATAGTCAATATTCCTAACTTCAGATACAGAAATGATATATGTATACATATTGGATAATCACATTCAGCAAATCATAACCTTTCCAATGATACCTTACATGACTCATCTTGCATAAAACATACCTTAGTTATGCCATAGTCATATCATAACAATACTTCTATAAAGAATGTGGGGTGTAACGTCACAGCACCTTATTTCAATTTAATTTTTCAGGCTTCAACTTCCAGCTATTAGATCTAATTCTGCCTTTATCTGCTAGATTGAAGAGCCCTCTGCTATCAAAAATCTCTTATACGCTGGAATCAAATCATCTCTGAGCCTTCCCTCTGATAAGCTAAATAAATTGAGCTCCCTTAGCCTGTCAGGCATTAACTCACTTGTGGTACAAACCTCGGGAACATAAGACAGCTTGTAATTTTCACACGAGTTAGTTGGGTCATTAGAAAACCTAAAACTAATTTCCCCAATACTAATTTCCCCCTACTGTTACTCACACCTTCTTGTCAACTGTCTGAAATGGGCCACTCTCATTACCACTTCAAAAGTTATTTTTCCTCCCTTGGTATCCTGCTGTCAATTGAATTGTCTTGTTAGACTGACCTCACACTTGGTAAGACAAATCACATCTTTTTATGTATTTATACCTGCTCCTGTATTTTCCACTCCATGCATCTGATGAAGTGGGTTCTAGCCCACGAAAGCTTATGCCCAAATAAATTTGTTAGTCTCTAAGGTGCCACAAGGACTCCTCATTGTTTTTGCTGATACAGACTAACACGGCTACCACTGAAACAGGTCAAGTTAAAGATTAGTGGGGAGCCCAGGGCCTGATTTCTAAAGGTATTTACAAAAAGAANTCCTTGTCAAGTGCTGGAAATGGGCCATTTTCATTACCACTACAAACACTTATTTTTCTCTCCTGCTGACAACTGATCATTCTCCTTATAATGTGTATGGTAACACCCATTGTTTCATGTGTGTATACAGGTCTGTCTCATGTTACGCTGGGGTTACGTTCCGTGGTCAGCGCGTAAAGCGAAAACCGCGTATAGTCAAAATTACATTGAGTGTAATGGCGGGCAGAATCGCCCGCACTACAGAAACAGTATTTAAATTGTTATTTTTCTCTTTTTTTGGTTTTTTTCTTGTTTTTGCCGACCGCGTAAAGCTGAAATCGCACATGTTAAATGCGCCTAAGATGTGACAGACCTGTATATATATATCTTCCTTGTGTATTTTCCACTACATGCATCCGATGAAGTGAGCTGTAGCCCACGAAAGCTTATGCTACAATAAATTTGTTAGTCTCTAAGGTGCCACAAGTACTCCTATTCTTTTTGCGGATACAGACTAACACGGCTATTACTCTGAAAGGTATTTAGATACCTATAAATGCAGATAGATGCCTAGTGGGATTCTCAAAAGCACTTGGCTGTGTGTGACATTCTCTCGCCTGAGATATGCAGGAGGCCAAAGTGAGCAGAGTGGTCCTTTCTACACTGAATATCTATTACTATGTGCTACAAAATTAGAGGCATTTCAACATGAAACACAAGGAGACCCCACTTTGTACAGGATAAAATTAATGGTTTCCCAAGAATGGCCTAAAGGGAGAGGAGAGTTAGGGTACGTCTATACTATCCGCCGGATCAGCGGGTAGTGATCGATCTATCGGGGATCGATTTATCACGTCTAGTGTAGACACAATAAAATCGATCCCCGAGCGCTCTTCCGTCGACTCTGGTACTCCACCGCCATGAGAGGCGCAAGCGGAGTCGACGGGGGAGCGGAAACAGTCGACTCAGCGCCGCACACACACCGCGGTAAGTAGACCTAAATACGTCGACTTCAGATATGCTATTCTCATAGCTGAAGTTGCGTATCTTAGGTCGATCCCCCCCCACCCAGTGTAGACCAGAGCTAAGACTCCAAACTGAGACCCCACTGGCCTTCTCGGGAGTAAATCAGGAAGGAGGACACTGTTCTGCAAGGAGGAGGAGGGGGACCTCATCAGCAAGGCTGAGAAACCAAATGCTTGATACATGTATAGCAATTACCTAGATATGGAACAGCATAAGCAAAGGACAAGAGATACTTCATTGTAGCCAGGGACAAGTGTTCAGATAACATTGTAATTGTATATCCTATATGGAATTGTAAACATCAGCGAGGCTCCATGGTCAGGAAAATTCAGAGACTACAGCAAAGGCTAGGGGAGAGCCAACCTGAATTTAAGAAGACCGGCTGTTCACCCCACACCAGCCCTGAAAGGGTTAAGGAAGCTCAGAAAGGATCAGTCAGTGTGATCGGCCCCACAGGAGGGGATTAGGCTGGAGGAGCGACTCCTGACAGGAGGGTGAAGCTCAGCTGAGCAGGTGTGAGCTGGGCTAGTATGAAGCCAGGAAGCTGGGCACTGGAAAAGGTGGCAATGAGGAAGCCTGCAGCCACCCTTGGTGCATTGAAGAGGGAAGGAGGGAACCCTGGGAAAGAGCAAGACCCTGGGAACCTGGCCCTGAAGGAAGGGTGTATACCCCAAAAGGGAAACGTCATAGTGGCATGGCCGGGGTGGGAGTCACAAAGAGGAAGCTGCAGCTCCTGTAGTGAGAGAGGGTCCGCAGCGTGAGAGAGAGGACAATGGGGTGGAGAGACCACCGGGAGAGGCGTTGGACATGGAAGAGAGCTATTGCCCAGAGCAGCCGGAAGGAGGTGCCACCTGCGGTGGGTGAGTACCAGGGACACCCCCGTTTGTGGTTAATGATTTTTACCAATGCTCTCAATCCATGGAACAAACACAAGTAGCAGCATGATGATTACCTCTCATCAAAATCACACTTTGCAAGGTAGAGAACCCCAACGGTTCTCATCTCTGGTAACCCAGGCCAGCACTGACCATGGCTAACCCAGGCCAGTATGAACCACAGGCTTGACAAGGTCAGGCTTGACAAAGCCCTGGCTGGGATGATTTAGTTGGGATTAGGTCCTGCTTTGAGCAGGGGGTTGGACTAGATACCTCCTGAGGTCCCTTCCAACCCTGATATTATTCTATTATTCTAACCCAGCCCAGTACTGACCCCGGGTAACCCAGCCCAGTACTGACCCCGGGTAACCCAGGCCAGTACTGACCCCGGGTAACCCCGCCCAGTACTGACCCCAGGTAACCCAGCCCAGTACTGACCCCGGGTAACCCAGCCCAGTACTGACCCCAGGTAACGTACTCCAGTACTGACCCCGGGTAACCCAGCCCAGTACTGACCCCAGGTAACATACTCCAGTACTGACCCCGGGTAACGTACTCCAGTACTGACCCCAGGTAACGTACTCCAGTACTGACCCCGGGTAACCTAACCCAGTACTGACCCCGGGTAACCCAGCCCAGTACTGACCCCGGGTAACCCAGCCCAGTACTGACCCCAGGTAACCTACTCCAGTACTGACCCCGGGTAACCTAACCCAGTCCTGACCCCGGGTAACCCAGCCCAGTACTGACCCCAGGTAACCCAGCCCAGTACTGACCCCGGGTAACGTACTCCAGTACTCATTCATTTGAAATTGGTAAAGTTAAAGCAATACATCGCCTACTAACTTGGTAATAGATGTGGTATATAGTTATTTCTGTCAATGGAGGGAATAAGCTACACCAGGATAGTTCTGTAGGCCCCTTTATATCATCCACTCTAGTGGTTGTATTAAATTAACTATATTGGTATAAAAACTGTGTGTAGAGCAGGCCCAGGAGCTGCCAGTGTGATACAGTGTTTCCTCCCCAGCTATGCGGACAGCGAAAGCTGATGTGAACACAGGGAGTCTCTGGTAGCCCTGCGAGAGCTTGCATCACAGCAATAGAAAGAACGACATTAATGGGTGGACAGAAAAGTGTGTGTTTCCCACTATATCTCTGTTCTGAGCCCTAAGCAAATTCCAGACTTAGGAGTAAAACTGGAGGAAAGACAAAGGAAACACGTTTTTCCAACAAACCCTGACCGGCAGCCAGGGCTCCACCGGAGACTCAACGGGCGCCAACAGGAGCCATTGCCCCAGAGCAGACCCATGACCCTGCACTGTGGAAAGGGACAGTCAGAGTTACCACATTTACTTGAAACACCTGAGCTCTCCCTGATCCCTAGGGGAGATGGAGGTGAAACCTGGGCTCCTCCAGGCAGAGGCACAGGTAGGAGAGGCTGTGTCAGCATCGGCAGGACCCCTGCTGGTACCCACACTGCACAGGCCCCCAAGTGCAGGATCACTACAGGCACCAGCATCTCCACAGGCACCAACCCCAGTGGCATCTGGCTGAGGTCACCATGTGATGAGCTGGGAACATGCCTGTACAGCTGATGAATTCTGTGGGAGATTATGGATCCTGTGTCTGGCTGCAAACTCCATTCTGAATGTGCAGCCTTTTGCCTTCCCTGTGGTCTGTTTGTCTCCATGTTGGGTTGAAAGTTCCAAAAGCTGGTGGTAAAAGAGTGACAGTAGAGGGGGGTTGACCCTTAAGTAGCCAGTTGTTGGACATCTATCCACCCTAGCCAAAGACTGGTCCCTGCCCAGAACTGGTTAACAGGGGCAGGTCACCTTGGCAATGAAATCACCTGGCAGAGGTCTGTGCTCATGTGGGGAAACTGACAAGGGGGGCACCTGACGGGGGCTGATGGTTTCAAAAGGAGAGAAACTGGTCTGCTTGCGGGACCATTTTCTTCAGTTCATGTGGGAGAAAGAGAAGCCACCAGGCAACAGCTTACATGAGGACGGGACACCTGGAAAGCCTGGTGAGCTAGAAAGGGAGGAACTTTGCATTTTGGATACTTTATTGTTCGGTATAATCTGCACTCTCCTGTGTTTTCCATGATTAAATGTGAAGAGCCCAAAGATGCGCAGTCACCCCATGTGTCTTTGTGTGTTGACTGCTTCACAACTGCTGCGTGCCCCTGAGAGAGCTAAACTGTGAACCAGGAGCTGGCCAGCCGCTGGGGGAGTTCTGGGAGAGCGGTGTGTTTAGTGCTAGGGAGTCCGAAGGGTCAGCGTTGCGCTCAGGGGCTAGCTGGCTGCACAGTGGGTTCTGACACTTGGAGGAGGGTGCCAGATAGAGGGTCTATGCCCGGAGAGGGAGTCCCAACAGGGACCCAGACACAGGGGGCAGTGGCTGGACTGGTCAGGTTCCAGGTGCTTGAAATGCCCAGGAGATCCAGGGCACAGAGGCTTGGATTCCCTCAGAGCTGTGCTCATGCATAGCCAGGAAGAGGCGCTCGCTAGGATTTGTGATGACAACATAATCAGCCTGAAGCAGCCATATCCTGCGAAAGCCAGCCCAGAACCTCCAGCCTGGAACAAGCCCAGCTGGCCCAGCAGAGCGCTAGCCCACGTTGGTGCCTCTCAAAGTGAGGCGTTAGTGGAAATACAGTGGCCCCTGGGGAGGAAGTGAAGCAGGGGAGTTACCAAGTGCCTCGCGTGGGAGTGCAGGTTTGAATGTCAGAGTGCCTCGGGTGAACCAGATGGTATGGGAAGGCTGAGTAGAGTCGGCCTGGGCCGGACACTCTTGCCTTCTCTCTCGCCCACTTCTGAGTCCATTGCTGAACATTACACTGCATGCATCCGTCTGTGGCCTACAGCCGGGGGGAAAGATTCCCAAAGCACAGCCCTCTCTATGGGGAGCCCCGCACAGATGCTAATGTGCTCTGGAATAATCATCATCCGGGCACCCACAGGCGGTATTTGAAGGGCAGGGCTACGTTAAATGCTGCCAGGGAGAAGTGGCCCTCCAGTCATGGCTCCATGAAATATCCAGTTTCCACGGGCAAGCGCAATTTTGCTCCACTAACAAGGACAACGAGTACCCCCTAAATCTTCATTTTTCCTTAAGAATGATCATGTTCATTTCTGAAATCAGAGGGCCACAGAAGTGACTAGGAAAGAGCTGCCTGGTTAGAGCTGGTGCACTCCGCCAGGAAAGGATGCAGGGATGCTCCCAACAGCACGGGGATCGCTCCCGTCCCAACAGGTCAGCGACTGATCACTCTCTCATGCTCTCTCTCTCTAGCCTGATCCTATTCCCACTGAAGGGAATGGCAAAACTCCTGGGGCCTGATTCTCCATTGCCCTGCACCTCCATTGCAGCTACACCAGTGCAAAGTGAGTGCAAAGCTGCTAGAAGTATCTAAGTACTTTGAGCAGGGGGTTGGACTAGATGACCTCCTGAGGTCCCTTCCAACCCTGAGATTCTATGATTCTATGAAGTACAAACATTTTACACCCACTCTGCACTGGTGTAAGTGATGACGCAAGGTGCAGGCAACAACATTGTCTTCAGTGGGCCAGGATCAGATTTGAAGACTGCGTCTTCACTAGAAATGCTGCAGTTCTGCAGCTGTGCTGCTGTAGTGCCAATGTATTTGCTACCTACACTGATGGGAGGGGTTCTCCTGACAGGGGTTCTCTTGTAACCATAGGGAGTCCACCTCCCCGAGAGGCAGCAGCTGGTCCAACTGAAGAATTCTTCCATCGACCCAGTCCTGTCTACACTGGGGGTAGCTCAGGGGTGTGGATTCTTCACTCCCCTGAGCGACGTAGCTGCATTGACCTAACTTTTTAGTGTAGACCTGGCCTAAAGCACCATCAGGCCCCACAGTGTTGTATGGACAGATTCTGCTCTCATGAAGTGCAGTGTAAATCCAGAGTAGCCATTCACAGATTCATAGCCATGGCCTTCATTAGTTGGAGGGACAGTGAGTCACTCCAGAACAAAAGAACGGCCATACTGGGTCAGACCAAAGGTCCATCTAGCCCAGTATCCTGTCCTCTGACAGTGGCCAATGCCAGCTGCCCCAGAGGGAATGAACAGAACAGGTAATCATCAAGTGATCCATTCCCTATCGCCCATTCCCAGCTTCTGGCAAACAGAGGCTAGGGACACCATCCCAGCCCATTCTGGCTAATAGCCATTGATGGACCTATCCTCTGTGAATGTATCTAGTTCTTTTTTGAACCCTGTTATAGTCTTGGCCTTCACAACATCCTCTGGCAAGGAGTTCCACAGGTTGATTGTGTGTTGTGTGAAGAAATATTTCCTTTTGTTTGTTTTAAACCTGCTGCCTATTAATTTCATTGGCTGACCCCTGGTTCTTGTGTTATGTGAAGATATAAATAACACTTCCTTATTTACTCTCTCCACACCAGTCATGATTTTATAAACCTCTATCATATCCCCCCTTAGTCGTCTCTTTTCCAAGCTAAAAAGTCCCAGTCTTATTAATTTCTCCTCATACGGAAGCCGTTCCATACCCCTAATCATTTTTGTTGCCCTTTTCTGAACCCTTTCCAAGTCCAATTGATCTTTTTTGAGATGGGGCGACCAAATCTGCATGCAGTATTCAAGATGTGGGTGTACCATGGATTTATATAGAGGCAATATGATATTTTCTGTCTTATTATCTGTCTTAATGATTCCCAACATTCTATTCAATTTTTTAACTGTCGCTGCCCATTGAGTGGATGTTTTCAGAGAACTAGCCACCATGACTCCAAGATCTCTTTCTTGAGTGGTAACAGCTAATTTAGACCCCATCATTTTATATGAATAGATGGGATGACACTGAGAGTGACACTGGTGTGCCTGAGGCAGAGTTTGGCCTGTTGCCCACACATCTTCCCAAGTTTGAGGCCTGGTCTACACCTAACACTTAGGTTGCCCTAGCTATGTCATTCAGGGGCATGACAAATTCTCACTTCCGAGAGATGTGAGTTAGGCAGACCTAAGCCCCGGTCTAGACATAGCTAGATCGATGGACCCAGCTATCACCTCTCAGAGCGGTGGATTAATTATTGTTATGGAGAAAGTGCTTCTGTTGATGTAGGAAGCATCTACACTATG
Organism: Platysternon megacephalum; assembly: GCA_003942145.1. NCBI lineage: Eukaryota > Metazoa > Chordata > Testudines > Platysternidae > Platysternon > Platysternon megacephalum. The sequence goes on from QXTE01000233.1 coordinate 1,357,696, forward strand.
GCATCACAGTAGCATAGCTGCAATGCCATAGCTGTACCACTGTAGCATCTGTAGTGTGGACATAGCCTGAGCCTGCTCCCTGACTGCCTTGCACCAGATCCTAGGGGTGTAAAATGCCCCGCCTCCATCCAAATGGCAGCATTGTAGAAGCACTCTGCTGCCCTGCGGCCAGTGACACCTGTGCAAGGCAGTGCCAAATCAGGCCGTGCTCGGCACTCTTTTGCCAGTGACTTTTCTCATGCTCTGAAAATGGTCCAAACAGTAACATCTTTGCAGCGTGGAAAAGATGGGGCAGTCCAGAGAGGAAGATGGGGCAGTCCAGAGAGGAAGATGGGGCAGCCAGGAGAGGAAGATGGGGCGGCACAGAGAGGGAGGAAATAGATTTCAAATGAAAATAAATGAAGATTCTTTTCTGATATTCCCCACGGGCGCTCTGAGGCAGGCTGAAGAAAGGATGCAGAGACTCCCTACACATCTGGCTTTGCTGGGACCCCACTGTGGCCCCAAATCCCACTCCAGAAGCACAGTGGGTCCTGTGCAGCTTCATGATCATGTTCTCGGAGGATGACGGCCTGAGCAGAGAGGTGCTGACCTCTCGGACGCACTCAGCTGAGTCACTCTCATTGAAACAAGAACGTCCACATCAGCTACTTCTTCAATGCCCGAAGCCCCTTTGCAGAGGCAGCAGAGCTGTGCTGAGCTCAGTGCAGTGACTTCGACCCGAGAAGCAGGAGAACTGGACCTGGGGGGATTCAACAAACCCCCATTCCAGGAAAATTAACTACACTTTACCAAGCAGTGACCCCACTGAAATCCAGGGTCCTAATCTGGATGCTGTGCTGCAGTAGGCCCAGTCCCTGAACTGTGGCCCCTGGAGACGTTTTACCTCCTGGCTGCTGGACGAGCATCTTTTCAAAGGTGTAGCAAGAGCCACTCTCCAGCACAGAAGGTTCTTCCCCACGCCCTGGAGGCATTAGGCCATTCACATGCCTATGCCTCTAGCCCCTGCAGGGCTGGCAGTGTGCCTCCTCCCTTTCCCTCTCCCTCTCCCTCTCCCCGGCATCACTGTGGCCCCTGAATCCAGCTACCTGATTATTCTTGCTCAGTGGAAACAACCCACTGCCCCTAACGTTGTGCACTAGGGTGAGTGTCTCAGAAATCCCCACATCTCAGAAGAAGCTGTTTCACGCTGGGAAGGGAAGCTCTGGAATGGCTCAGCAGTGACTGGAACCCCGTTGGGACCTGCTCTGCTGACCCGTGACTCCATATTCTGTCCGAGGCTCTCAGAGAGTGCAGAGAAGCCAGGATTTCACTTTGCTTGCAACCCTCCCCCTCCTTCGACTTGCCTTAGGGGTGCTGGGAATGTTGGGGGAGGGCAGAGGGGGATGGGTGGTATTGTACATCAGGGCTGGATGCGCTTCTATAAACTGTACTTTGTGAGCCTTTTAAAAAAACAAACTGCACATTTCTAAGGCCTAATGCTGATCTCATTCACCAGGTGTAAATCACAAACATTTCAGTGTGACCCTCCCCCCGCAAAAGCACAATCACACAGGTAAGAACGAGCACAAGGCAAGGAGTCCGGCAACACTCCAGAGGTGTGAGAGGTCACATGGGAACAGGCCAAATCCCTGGCCTCCTGCCAGCAACAGGTGTTTACTGGGGGGTGTATTAGGGAGCAGCCCAGCTCCTCAGCCATCCTGCCCCACATGGGCAGAGTCACTCAGAGCTGAGACGTCCCACTCTGCACCCTACCCTACAGCACCTCATGACGGTGAGGCCAGAACTTGGGCCTCAGATTGTGCTGGCTAATAAATAGACTCCTACAGCTTCCCAACAACCAGGGCTTGTCTCCATGGGAAAGTCACTCCAGAATAAGGCAGGATGTGAATTTGGAGCACTACAACTCTTCCAGAATAGCTCTCTGTGTGAATGCTCATTGCAGAAGAGCTATAGCAGAATAGTTATTCCAGACCAGTTATTCTAGCCAGCCATGTAGACAGATTCTTGGTCTCAGGACCCTATGGCTAGCCTGCCTGTCAGCCCTGGAACTCTTAAAGACAGATCTGTGCGCTGTGACAGATCCAGCTGTGGCTGCCCTCCTCCAAGAGACACAGAAATCAGAATAAAGTGAGAGGTGATTCCCTGTTCCTGGACTAGCTGATTACAAGGAAGACAAGAGGATGGGAAATTACAATTCTAGTCCTAAAACAATAACCAGCATATAAATGAATTGAGCAACACGCTGGCCTCAGGCATGGACAAGGAAGCCCAGACAGCTCTCACTGCTGAAAGAGGGACTAACGAGTAGAGAAACCTTCAGGGTTGCTGCTGCTCAGTGATCCTGTGAGATTCCCCCACCCAGAGGTAAAAGGAAGCCGATACAACCCGGTGCCGCGGACTGGACCGGCTTCCCCAGGCGGCAATTTAAAGGGCCTCGGGCTCCCAGCAGCGGCTTTAAATCACTGCCTGAGCCCTGCTGCCGGAGCCCTGAGGTAGCAGTGGCGGCCAGGGGCTCCAGCAGTGATTTAAAGGGCCAGGGGCTCCCAGCCGCCGCTACCACAGTGGAGCCCCAGGCTCTTTAAATTGCCAACGGAGCCCCGGGGGTCCCGGCTGCCGCCGCTACCCCAAGGCTCCGGCAGCGGGGCTCGAGCTGCGATTTAAAGGGCCTGGGGCTCCAGCCACCGCTACCGCCCCGGGCCCTTAAATCTCCAGCGGCTCCGACAGCAGGGCTCTGGAGGCAATTTAAAGGGCCCGGGGTGGTAGCGGCGGCCGGAACCCCAGGCTCTTTAAATTGCTGCCCGAGCCCCGCTGCTGGAGCCAGCAGAAATTTAAAGGGGCCGGGGTGGTAGCAGCAGCCAGAGCCATGGGCCCTTTAAATTGCCGCCTGAGCCCTGCTGCTGCTACCCCAGGGCTCTGGCAGCATGGCTCTGGCCGCCGCTACCACCCCGGGCCCTTTAAATTGCCGTCGGAGCCCCCTCCGCCTCTGCAGCTGGTAGCTCTGGCAGTGATTTAAAGGGCCGCAGGCTCCCAGCCGCCACTACCTCAGCCGGAGCCCAGGGCCCTTTAAATCTCGATAAGCAGGTCTGGCATCTAGACAAGGGGCGATTTACCCCCAGCTTAAAAAAGTAAAATCAAATGTTGTTTCAGACCATGTAGGTCTGTGCACAACTTCTCTCTGTCTGTCTCTCCTGAGAATGAGACATCTGGCTGAGGTCCTGGCAATGTGTGACTCTTTGAGGTCACAAGCGGGAGCAGGAAAGGCTGGGAGTGAGGGACAATGCATCTTGGTGCTCTCCACCAGGCCACATCACTCTTCCTCAGGCCGTTTGCCTTGGCACATTGACTCTTCAGCTGGTGCTTGCCCCAGAGAATGTGCTAGTTGTTTCTAAGGGGTGAGGAGTTCTACCCAGGCCCAAGCTAAAGCCTCCAGGTTCTGTGGATGCCTTCAATAGAGCAGGTAAAAAACAAATTTATTTTCCTCCACAGAAAATTTTGTTGTTGTTGTTTTTGGCAGAAATTCAAATACAAAAAAAGTTCATCCTACACCTAAAAATGTCTGAAAACCAAAATAATCTTGGCAGTGGAGGGAGTGTACCATGGGAGTTTATGGTGAGGGTGGAACATGGGAGATGTAGTCCATCAGGAAGCCTTGCCCCATAGAGGAGAATGGGCAGATGAGGGAACCAAACTACAAATCCCATGAGGCATTGCAGCAGCTTTCCCAAACTGAAATATTTTCATTTTCACGCATTCAATTTTTCAAAGAAAAAATGAAATTTCCAATGAAAAGCAGAGACTATTCATGAAAACTTGCATTTTGTCAAACACCAATTTTCCATGAAAAACAGTTTTGATGGAATATTATTGTCCAGTTCTCCTGCTTGGCCATGGGAGCTGGATCCCAAGATAATGGCACTGTGCTCTCCTGGAGCCTGGGTGGGGATCTGAAAATTGCAACCACCAGAAATCTGGACATAACAACATATGTGGAGTGCCTCATCACGCTAGTATTGATGGCAAAATGGAAAATATTCCTTTTACTTTACTACAGAACAAATATGTGTTATAGATCCTGAAAACAAGGCTTCCGGGCAAGCCACAGGGCCTGATTCTCCACTCGCTTACCCCAGTGTAAATCAGGAGTAACTACAATTAAATTAGCTGAATCGTACTGATGTAAGTCTGGAGGATGTGATAGAAGAATTGGACCTGTAAACTCTTCTAGTTTGGTGGCTACCAATAAGGCTTCATAAACCAAAAGACTAAAATGAGAGCCACCAAAATGTGGCCGACCACTGCTCTAGAGAGCGTTTGAGTAAGATTGTGCTGAAAAGTTGTTGAAATGTGGTTAAGAGATTTAGATTTCAGCAACATCAGATTCCCTTCCAGCAGCTAGACCTCTACCTTCAAGAAAACCGAGTTCTAACACCTACCCCAGAACTATTCGGATTACATATGCAGATGTAGCAGTAAAAAACCAACCCACCAAAAGTTCCTGACAGCAGTCAGGCTCTTAGATAATCCTGACTATCAAGGATCCTGTGATGAGTTATATGCAGATTGTACTCCCTAACTATTCAACAGGGGAAAAATCAAGACAATTAGACATACTTTGGGTCTGACTTTGGTAGTTCTGATTCCAACTAGACTACATTGGAAGTACATTGGAAGCAGGAAGCCTGCCAAAGAGGCAGTGGGGCCACTAGACAATGAAGGTATTAAAGGAGCACTCAAGAAAGACACGGCCATTGCAGAAAAGCTAAATGAATTTTTTGCCTTGGTCTTCACTGCAGAGGATGTGGGGGAGATCCCTACTCAGAGCTATCCTTTTTGGGTGGCAAATCGGAAGTCCTGTCCCACACTGAGGTGTCAATAGAAGAGGTTTTAGAACAAACTGATAAAGTAATCAGTAATAAGTCACCAAGACCACCAACTCTTCTCCTGTGAGTAGTCCTGTCTTTCTCAGTGGGATTACAGTATACAGCAGGGGTCGGCAACCTATGGCACGCGTGCCAAAGACGGCACGCGAGCCGATTTTTAATGGCACGCTGCAGCAGTGTGCCATTAAAAATCCTCCCGACCCAGCCCGCTCGTCTCCACCCCCCGCCTACCGCTCTCTCTGGCGGGGGCAGGGGGCAGAAGCAAGCTTGCTCCTGCCGGCTGCTGCTGTACAGCAGGCTCCGCTGGCAGCCAAGCTTCCCCCTCCCCCGCCTCTTCCCCCAGCGTGCTGCGTGGAGCCCCCCGTCCTCTCCCTCCCGGCCGCCGATGCCCTTGCGAGGGAGGGGAGAAGAGCAGCCCCAGTGCCGTCGCTGCTCAGAGCGGTAAGGAGGTGGGGAAGGGGGGTAGGAGCGGGGCCTTGGGGAAGGGGGGTAGGAGTGGGGCGTATCCCTCCAGCCGCTCACGACAGGGGGCTGGGAGCACCCCCCTGATCCCAGCCCACCCACCCCCAGCCCTCTGCCCTGACCCCTGTACCCCCCTTGCACCCCAGCCCCCTGCATCCCCCCCACGACCCCATCCCTGATTCCTGCACCCTCCACACATACCCAGTCCCCCCACACCCTGACTCCTGCACCCTCCACACATACCCAGCCCCCCCCAGCCCCCTGCCCTGACTCCTGCACTCCCCACACATACCCAGCCCCCCCACATCCCATGCCCTGACTCTTGCACCCCCCCTGAGCACCAGGTTGGCAGCGGGCTGAGCGGGGCCAGCAGCCGGGACCCTGGCTGGCAGGAGCCAGCGGACGGAACCCCAGACTGGCAGCGGGCTGAGCCGCTCGGCCTGCTGCTGGTCTGGGGTGCCGGCCCCACTCAGCCCGCTGCCAGTCTGGGGTCCCGGCCCCCGGCCCCCGGCCCCACTCAGCCCACTGCCGGTCTGGGGTTCCGGCCCCCGGCCCCACTCAGCCCACTGCCGGTCTGGGGTCCCGGCCCCCGGCCCCACTCAGCCCGCTGCCAGTCTGGGGTCCCGGCCCCCGGCCCCCGGCCCCACTCAGCCCACTGCCGGTCTGGGGTTCCGACCCCCGGCCCCACTCAGCCCACTGCCGGTCTGGGGTCCCGGCCCCCGGCCCCACTCAGCCCGCTGCCAGTCTGGGGTCCCGGCCCCCGGCCCCACTCAGCCCGCTGCCGGTCTGGGGTCCCGGCCCCCGGCCCCACTCAGCCCGCTGCCAGTCTGGGGTCCCGGCCCCCGGCCCCCGGCCCCACTCAGCCCACTGCCGGTCTGGGGTTCCGACCCCCGGCCCCACTCAGCCCACTGCCGGTCTGGGGTCCCGGCCCCCGGCCCCACTCAGCCCGCTGCCAGTCTGGGGTCCCGGCCCCCGGCCCCACTCAGCCCGCTGCCGGTCTGGGGTCCCGGCCCCCGGCCCCACTCAGCCCGCTGCCGGTCTGGGGTTCTGGCTGCCGGGCTAGGTGAACGGAACCCCAGGCTGGCAGCGGGCTGAGCAGGCCGGCGGCTTAAGTTCAGCATTTTAATTTAATTTTAAATGAAGCTTCTTAAACATTTTGAAAACCTTGTTTACTTTACATACAACAATAGTTTAGTTATATTATATATAGACTTATAGAGAGAGACCTTCTAAAAAACGTTAAAGTGTATTACCGGCACGCGAAACCTTAAATTAAAGTGAATAAATGAAGACTCGGCACACCACTTCTGAAAGGTTGCCGACCCCTGGTATACAGTAAGTGTTTGCAGGATTAATCACTATATCCTCATCACAATGAGCCCCTCTGTTTAATACTCTTTTCAACATCTCATTGTTACAGACACTGTCTCGGAAAGTCAAGTCTGTCTCCTCAGCAAGTTGAACAGCAAATCAAGATTAAAGAGAGCAAGTGAAATAATTTAAAAAAAAAAGGGAAAATATTTTTAATATCATAAAAGGAATGAGGAAAAATGCAGAGAAAAATCTTTTTAAAAATCCTTACTCACTTTTGGATTCAGAGTGCTTTGCTTAGTGCGCAGTTCAAACACACTAATGTTGCAGCTTTTTTTAGCAGTGAGTTTCTATAAAACCTTTAGCTATGCACCCTCTCTTTGCCAGTTAATCTGCTTGCTTCCTTTCAGTTCAGTTATTTGTACATTTGTGGATCTTTTTCAATTAAGGGTTAGTAAAGTCAAATTTGATTTGGGCAAAATTATGTTAAAAACCCATATATCAGCAAAGGAACCAACCACAAGGAGGACTTTTCTTTGAAAACAGGCTAAAAATGTAACGTATTTCCAGGAATTTCACAAGAGCATCATCTGGAAAGTAGTACCACCAACTCTTCCATATGTTTTTTCTTAAACCTCTGAAACAAATCAAAACCTCAGAACCAGTTCTTAAAACGTTTGAATAAAACCCCCATAACCTACTAACGTCCATTACAGATAAAGGTCTGCCATGCAAAATCTTGCCTTCTGCATTTGCTGCTGGTAACAAGACAGACCAGTTTAACTCAGAGGTCCAAGATCAACTGTCTACACAATGAACGAGGAGTACTTGTGGCACCTTAGAGACTAACAAATTTATTTGAGCATAAACTTTCATGGGCTAAAACCAAGGCACCAAAGAAAGGTTGGGGAAATAAGAGCACAAAGTTAAAAGCCTCCATTTGTTGCCCTCACTTTTGTTCCTGCCATTGTTGGTAATACTTTGATCTCAGTCTTTACAACAGAGGTCACATGTGAGGAGTACACTAGCCAGGGAGCTGCCTTGATCTGTTAAAGAATCATGGAATCATAGAATCATAGAAGATTAGGATTGGAAGGGACCTCAGGAGGTCATCTAGTCCAACCCCCTGCTCAAAGCAGGACCAACCCCAACTAAATTATCCCAGCCAGGGCTTTGTCAAGCCAGGCCTTAAAAACTTCTAAGGATGGAGATTCCACCACCTCCCTAGGTAACCCATTCCAGTGCTTCACCGCCCTCCTAGTGAAATAGTGTTTCCTAATATCCAACCTAGCCCTCCCCCACTGCAACTTGAGACCATTGCTCTTTGTTCTGTCACCTGCCACCACTGAGAACAGCCGAGCTCCATCCTCTTTGGAACCCCCCTTCAGGTAGTTGAAGGTTGCTATTAAATCCCTCCTCACTCTTCTCTTCTGCAGACTAAACAAGCCCAGTTCCCTCAGCCTCTCCTCGTAAGTCATGTGCCCCAGCCCCCTAATCATTTTCGTTGCCCTCCGCTGGACTCTCCAATTTGTCCACATCCTTTCTGTAGTGGGGGGCCCAAAACTAGACGCAATACTCCAGCTGTGGCCTCACCAGTAACGAATAGAGGGGAATAATCACTTCTCTCAATCTGCTAGCAATGCTCCTACTAATGCAGCCCAATATGCCGTTAGCCTTCTTGGCAACAAGGGCACACTGCTGACTCATATCCAGTTTCTCATCCACTGTAATCCCCAGGTCCTTTTCTGCAGAACTGCCGCTTAGCCAGTCGGTCCCCAGCCTGTAGCGGTGCATGGGATTCTTCCGTCCTAAGTGCAGGACTCTGCACTTGTCCTTGTTGAACCTCATCAGATTTCTTTTGGCCCAATCCTCCAATTTGTCTAGGTCACTCTGGACCCTATCCCTACCCTCCAGCATATCTACCTCTCCCCCCAGCTTAGTGTTATCCGCGAACTTGCTGAGAGTGCAATCCATCCCATCATCCAGATCATTAATAAAGATGTTGAACAAAAATGGCCCCAGGACCGACCCCTGGGGCACTCCGCTTGATACCGGCCAACTAGACGTTGAGCCGTTGATCACTACCCATTGATCCCGACAATCTAGACAGCTTTCTATCCATCTTATAGTCCATTCATCCAATCCATACTTTTTTAACTTGCTGACAAGAATACTGTGGGAGACCGTATCAAAAGCTTTGCTAAAGTCAAGGAATAACACATCCACTGCTTTCCCCTCATCCACAGAGCCAGTTATTTCATCATAGAAGGCAATCAGGTTGGTCAGGCATGACTTGCCCTTGGTGAATCCATGTTGACTGTTCTTGATCACCTTCCTCTCCTCCAAGTGCTTCAAAATAGTTTCCTTGAGGACCTGCTCCATGATTTTTCCAGGGACTAAAGTAAGGTCTGTAGTTCCTCGGGTTCTCCTTCTTCCCTTTTTTAAAGATGGGCACTATATTTGCTTTTTCCAATCGTCTGGGACCTCCCCCGATCACCGTGAGTTTTCAAAGATAATGGCCAATGGCTCTGCAATCACAACAGTCAATTCCCTCGGCACCCTCGGATGCATTAGATCCGGAACCATGGACTTGTGCATGTCCAGGTTTTCTAAATAGTTCTTAACCTGTTCTTTCACCACTGAGGGCTGCTCACCTCCTCCCCAGACTGTGTTGCCCACTGTGATGCAAGCTGACCTTGTCTGTGAAGCATTGAGTACTTCAGCTTTTTCCATATCATCTGTCACTAGGTTGCCTCCCCCATTCATTAAGGGTCCCACACTTTCCCTGACCTTTTTCTTGTTGCTAACATACCTGTAGAAACCCTTCTTGTTACTATTCACATCCCTTGCTAGCTGCAACTCCAGTTGTGTTTTGGCCTTCCTGATTACACCCCTGCATGCTTGAGCAATATTTTTATACTCCTCCCTAGTCATCTGTCCAAGTTTCAACTTCTTGTAAGCTTCCTTTTTGTGGCTTACAAGGGGCTTTCGACACATTCTGACTACACTGAAAACAGCTCAGATTGAATCTTTAATGAACCAATTCCACAGCTGATGTGTCTTCACTCCAGACTCCTGGCTTTAATAGACCCTGGTGCACTGAGACATCGGGGCCATGCAGGAATGTGGGTGATGAGGGGAAAGCTTTGGCCATGCTCTTCCCTACTAGGACTTGTCTTGTTGAATGTGGTAAGAGAAAATGCGCAAGGCACAGCTTGAGTTCTGCCTGGAGGTTCACAGGGAAGCCCAAGTACATTGACACACATTGAGGTAGCTCATAATAAAAGAATAAAGGATGTCTGGGGAACTGTGAGCCCCCCATCACAGCCAGGCAACAGTTCGGAACAAATTCTGGAGTCTTGTTCCTTATTTGCGCTGATGTGACTGCACTCTGTCACGTCTCATCAGATACTGCAGGGTTTCGCTTTCCAGGTGATTAACATAACTCTGGTTTGACCCTCATGCCACACCACATCCCAAGGTGCTGTCTGGCCAACCCCACACATGCAAAAATCAGGAGTCAGGCCCCCAAAATCATAAGATTAGTTTTAAAATGATGAGATTTAAAAAAAAATAATACATGGAAGGTGCTTTTTATTTTGCGTTCTGTCTTTTGACACTTTGGGGGTCATGTTTTCAAGCTTTTCTCTACAACCATTTCAATAATTTAAAAAATGAAAGCTCAAGATTCTGCTGTTTGCACAAGTCTCCAGAGGCTGGTGCTTTCAGAAAAATGCTGAATATCACAAGACTCATGATAAAATCACCAGAATTGGTAACATGGCGTATGTAAGCTGATGGAGCTCTCCTGTGGATTAAGGTTTGGTCCTTTGTTTGAACGAAGACAATGGAAGTTCTGCCCTTGACTTCAATGGAGCAGGATCAGCCCAAGAATCATTAAACTTTTGACCCTCTCTTGCAGCCCTTTGCTTGAAAAGAAGCTTGGATTCCTGTTTCTGTGTCAGGAATCTGATGCAAGCAAGTATGCATGTTTCAAATAAATACAAAGTGCCTGCACACATATAACAATAACTGTCATTTGGGCTCAATGAGTCATGAGTCTTGCCCAAGTGGGATGCTAATGCCTACCTCTAAACAGAGCTACAACTTCTATGCTGGCCTCCATCAGGCAGCAAGCCATTGAGGAAGGTTACATTGGCTACTGGGAGGAGTGAGCACTAGGAAACTGCAAGAGACAAGAGGCATTTGCTGCTGTTCAACCAGTTTAATAGATTCCAAGGCCAGAAGGGACCATTGTGATCATCTCTCTGACCTCCTGTATAGCACAGGCCAGAGAACATCCCCCAAACAATTCCAGTTTGAACTAGAGAAAACCCCAGCCGTTCATGATTTAAATATTGTAAGTGATGGAGAATCGACAACGAACTTCGGTAAATTGTCCCAATGGTTAATTACTCTCACTGTTAAAACTTTACACCTTATTTCCAGTCTGAATTTGTCTAGCTTCAGCTTCCAGCCACTGGATCAAGTTACACCTTTTCTGCTAGACTGAAGAGCCCATTATCAAATATTTGTTCCCCATGTAGGTACTTATAGATTGTAATCAATTCACCCTTAACCCTTAGAGCTCCTTGAGTCTATCACTGTAATGCAGGTTTTCTAATCTTTTAAGCATTCTTGTGGCTCTTCTCTCAACCCTCTCCAATTTATCAACATCCTTGTTGCATTGCAGGCACCAGAACTGGACACAGTATTCCCACAGCGGTCACACCAGTGCCAAATACAGAGGTCAAATAATCTCTCTACTCTTATTCAAGATTCCCCTGTACATGCATCCAAGGATCACATTCGCCTTTTTGGGCATAGTGTTGCCCTGGGAGCTCATGTTCAGCTGATTAGCCACCACAACCCCCAAATCTCTTCCAGAGTGTCTGCTTCCCAGGATAGAGTCCCCCGTTGTGTAAGTATGGCCGACATTCTTTGTTCCTAGATGTATACATTTATATTTAACTTCATTAAAATATATAGTGTTTGCTTGCACCCAGTTTACCAAATGATCCATATCGCTCTGTATCAGAAACCTGTCCTCTTCAGTATTTACCACTCCCCCAGTTTTTGTGCCATCTGCAGACTTTACCAGTGATGATTTTATGTTTTCTTCGAGGTCATTAATAAAAATGTTAAATAGCAGATGTCCAAAAACTATCCCTGCTGGACCCCACTGAGAACACACCCAACAGATGATGATTCCCCATTTGCAATCACTTTTTGAGACCGATCAGTTACATAGTGATAGCACTAGTCTGTCCCTCTCACTGGGTTTTACGTGTATTGAACAAGTCTCTGACAACATCCGGGATGCAGGGAAATATCATTATCCCTGTTTTCTGAATAGGACCGTGGTGCACGGAGGGGAAGTGAGGGAGGTGGGAACAGGACCTAAAGGAGCACTGAGGGCAATGTTTCCCATTTTACAACAGCCTAGATTCCTTTAAACTGCCCAGATTGCATCCCTGCCTCCCTCGTACGTAGCCATGGGCAGGCAATAGTAAGAATGCACTTTGGCTTCAACTGGAGGAGTCGGTATCCTAACCAATCACGTTGCCTTTGTGCACAAGGATTTTTTCAAGCTCAAGGGCCCAGATTCTTGGCTCTGCTAAGGCCACTTTGTGCTGTTTGCATGTTACGTGCACATGGGCCTTGAACCGGCCAGAGAGCCACTGGTATGGAGCTGGCAAAGATGGCATAAGCATGTCTCATACCAGCCACTTACACCAGTGTAAGAAGGGTACTGGGGGGACTTGGAATGCACCAGGGTGAGCTGGCGGCATGATGGAGCTGAACCCCGCTATGCCCAAGTCTCTGCTAGCACCACGACCCCTCCTGCTGTGCCTTGTGCTGGGGCCAAGCAGCCCTACATCGAAGAGCTGCAACCATCTCCCTTTGGCTGCCCCTCCGCAGTATGTCGGAGCGGGGCTGGGCCGTGGGGCCGAATTAGGGTCAGGAGGCCTAGCAGCCGCGGGTGACCCTCGCTACACTTTCACTTTGCAGTCCAGTCACTCCCATTCCCTCCCTTCTGAGGTGACTCAGAAGATGCCAATAGAAATTGTGCAGGGCAGCAGTTGTGAACTCGCCAGTCTCCTGGGGCTACCTCCTGGTGGGCTCCACCCTGCGCTGCTCTGAGTCAGGCACACCTTGATCCTCTTGCATGGCTGTGTGCTGTCTGTCTCTGAGCGTCGTCTGAGCATGCCAGCTTTGCCAGTGCCCCCAGACACTGGTTCTCTACATTTGCTTCCTTGGCTGTGGCACCCTTCTGTAAAGAACCCTTCTTCCCTCTTCAGTCAGAATGAATCCAGGGCTCTGAGAAATGCTTTTTCTCCCCAAATGGCCCCTTCCTTTCATCGGGTGTCACTGATTGCAGACCCTGTTTAATAACTAATAGACATGGCATAATTAGTAGTTTTCGAATTAAGGCCGTAGCCGATCCTTCATTCTCATAGGGAGAAAATAAGCAGCCATTAGCTCACAGGAAAGAGCATTTCCAGTGCAGGGCTCAGCTGGGCTGCAGACGCTCTAATGACCCTTTCTTCCCCCCTTGTTAAACCCATTCTTGCTGTTGAAAACCATTAAATAGTTCATTAACGTAATAATCCTTTTAAGATCCTGCATCGCAAATGGATTTGTCAAGTGCTGTTCTTGAAGGAGTTAGTCATATTAAATTGTCTTCTACTGTAATGAATTTTATGACAGATTGTGCCGCTTTGGGAATGATTTATGGCCACCTCTTGCTTTATTAGCTAGTATTGTAAAATAATTTGTGAATCAGAGGCTCATTTATTTTGCTGAGTCTTTCCTTGTGCGAGAGGAACTTTGTGAAGCAGAGTTGTGAGGGGGCACAGAGCACGATATTGCATTGCCAGGAGAAATATAAGTCGTCTCCTTTCCTGCATTTCTGCAGCCATGCCCCCTATTCCCTAATCACCCTGACTCCTCTAATGTAGCTACTCTAGATTCAGTTGTTTTTAGCTATTCCCTGTTGACTATAGAGCTGGGCATTGAGGACTAGCATGGGTCAGAGGGGGAATAATAAGAGAGACGTGTCTTGCGTTAAATCCTATGACACAGAAGAGTCCTGTGTATTTGTACTGGTACCGAGTTCCTGAGTGCACACACCCAAAGTGACTTGGTACTAAGGGAGAGCAGATCAGGAACCGAGACAGCAGCCACACTACCTTGTGATGTGTAATCCGCATGTACTGGGCTGCATCGGGGCTTTTATGGGAGACCTCCAAGGGGAAGTCATTGGGCTGCAGGAAGTAGAGCTGGGGAGCCAGTAGGCAGAGCTCTTCCCTCTGCATGAACATGTACGGTGGGATTTCTGAAAGAGCCTATGGGAGATGGGAACCTAAAAAGCTAATAGAACAGGAGTACTTGTGGCACCTTAGAGACTAATATTAAGACATATTAATTCAAGTTCAGCAGCTTCTCGTTGGAGTCTGTTTTTGAAGCTTTTCTGTTGCAAAATTGCCACCTTAACGTCTGTCACTGAGTGATTAGAGAGGTTGAAGTGTTCTCCTACTGGTTTTTGAATGTTATGATTCCTGATGTCAGATTTGTGTCCGTTTATTCTTTTGCGAAGAGACTGTCCGGTTTGGCCAATGTACATGGCAGAGGGGCATTGCTGGCACATGATGGCATATATCACATTGNTGATTATCACTTCAAAAGTTTTTCTCCCCTGCTGTTAATAGCTTCTCTTAATTAATTAGCCTCTTACAGTTGGTATGGCTACTTCCACCTTCTCATGTTCTCTGTATGTATAAATATCTTCTTACTGTATGTTCCATTCTATGCATCCGAAGAAGTGGACTGTAGCCCACGAAAGCTTATGCTCAAATAAATTTGTTAGTCTCTAAGGTGCCAGGAGGACTCCTGTTCTTTTTGCTGATACAGACTAACACGGCTGCTACTCTGAAACCTGTTAAAAAGCTAATGAGTGTTGGGCACCTTCCGGAGCCATCGGAAGTCCCACCTGCAGTTAACATTCCAGCATGTTGCTAAGGCCACTGTGCTGCATGGGAGGTACTGTACTGTTCTTCCAATGAGTGCAATCCTGGGGTCATTAAAAATCACAGGGCACTTTTCAGAGGAATTGGGATAGAATCCCTGTATCATGCTCAAATTCCACTTAGAAAAGTTAGAGATGGAGAAGAACTAGTAAGTTATCTAGTCCCTCTCCCTGCCAATCCTAACTATATCCTGTTTCCCTAAACTCCCTGGGATAAGGTATGTTGCTTCACTTTGTGTCCTGTAATGTCACTGTATACTGTTACCCTTGTTGTGTTCCACCACAGAGGTAGCAGCATTTCCATGATGGATGAAGTTAACCCTGCGAACAGTGTGTTAACTTTACAAAATGCTTTGCGATCCTTCAGGATGGAAGGTGCAAAATGTAATGTAAAAAGGGAAAATATTGTTTATAAAATTCATATAAGCAAAATGGTTAGAGTGCTCTGATGGTGCAGGACCAGCCTTGGTCAAAATTTTTCCATTGATGAAACTGTTTCCAGACAAAAAGGTGTTTTTTTCTGGCAAGTATCTGCTTTCCCTGGGAAATTCTGAATTTTCATCAAAAAACTAAAGACCTGAAAACTGAAATATTTTTTGATGAAAAACAAAATATTTTGTTATGGAGATGTTGCTGTAGTGTCTCATGGGGGTTGAAAGTCAGTTTCCTCTTGTCCCCGCACTCCTTAATGGGCTGGTCTCCACAGCAGGACTACATCTCCCATGATGCACCATAGCTGAATCACAATATTTAATTTTTCAGCCAGCATTTTTGGTATTAAAATTTTTGCTAAAAAAACAATTTTTTCTGCATTTTCTCCATTTTCCAGCCAGCCCTGGGCAGGCAACTTCCATAACAGGAGAGAGTAAACAGAATGGGCCTGCACACTTTATTGTGTTACAGGGACTATAATGATTCACTAATGATCTGGAAGATGGCGTGGACTGCACCCTCAGCAAGTTTGCAGATGACACTAAATTGGGAGGAGTGGTAGATACGCTGGAGGGTAGAGATAGGATACAGAGGGACCTAGACAAATTAGAGGATTGGGCCAAAAAAAATCTGATGAGGTTCAACAAGGACAAGTACAGAGTCCTGCACTTAGGACGGAAGAATCCCATGCACTGCTACAGACTAGGGACTGAGTGGCTCGGCAGCAGTTCTGCATAAAAGGATCTAGGGGTTACAGTGGACAAGAAGCTGGATATGAGTCAACAGTTNTGATGGATGAAGTTAACCCTGCGAACAGTGTGTTAACTTTACAAAATGCTTTGCGATCCTTCAGGATGGAAGGTGCAAAATGTAATGTAAAAAGGGAAAATATTGTTTATAAAATTCATATAAGCAAAATGGTTAGAGTGCTCTGATGGTGCAGGACCAGCCTTGGTCAAAATTTTTCCATTGATGAAACTGTTTCCAGACAAAAAGGTGTTTTTTTCTGGCAAGTATCTGCTTTCCCTGGGAAATTCTGAATTTTCATCAAAAAACTAAAGACCTGAAAACTGAAATATTTTTTGATGAAAAACAAAATATTTTGTTATGGAGATGTTGCTGTAGTGTCTCATGGGGGTTGAAAGTCAGTTTCCTCTTGTCCCCGCACTCCTTAATGGGCTGGTCTCCACAGCAGGACTACATCTCCCATGATGCACCATAGCTGAATCACAATATTTAATTTTTCAGCCAGCATTTTTGGTATTAAAATTTTTGCTAAAAAAACAATTTTTTCTGCATTTTCTCCATTTTCCAGCCAGCCCTGGGCAGGCAACTTCCATAACAGGAGAGAGTAAACAGAATGGGCCTGCACACTTTATTGTGTTACAGGGACTATAATGATTCACTAATGATCTGGAAGATGGCGTGGACTGCACCCTCAGCAAGTTTGCAGATGACACTAAATTGGGAGGAGTGGTAGATACGCTGGAGGGTAGAGATAGGATACAGAGGGACCTAGACAAATTAGAGGATTGGGCCAAAAAAAATCTGATGAGGTTCAACAAGGACAAGTACAGAGTCCTGCACTTAGGACGGAAGAATCCCATGCACTGCTACAGACTAGGGACTGAGTGGCTCGGCAGCAGTTCTGCATAAAAGGATCTAGGGGTTACAGTGGACAAGAAGCTGGATATGAGTCAACAGTTTGCCCTTGTTGCCAAGAAGGCTAACAGCATTTTGGGTTGTATAAGTAGGGGCATTGCCAGCAGATCGAGGGACGTGATCATTCCCCTCTATTCGGCATTGGTGAGGCCTCATCTGGAGTATTTTGTCCAGTTTTGGGTCCCACACTACAAGAAGGATGTGGAAAAATTGGAAAGAGTCCAGCGGAGGGCAACAAAAATGATCAGGGGTCTGGAGCACATGATTTATGAGGAGAGGCTGAGGGAACTGGGATTATTTAGTCTGCAGAAGAGAAGAATGAGGGGGGATTTGATAGCTGCTTTCAACTACCTGAAAGGGGGTTCCCCAGAGGATGGATCTATACTGTTCTCAGTGGTACCAGATGACAGAACAAGGAGTAATGGTCTCAAGTTGCAGTGGGGGAGGTTTAGGTTGGATATTAGGAAACACTTTTTCACTAGGAGGGTGGTGAAGCACTGGAATGGGTTACCTAGGGAGGTGGTGGAATCTCCTTCCTTAGAAGTTTTTAAGGCCCGGCTTGACAAAGCCCTGGCTAGGATGATTTAGTTGGGATTAGGTCCTGCTTTGAGCAGGGGGTTGGACTAGATGACCTCCTGAGGTCCCTTCCAACCCTGATATTCTATGATTCTAGGACTACTAAAGTAAGTAAAGTTACTAATGTGTGAAAGTGTTCACAGGCTCAGTCTGGCAAGGAGAGGAATGAGAGGATGCAGGCTACAAGAACAAATGAGACTAATGGTATAGAACAGGCTAGTCACATGCCCTATTTTATCCTACCCTATAAAAAGCACTTGAAGACCCTCAAATGTCTGTTCCCTCGCTCTAAGGGCTGGTCTGCATGCACCCTTGCACCAAAATAACTAAACTAAATAACTTTTCATTCATTAATTTTGTTGTTTTGGTGCAGGTTTGAGTGAAGACCAGCCCTTACACTACGATAAGTTACAAAGCAGACTGCAAAGCGTTACAAAGGGATCTCAATACACTGGGTGACTGGGCAACAAAATGGCAAATGAAATGTTGATAAATGCAAAGTAATGCACATTGGAAAACATAATCCCAACTATACATATAAAATGACGGGGTCTAAATTAGCTGGTACCACTCAAGAAAGAGATCTTGGAGTCATTGTGAATAGTTCTCTGAAAACATCCACTCAATGGGCAGCGACAGTCAAAAAAGTGAACAGAATGTTGGGACCCATTAGGAAAGGGATAGATAATAAGACTGAAAATATCATAATGCCTCTATATAAATCAATGGTACGCCCACACCTTGAATACTGAGAGCAGTTCTTGTCAACCCATCTCAAAAAAGCTATATTAGAATTGGAAAAGATACGGACAAGGGCAACAAATGTGATTAATGGTATGGGACAGCTTCAGAGATTAAAAAGACTGTGACTTTTCAGCTTGGAAAAGAGATGACTAAGGGAGGGATATGATAGAAGTCTATAAAATCGTGAACGATGTGGAGAAAGTGACTAAGGAAGTGTTATTTACTCCTTCACATAACACAAGAACCAGGGGTCATGAGATTAAATTAATAGGCAGCGGATTTAAAACAAACCAAAGGAAGTATTTCTTCACACAATGCACAGTCAACCTGTGGAATTTGTTGCCTGGGGATGTTGTGAAGGCCAAAACTGTAACTGAATTGAAAAAAGAACTAGATAAGTTCATGGTGGATAGGTCCATCAATGGCTATTAGCCAAGATGGTAGGGATGCAACCCCATCCTCTGGGTGTCCCTAGCCTCTGTTTTCCAGAAGCTGGGAGTGGATGACAGGGGATGGATTACTGGATGATTGCCTGTTCTCTTCACTCCCTATGAAGCACCTGGCATTGGCCACTGTCAGGAGATAGGATACTGGGCTAGATGGACCATTGGTCTGACCCAATATGGCTGTTCTTATGTTCTTATGTTATCAGTATGACTCATAACTAGATTTGATTCTTCTGAATAAGACTAGCATCTGCAGTTAGAAATGGCAACAGTTATCAATCCTGATGCTTCAGGGTATATATTGATCAAAAGCTGAGTCAGGAAGAGATTTCCCCCCATGCTGTAGTGTTGCACATTTGTCTGGTACAGAATGAAGGTGTTGGGGGTGACACTTTCTTATGAAGTATCTGGAAGAGGCCATTGTAGGAGATGGGACACTGGATTAGATGGTCTCTTTTGGTACAGTCCTAATTTAGCTATGTAATCCCATACAGTGGTACCACTAACCATTTGCCAGACCCAGTGAGATGATGCTTTCTAGTCCATTTCTGATCTCAGACAGTTTTAGAGCTATGCTTCTGATGAAACTGGCAAAGACAAATGACCTTAAAGACTTGGACTGTCAGAGAGCTGGACATTCTGAAGGAGAAGCTGGGACTCTGGAACAAGACACTTGATTTGGGTCACTGGATGCAGAGCTTGGAAACTGCCTCTGGGAAGAAGTTCTACATGTTCTCTGGTTTGCCAAAATGCTATTTACATCTTTATATTCTGCATCATTTTGCCTGAAAACCAAGAAATAACGATTCCCCAGTCTGAGTGCCTTAATTTGCAGTTCCACAGGCTTTTCTAAACAGAGCTGGCATTTACCCCAACCAGGCCCTCTCTCATACTACAGAGAGAGCTTTAAAGATTACTAAGTAAAATGGAACAGACACTCACAGAGATGGCTGTGTGGTCCAGTGCTCCCAGTAAAGGACTGGGAGCCAACAACCCTCAGCTCTGTCCCTGATGCTACCACAAACTCACTGTGTGGCCTTAATAGTTCAAACCACTGAAAAATAGGTATAAGTGTATTTATTTTGATGTTTGCTAGCTGTAATGACAGAGAGCCCCTCCAATACATTTTCCAAAGCCTCCAGGTGACTTGGAGTCTAAGTTCCATTTTCAAAAGTCACTTAAGCAGGGAGGAGCTGAAGTCTCATTGTAAATCAGTGGGATTCAGGCTCCTAAGTCCCTTTTGAAAATGGGCCCTTGGCTCCTAAATCACCAAGGTGCTTCTGAACATTTTGTCCTAAATCANAACCCCCTGCTCAAAGCAGGACCTAATCCCAACTAAATCATCCCAGCCAGGGCTTTGTCAAGCCTGACCTTAAAAACCTCTAAGGAAGGAGATTCCACCACCTCCCTAGGTAACCCATTCCAGTGCTTCACCACCCTCCTAGTGAAAAAGTTTTTCCTAATATCCAACCAAGCCTCCCCCACTGCAACTTGAGACCATTGCTCCTTGTTCTGTCATCTGGTACCACTGAGAACAGTCTAGATCCATCCTCTTTGGAACCCCCTTTCAAGTAGTTGAAAGCAGCTATCAAATCCCTCCTCATTCTTCTCTTCTGCAGGCTAAATAATCCCAGTTCCCTCAGCCTCTCCTCAAATCATGTGCTCCAGCCCCCTAATCATTTTTGTTGCCCTCTGCTGGACTTTCCAATTTTTCCACATCCTTCTTGTAGTGTGAGGCCCAAAACTGGACACAGTACTCCAGGTGAGGCCTCACTAATGCCGAATAGAGGGGAATGATCACGTCCCTCGATCTGCTGGCAATGCTCCTACTTATACAGCCCAAAATGCTGTTAGCCTTCCTGGCAACAAGGGCATACTGTTGACTCATATCCAGCTTCTCGTCCACTGTAACCCCTAGGTCCTCTTCTGCGGAACTGCTGCCTAGCCACTCGGTCCCTAGTCTGTAGCAGTGCATGGGATTCTTCCGTGCTAAGTGCAGGACTCTGCACTTGTCCTTGTTGAACCTCATCAGCTGCCAACTAGACATGGAGCCATTGATCACTACCCATTGAGCCCGATCTAGCCAGCTTCCTATCCACCTTATAGTCCATTCATCCAGCCCATACTTCTTTAACTTGCCGGCAAGAATGCTGTGGGAGACCATATCAAAAGCTTTGCTAAAGTCAAGGAATAACATGTCCACTGCTTTCCCCTCATCCACAGAGCCAGTTATCTCATCGTAGAAGGCAATTAGGTTAGTCAGGCATGACTTGCCCTTGGTGAATCCATGCTGACTGTTCCTGATCACTTTCCTCTCCTCTAAGTGCTTCAAAATTGATTCCTTGAGGATCTGCTTCATGATTTCTCCAGGGATTGAGGTGAGGCTGACTGGCCTGTAGATCCCTGGATCCTCCTCCTTCACTTTTTTAAAGATGGGCACTACATTAGCCTTTTTCCAGTCATCCGGGACCTCCCCCGATCGCCATGAGTTTTCAAAGATAATGGCCAATGGCTCTGCAATCACATCCGCCAACTCCTTTAGCACCCTCGGATGCAGCGCATCCGGCCCCATGGACTTGTGCTCGTCCAGTTTTTCTAAATAGTCCCGAACCACTTCTTTCTCCACAGAGGGCTGGTCACCTTCTCCCCATACTGTGCTGCCCAGTGCAGCAGTCTGGGAGCTGACCTTGTTCGTGAAGACAGAGGCAAAAAAAGCATTGAGTACATTAGCTTTTTCCACATCCTCGGTCACTAGGTTGCCTCCCTCATTCAGTAAGGGGCCCACACTTTCCTTGACTTTCTTCTTGTTGCTAACATACCTGAAGAAACCCTTCTTGTTACTCTTAACATCTCTTGCTAGCTGCAACTCCAAGTGTGATTTGGCCTTCCTGATTTCACTCCTGCATGCCTGAGCAATATTTTTATACTCCTCCCTGGTCATTTGTCCAATCTTCCACTTCTTGTAAGCTTCTTTTTTACGTTTAAGATCAGGAAGGATTTCACTGTTTAGCCAAGTTGGTCGCCTGCCATATTTACTATTCTTTCTACACATTGGGATGTTTTTTTCCTACAACGTCAATAAGGATTCTTTAAAATACAGCCAGTTCTCCTGGACTCCTTTCCCCTTATTCTCCCAGGGGATCCTGCCTATCAGTTCCCTGCCTTCCCTCCCAGGGTGCCGCGAGGCAGGTGAATGTTAGTAAAGTCCCCGGAGGTCTCGGGATGAAGGCAAAATAAAAACTCATCTCACTGCAGCTTGTTGCCTCCTCTCTCTCAGGTACAGCACAGCACTCCCTGAGATGATGAGTTAGATGGTAATGCTGCAGTTAGTGTGTCAGCAAACCCACCCATCACCCTGGGCTCAGTGATCCTTCGTGTATAGCCCTGGGAATCCACATCTGAGTTCTTGAGGGACTTTGGCCCAGGACTCCATGCTATCTTCCTCCTTTTCAAACATGGCCCTGCACGCTCTCCCTTCCCCCAGCTCCCTTGTGGTGATTAGCAGCAGTGTTAACAAGTTATCTGAAGGACGCACTGGAAAATATCTGAATGTGTGAGTGTTTCTAGGGGAGGAGAGCACTCCTGCCCTTCTGTGGCAATGAGCAACTCAGGTCTGCCTTTGGTGGCTCACTTTTAAAAAATGAACCCACTCCAAATGCAGTGCCATAGCTGCTGTCCATCTTTTCAGAATCAGAGAGCAGCACAAGCAAGTGACCATGGATGTCTAAACTCTAGGAATGAGTACAGCCAGCCGCAGGGCCCACCCTTGGCTGTTGGTCCTCAGCTGCCATTGCTAGCCTCTGTGCTCCAGCTCCCTCCAATTCAGGTGCTGCTTGTGTGACCATGTCTGTGCCGAAGGTACTGCATTCAGAAAAAGTGAACCCAGGAGAGAAGCCTTCCCAGGCAAGCGTGGGGGGAACATTGCCTTTGGAATAGCCTGGGGGCTGCTCCAGTTCTGCACATTGACACAGGAAAGCTTTCCCAGACAGGCAGACTCAAAATACACTGGAGTCCATGTAGTGATGGCAGGAGGTGCCAGGCTGACAACCCAGCTACAGCATGGGCAGTAGTACCAGCTCCCCATACAGTGGCCTGCCACTTTGCCCCAACCCTCACTTGGAGCCCCACACTCTGGCTGCCAGGAGGTTCAGTTTTCAAGCCCATTTGATCCTTGGATGAACCTGCCAATAAGAGCCCATGACCATGATGAGCTTTGTGACGTGGGTTCCTGTCCACTGAGAACCACCAACTGGCTGCACAAGGCCACCAGGCCAGAGCAGCCACCAGACGATAAGGTCTTGCAGACAACACAGCCCCAGGTCTGGACTGGCATTGGAGAGCTGGACGTGAAAAGCTCCATACCCTGCTGCTGGGACACTCTGACCCAAGGGAGTGCAGCTGAGTAATCACTTCTCCTCACCTGATTCCTGTGCCCTGCTCAGGTTTGCAGCAGGTGCGAGACTGGGTAACACACAGAGCTCTCTTTGTGCCCTCAGACACTGAATTCCCCTGTGGAATCAGCTTGTTCTCCTAAGGGGAGCTTTGGAAAAGGCTGCAGGGCAGAATTTTTGCTGACCTCACACATAATACAGAAAAGGCAGTTTTAAAAGCAGGTCTGGTCTTCAGACTCTGTGCTACATTAATAACCCAAGTTCTGTACCATAAAAAATAAATGAACATTAAACGTACCCTCGTAAAGTGTCTTGGCCTCTTCTTCTCACTCTATTTGCTGGCTGTCTTTCCTCATAGCCTGCAAATCTGTCTGTCTGAAAGTCCCCTTCATATTGGCCCTGGGCTTGTTCCATGTACAAAAGTGCTGTACATCCTAGCATGAACTTGGCCAGCCATAATAACCCCATGATGGCAAGGATTCCTTGATTCCCTCTGCTGCCCTGAAAGCCTCTTCCAGCTGGAGGGGCCCTGCTGCCCTGGTGGAGGATGGACTGTGGCAGCAAACCCTGAATGCCAAGCTGCCGTCCTGACGGTCCCCTTCTGAGGCTGGAAGCAGAGACAGGACAGAGGAGACACAAGTGTTCTTAAGGGCTTTTACATTTTTAAAATGATCGTTCACCCCAGGCCCCCCTTCCCGAGCATTAATAGAGTGAGGTCATAAAATCTCACTGACTTTGGCTCCCTGTGCACAATCCAGCTAACAAGCTCACACACTCATACCGCACAAAGACATTGCCAAAGAATTCCTTTCCCAAGAGTTAGGAACGGACAGAGGCTGCTCCCTCTGGATCTCTATGGAGTGGAGATACTCTCTTCCCTCCGCTCTGTCCTTCTAGCCCAGCAAATGCTTCCAGAGTATTTGGAAACATAAGGGCACCCAATTAGTGCATCGAGTGTAATTGCAGACATGCCCTGGGGTTTGGTTGCTGCCGGCCTGCGATACCCTGAATGCAGCTCCAGGATTCAGAGCAGCAATGCAAGAAGCAGGGCTATGGGGCCAGAGAAGATGCACTCAGGACAGTGGTTTCCCAGGGGAAGCTCTGGCCTCATGTTTCTGGGCCCCCTTGCTAAATTCCCCAGCTCTGCCCTCCCAGACCCATGTGCCAGTCAGACCAGGAGGAGTGGGGGCTGGGATGTGGGAGGGGCATGGGGAGTACACTGCCCTGAAAACAGTGTTTCCAGCTCCTTTGAAATCCTCTCTATTTCCCAGGGGGTCAAGGGGAGTCAAGGGGGGGGCTCAGCCCAGTGATGGAGTGGGGAGAAGGGATGAGTGTGGAGGGTTGCATGGGGCTGATGGAGAGGAGGATAAATGTGATGTGTTAGGGCTGGGCTGGTATTTGGGGGGGGCTCAGTGAGCGTGTACCATTTGTTTGGGCCATACTGGGGGCTGGCGTGAGTGCTAGGCCAAGGCTGAAGTAATGCAGGGGGTGGGGTCACTGGGGAAGAGCCTTTGAGCTGGGCCAGGCCTGGGGGAAGTTTGCATGACTTAGCGTGAAAGGCTGGGGGGGCAATTGATATGCTGGTGCTGAGGGCAGCAGTAGCAGGCCCTGGATGTCCCGTAGCACCAGCAAGGGGGTAGCTCAGGGGTAGGCACAGGGATCTGCAAAGAGGAGGCCAGTGTCAGAGCGTCTGCCCTCAATCCTAGACCGGCTGCCTGGCATCATTGTGTCAACCTGTGCTGTGGCCTGTGGGAGCCAAAACACGGGCATGTCCCCAGACACAGCCCACGGCCCCGGGTCCCAGGGACTCTGCTACAGTCATTTTGCTGTGCGTCTGTGTCAGCGAACAAAGCAAAATTAAACCCAGACACCTTCCAAGGGGAGGAGCCTGGACGCTGCCTGGAGAGCCCGCAGAGCGACCAAGAGGAGGCTCAGCAACACTCACTGTGTGGGGAGGGATCTGTCACTGGGGGCTGTAGTTGGGGGAGCCCATGGGGGGAGGGATTCAGCTCATGTCACTGGGTGCTGTGGTTGAGGGATCCCCTGGGGGGAGAGATTCGGCTTATGTCACTGGGGTCAGGGGGAGCCCATGGGGGGAGGGATTCGGCTCGTGTCACTGGGGGCCGTGGTCAGGAGAGCCCATTGGGGGACGAATCCGGCTTGTGTCACTGGGGGCTGTGGTTGGGGGGAGCCCATGGGGGTCACTGGGTGCTGTGATTGGGGGATCCCCTGGGGGGAGAGATTCGGCTTATGTCACTGGGGTGTGGGGGAGCCTCTGGGGGGAGGGATCTGGCTCATGTCACTGGGGGCCATGGTCGGGGGGATGGAGGGAGGGATCTGGATCAGGTCACTAGGGTCCATGGTTGGGGGGAGGGACGGAAGGATCGTGTCACTGGGGGCCGTGATTGGGGGGAGGGAGGAAGGGATCTGGATCGTGTCACTGGGGGCTGTGGTCGGTGGGAGCTCATGGGGGGAGGGTTTCAGCTCGGGTCGTCATTGCCCGTGGGGTCCACAGAGATCTCCGGAGTGGCTTTATTTCGGTACCAAACGTACTACACACACCCCAGTGCCTTTAGTATCAAGCCTGCAGGGCTCTGCCCGGGCACTGGCACCATGAACTCACAGGGTCTCAGGCAAACGGGGTGGGATGAGCAAGCCCCAGCAGTGGGAGTGTGGCCATCAGCAGTGAGCAGAGCTGCAGCAGGAGCTGAAGACGGGGAGAAAGGCGCAGACTCTAAGCTAGGGGAGGGCTGTGAGTAATGGGCAGTGCGGGTGCCAGGTCCTGGGCCTGGCCTCGGAGATGAGGGTGGAGGTCTGGGTGTATGACAGGGAGTATGGCTGGGCTTGGGCTCAGGGTGCATGTGATAGAAGGCAGGGCCGGGGTGGCTGACCGGCAGAGGCCATGGGGCTGGTCTGATATGGGCAGGCAAAGTGTGGTAAATTTGAGATGTTTTATCACTGTCCTTACCCATCCCCCATCCCTCCTCAGCTCCCCTTCAAGGCTCATTCCTTCCCCAACCCCGCTCCCCATTCCCCCACTCCCCTGGCCCTACATTGGCATGTGCAGACATTCAGCTGCTCTGTTACCCACCCCCTCACTCCAGCGTGCTGGAGCTGGGAGCCAGTCCCCAGGAGAGCCGGGGCTTGCAGCCCTCCTCAGAGAAGGAGGGCCAGAGAGCATCTTTCACCCTGAGACTCCAAGTCTTCTCCCAGAGGTTCCACCTCTCCCCAAAACGAAAATGACTGCTGCTGCTGCTGAGAGAGGCAGAGCCCTGAGCACTCCTGCTGGGAGGAGTAGGGCCCTGAGCTGCCCCTAAATGTCCCCCATGCTGTCCCACAGAAGCACTTTCCAATTCTAGCACAGCCCAAAAGCAGGCAAAAAGCAGCACAGACAAGGCAGAAAATGTGTTCAAACCATTCCAAAACTCACAGCTCCAGAGCAGTGTCCCTGGTCAGAATTTCTCAGCTCTTGAGGACATGCTTTTCAGACTCTAATATTGAAATGCAGTGAATGAGAAAGACAGAGAGTGGGAAGGAGCAAACCGGGCTGGGAGCAGAGGCAAAGGAAGAGACAAAGAAACTGCCCTCCCTGCAGTGCCTTGCAAAACTCTGCTCCTTTGCTACACATGTCTGTCTGCTGAAGGCTAGGATATGATTATCTCCAGCTAGACAAAAGGGGGGGGGGGTAGTTTTTAGAGCTTTCAAAGTAACACACACATGGAAAAGTGGTCACAGAAAGCAAAGATTTTTTTACACTAGGAGGTTTCCAAGCTCTCATGCAGAGATTTCAGTTGAGGAGATGATAAGTGACCCCTTTAACCACAGTGAAATTAGAATCACAACAATGATCAATATACAGACACGTACCCTTGAAAGCGTTAACACTACAGTTCTGCTAAAATAATATGGAAAAGTAATTTACACCATCTGAAGAGAGTTAAAAAAAGCTCAAAAATTATCTGCAGCTCTGAGAAATTCCATCAAACGTTCTTTGTAAGAAATCAACATTGACAAAGGAAAAAGAGAGAGAGAATCAATCATTCAATCTGAGCTAAAACAGATTGGCAGATTTGAGGGGAGCAGGAAAGACATTTCAATCTGTGGCATTAAGTGTCAGAACTAAACAGAGGGGAAAATGAAAAAAAATAATAGAAAAAAGGCAGTCGAACAATTGCAAACTAGCTTTGAGATAAAGAGAGAGAAATCAGCCCCTTAGCCACTTATAGAGTCTGGATTTAGTCTGAATCTGTTTAAATACCTTTAGGTCCTGGAACTGGTGATGTGCCCAGAGCTCCTTTGTTTAGTGGAGATCTGGGCAGAAAAGAAGGGAATAAAACCCTCACCCTTGAAGGAAAGAAAAAAGGTACAGCCTAATCCAGATTGGAGAGGGGGAGGGCCTTGTTGCGGGAGAAGGGGTGCAGGAGGAGTGGGAGGAACAGGAGAACAACCCTACTGCATTCTTGAGCCAAAAGTTTTTCACTTCAAGGAGGGGTAGGGGGGAGAGGTTGGGTTTAGCAAGAGACATTTGAATGCAGACATGATTATCACCTAACCATTCCTTGTGTGCTGAGGACCCATTTGGTTCACTTCAATGCTGAACACACTCGGTTCAGCCCCATGGACTGGCTGCTGGTCCCAGCTTTAGGCAGGAGCCAGAAGAAAATTAATAACAGTGACTTCATAGCAAAAGACTTAGGGGAAAAGAATCCACTCTCGATTTGGGGGTGACTTGTTGCTTCTTTTTGGAAAAAAAGAGCCCCATATTAAAGTGAGTGAAAGGAGAAAGTAAAAGAGTTCTCCTGCCAGATGTTTTATTGCAACTGATCAGGGATAATCAGGGAAGGGCAGGCGGGTTGGAGGGAAGTGACCCAGCTCAGAGATATCAGACCCAAAAGTCACACTAGCCGCCCCCCTCCCCCACCATCCCCCAAAACAATTTTTGAGATTTCAAAACATTTTATTAACTTAATTATTTTAATTAATTAATTAAAATCATATTTTGATGGTTTTACAAAATTAGATCTTTCTTTTCATCACACACCAGTTCATGATCTGGTTTTGCTCGCAGTTCACAATGGATGTGTTTCCTCTCCATCTTGTTTCAATAATTATTATTGATGTCTTCTCTTGAAAAGAAAAATAAAAAGCACGTGCACACAGACACACACCCTTGACTCGTTTCATGTATGCCTCTGCACACCCTGGGTATTTCCAGGAACTAGATGATACCAATACTGTGTAGCCAGGAAATACCAGAAATCTCCCCAGAAAGCCCAATACACGCCAGGTTCCAGGCCAAAGAGGTTCTGATAAACTCCAGAAAAGCAGCTGAGTGTTGGATGTCTAACTGAACTGAATCAAAAGGAGCCCTAAAAACTTGTGTACAAAGCACACAGTGATGTGAGGGGCTTTCTATTGTCCTAAGAGCACATCTGCCCCCTGCTCTGTTACCCTTTTACACCCTGTATACAGAGTTCAGATGCAAACCTTGGATCAATGCACAGAGGTGTCGAAATTCTCTGACAAACCCCAGGCAGACTGGGGGACTGCAGCTCCTTTCCCCTTCTTCTGCCTCTCTTTGAAATGTCCTTGCTGTCTCCTTTGTTCTTTTCTCTCCCAGTAATCAGCCCCCTGCCAGCTTTACAGAAGTCAAAATGATGCTTAGCCTAATTAACAGCAAACTTGTGTGGCGAGAGGAGGACAGACAGACCCGATTCCCAGGAGCACTCAGTAATGGCGCAGTTCAGGAATGTTGCTCTGTCTGCCTGCAGCAGGTTTTCATGCTTTACAGGGTCTTAGACCTCTTGTTGGGGGCCCAATCCTGCAAGCTTTACTCCCCCTGAAGTTAATGGGAGTTTTGCTTAAGGAAGAACAGCAGGATTGGGCCATAATGCTGTGCAGTGCGATAGTGGAGAGACAAGGGATTGAATGTTTCTTTTTCTCAAGGGCTAAGCAAATTAGGACCAATCGCAGTCATACAAGAAGTGGGTTTTAGCCCACGAAAGCTTATGCTCAAATAAATTTGTTAGTCTCTAAGGTGCCACAAGTACTCCTGTTCTTTTTTCAGTCATAGGAGAGTCTCTATTCTATTCTGGTTCTTACACTATGCCCATCACCATGGTTTCGAGGGGCCAGATTTTTAAAGGTATATAAGCATCTAAAGATGCAGATAGATGCCTAGAATAATTTTCAGAAGCTCATAGGCACCCAATTCCCAGAGAAATCAATGTGAGTTAGACACCTAGGGCCCTTCTGGAAAGCCCACTAGGTGCCTATCTGCATCTTCAGACACCTAAATACCTTTGAAAATCCGGCCCTAAGGGCCTGCATTAAGCAAGGTGACTAGCATTTGTGATGTGTGGTTTTTCTTTCCTTCCCTTCCTCTTACCAGGGGGCGAATTTACTGTGTAGTTGTAATTAATTAATTGTCTTTTTAACATTGTTTAGACTTTTACTCCTGCCTGCCCTGCTGTACGTTTGGAGTAGAGGCTGCAAGTGAAGGACTGTGCCTTGCAATGGAAGATGGTGACTCCTGTGTGTCGCCTATGCTAGAATCAAACACTACGTGATGTCTCTGTTAATTGACATTTAACTGATCTCTAAAACCAAGCATGTTAAATTGACACTTTTCTCTCTGAGGAGTCTCTCCCAGTGCCAGACAGTGAGATGCAGCCCTATACATAGCAGGAATGTATTTTTCTTTACATTTCAGTATGGATGGTTAAGAAGTATTTTAATCCATCTAACATATGCAAATCTCCCTGTACACTTTTGTTTTAGCTTGTTCCCTGTTTTTCTGCATTAAAGCTTTTCAGCACAGCTGTTTGCGGTTACAGCACAGTAAACACCAGAACACGGGCATCCCAGCAAGACAGCAAAGCCTTGTTCAACCCTCCCACTATCCATCATAGGGCCAGGGCTGGTCATCAAATGCTTATTACCAGCAGCAAGGAATTGCTACCATTTGTGTATATTTTTCTAAATCCCCATCTGTTCCCCCAGATGATGGGCTGTTTGGTGCATTTGGGTTGGTGTTGTTTGCAATACATCAGAATCACAGCTCAGCATTTGGGAGGTTGTTGTTTGCAATAAATAATACCCCAGAATCACAACTACAACCAGACACAGCGAGGAAGATAAACAAAGACCTAAAGCATGTTATCTACCTCTGACGTTTGCATCTAACGTCAATTTATAGCAGGACAGGAGCTGGGGGAGGGGCCAGAAGGGGAGCACCAATTTTCTCTCAACTCTTTTCCCACTGGGGAGTGGTGGGTGCATATCCCAACCACCTCTTTCCCATCCAAAGCCCTGAGTGACACTCATCCCCGCAGCTGTATCAGGAAATGAGGCAGACTTGCCAGCTCTTCTGGACAACCTCTACAATTCCTTTCCCCTAACAAATTTCTGCCCTTGGGAAACCCTGAACAGTTAATTTCAAAATTTGTCTACTTGCTACACGTGAGCTTGATGGCAAGATTTATTCCAAAACCGTCCCTTTGTGCTGCATTGCCATACAAATACTATCCTGGACAATTACATAGAAAGTAACCTCATAGATTCCTAGATTCCAAGACCAGAAGGGACCACTGTGATCATCAAGTCTGCCCTCCTGTATAGCACAGGCCAGAGAACTGCCCTAAAATAATTCCTAGAACAGACCTTTGAGAAAAGCATCCAATCTTGATTCAAAAATTGTCAGTGAGGGAAAATCCACCATGACCCTTGATAAATTGTTCCAATGGTTAATTACTCTAACTGCTAAACATTCACACCTCATTTCCAGTCTGATTTTGTCTAGCTTCAACTTCCAGCCATTGAATCATGTTAGACCTTTCTCTGCTAGACTGAAGAGCCCATTATTAAATATGTGTTCCCCAGGTAGGTACTTGTAGACTGTAATCAAGTCACCCCTTAGATTTCTCTTTGGTAAACTAAGTAGATTGAGCTCCTGGAGTCTGTCACTCTAAGGCAACTTTTCTAGTCCTTTAACCATTCTTCTGGCTCTTCTTTGAACCCTCTCCAATTAATCAACATCCTTCTTGAATTGTGGGCACCAGCACTGGACACAGTATTCCAGTACCCATGGCACCCGTGCCAAATACAGAGATGAAATACCTCTCTACTCTTACTTGAGATTCCCGTGTACATGCATCCCAGGATCGCATTAGCCCTTTGGGCCACAGTGTTGCCCTTGGAGCTCATGTTCAGCATGACCCCCAAATCCTTTTCAGTGTCACTGCTTCCCAGGATAAAGTCCCCTCTCCTAAGTATGGCCTACAGTCTTTGTTCCTAGATGTATAACTTTATGTTTAACCATATTAAAACGCATATACACCTCTACCCCGATATAATGCGACCCGATATAACACGAATTCGAATATAACGGGGTAAAGCAGTGCTCCGGGGGGGCGGGGCTGCGCACTCCGGCGGATCAAAGCAAGTTCGATATAACGCGGTTTCACTTATAACGCGGTAAGATTTTTTGGCTCCCGAGGACAGCGTTATATAGGGGTAGAGGTGTAGTTTGCTTGCACCAGCTTACCAAACAAACCAGAACGTTCGGTATCAGTGATCTATCCTCTTCAGTATTTACACTCTCCCAATGTCTGTGTCATCTGCAGACTATCAGTGATGATTTTATGTCCTCTTCCAGGTCAATAATAAAAACGTTAAATAGTGTAGGGCCAATAATGATCCCTGTGGGACCCCACTAGAAACACACCTGTTTGATGATGGATTCCCCATTTAAAATGACATTTTGAGAACTATCAGTTAGCCAGCTTTTAATCCATTTAATGTAGTCATGTTAATTTTATATCTATCTAGTTTTTTAATAAAAATGACACGCAGTACCAAGTCAAATGCTTACTGAAGTCTAAGTGTATTACTGTAGCACTAAACACCCCTCTATTCACATCCTGCACACTATAGTAATAATCTTTGTACAAAATATACATTGTGAGGTATCATTTGAAAGCTAACAACTCACTGATCACTAATATTCTTGAATGATGTATGTATGCAGTGGTTTTAAGAGTTATGAATATATAGTAATTATGCTAACCTAATTGCCTTCTATGACGAGATAACTGGCTCTGTGGATGAGGGGAAAGCAGTGGACATGTTATTCCTTGACATTAGCAAAGCTTTTGATACGGTCTCCCACAGTATTCTTGCCAGCAAGTTAAAGAAGTATGGGCTGGATGAATGGACTATAAGGTGGATAGAAAGCTGGCTAGATCATCGGGCTCAACGGGTAGTGATCAACGGCTCCATGTCTAGTTGGCAGCTGGTATCAAGCGGAGTGCCCCAAGGGTCGATCCTGGGGCCGGTTTTGTTCAATATCTTCATTAATGATCTGGAGGATGGCGTGGACTGCACCCTCAGCAAGTTTGCAGATGACACTAAACTGGGAGGAGTGGTAGATACGCTGGAGGGTAGGGATAGGATACAGAGGTACCTAGACAAATTAGAGGATTGGGCCAAAAGAAATCTGATGAGGTTCAACAAGGACAAGTGCAGAGTCCTGTACTTAGGACGGAAGAATCCCATGCACTGTTACAGACTAGGGACCGAGTGGCTAGGCAGCAGTTCTGCAGAAAAGGACCTAGGGCAGGGGTAGGCAACCTATGGCACACGTGCCGAAGGCGGCACGCGAGCTGATTTTTCAGTGGCACTCACACCGGTCCTGGCCACCGGTCCGGGGGGCTCTGCATTTTAATTTAATTTTAAACAAAGTTTCTTAAACATTTTAAAAACCTTATTTACTTTACATACAACAATAGTTTAGTTATATATTATAGACTTATAGAAAGAGACCTTCTAAAAATGTTAAAATGTATTACCGGCACGCGAAACCTTAAATTAGAGTGAATAAATGAAGACTCGGCACACCACTTCTGAAAGGTTGCCGACCCCTGACCTAGGGGTTACAGTGGACGAGAAGCTGGATATGAGTCAACAGTGTGCCCTTGTTGCCAAGAAGGCTAACGGCATTTTGGGCTGTATAAGTAGGAGCATCGCCAGCAGATGGAGGGACGTGATCGTTCCCCTCTATTCGACATTGGTGAGGCCTCACCTGGAGTACTGTGTCCAGTTTTGGGCCCCACACTACAAGAAGGATGTGGAAAAATTGGAAAGAGTCCAGCGGAGGGCAACAAAAATGATTAGGGGGCTGGAGCACATGAGTTATGAGGAGAGGCTGAGGGAACTGGGATTGTTTAGTCTGCAGAAGAGAAGAGTGAGGGGGGATTTGATAGCTGCTTTCAACTACCTGAAAGGGGGTTCCAAAGAAGATGGATCTAGACTGTTCTCAGTGGTAGCAGACTACAGTGGTGTAGCTGCACCAGTGCAAAGCTGTAAGTGTAAACAAGCCCTAAGTGTGTGCGCGCTGCACAACCCTGGCCAGCACCTCTGACCCCAGCAACCTGTCTGCAGCCCCACAGCCTCACTCTGGCTTCCATCAGCTTTGGTTACAACCAGCAGGGTGACCCCAACACACTCCAAGGCCCGAATTTTCCCAAAGCTCTGTGCTCTGTAATGTCCAGCCCTCTTCTGGACAGTTCAGAGACAATAAGGTTCATTTGTTCCTCCAAAGACACAGAAGCGCATGACGGCTTATTAACTTAACTGGGGTAAATACACTCTTCCCTTTAAATACTGCACTGAGATGGTTTATATTAATAGTAACATACATTTATTAACAATAGGACATAGGTTAAGTGATGGTAAGTAAAAGAAACAAAGTTAGAAAGGGTTACAAGCAAATGAAAGTGAAAAAGTGCATCTAAACATCTACAACTTAATCTAGCAAGGTGCAGGCTTTGTTCAAGATGTTTTCGTACATATATTCAGTTTCCAGAGACTTCAACCCTCCTTTTGGTTAAAGGACCCATCTTTCTCAGCTTTTCAAAAACTCTGTTCCCATGTGTCCGTCTAATGATGGATGCCAAAGATGGTTTCTGTCTTTGCTTATATCTTCCAAAGTTCAATGACTTTATTTCAAGAGGTAGGATGTTTTCCCCTTCCTGTGGGCTTCCCATCCCCCTGCTGCTTTCTGCGTAAATGGATCTTCCATTGTTTCTGGGCACATCTTGCTTAATTTCATTGGAGAAAGGTGATAGCTACCTTCCCTCCATTCTGGGTGAAAGCCGGTTTCTCTCTTTGTTTGGCCACAGACTGGAAGCTTAATATCATTAAGTATTCATATTTCCTCATATAGTGTTAATACAGACATTTCACAAAATATATGTGTCATTAGCTTTCCGATAAGACCTCACTCTGTACACTTTTATAATACAGTAATATTGTATACAACCAGTTGATTCAACTGCTTATCACTTGAGGTTCAGCCCTCCCCCCCACCCCACCCCCGGTCTTTACAGACCAGTAATCCTTTGAAATGGATTCTTCTAAGGGTTACCCCTCAAAGTAAAGTGTATTCAAGCTGTGAGGCAGGTCACATGGAGGTCTGGTGGGGAAGGAAGCTCCATGCTCTTTCTTGCCCCACTTGGTAGTTTAATAGCTTTTCACACCCCTGAGCGAGAAAGTTGCAGCGCTGTAAAGCGCCAGTGTAGCCAAGCCCTAAGGCAAACCTGTTTAGCAGCTCCCCCTGACATGCCTGTTTTAAACACACTTTAGCCATAATTCTATCATATCCATACCTCTTATTACCCACTGCATACATACATCACATAAGAATATTAATGATCACTGAATTATTAGCATTCACATATACTATATTCAAATATATTCAAATATACCTCACAAGGCATATTCTGTACAAAGATTATTACAGTAATGTGTAGGGTGAATACAGCCATGCTTCGTGTCACACCTGGCCCCTTACAAAGCTGCAGGTGGGTTAGCCACTGTTCTCTAACCCTTCAATATGTTTAATTACATCGGAAATGACCATCCTAAACCCATAGACTAAGTGGCACCTTCCCCCACCCTTAACATCCAGACTCCCCCAGGGATTGCTTCACTCCCATCTGGGTCACCCTGAAGGTTTTACTCAGCTCCCTTACCACTCTGAGTCTGCCCTGCTCTTCATGGAATTCTGGCCCACAGCTTTCCTAGCTGTGCCAGAGACTCCCCACTCCCAGCAGTCTGCCCTGCTCTGAGCAGAGTGCTGGCCCACAGCTATTTACCTAGCAGTGCCAGAATCCCACTTCTCCTAGCAGATCCTGTGCCACAGCACCATCTAGTTGTGCCTCAGTTTCCCTCACCAGAACAGTAAAGAGTTGTCACTCCCTAAAGCATGAAACCAGACCTTTTACTATTCCGAGTCTGCCCTGCTCCCATCAGAGTTCTGGCCCACAGCTACCATCAGCTGTGCCAGTGTCTTTCCACACTCAGCAGTTTTTGTGCCACAGCAACGTGCAGCTGTGCCTCATTTTCCCCATTTTTGGTGACATTCTGGCCCACAGCTTTCCTAGCTATGCCAGAGTCTTCACCTCATCCAGCAGTTCTTGGGCCACAGCACCTTCCAGCTGTGCCACAGACAAAGGCCACACGGACTCAGGTTTACCCCCTCGACCACTGAGTCTGGCCATGGCAGGATTGTACCTAAGCTCTCAGGATCAACCCTGTTACATCATTACAGAGAATAACACATCAAGAAAAACACTCCCCACAGTCAGACCTTTGGTGTCCATAATGCCTCGGGCTACAGACAGAGTGATGGGGTCCATCATACACACATCCGGTTATCCACTAGGCCCGCATCAGGCACACCAGTATGTCCTCCCTCCTGGGTTCCATGGCCATGATTCATCTTGAGCTGCCTGTCTGTGTCCTGGTCAGCAAGCTTCTGTTGCTCCAGCACTTCCCACTCGGGTACATCTACACTCAAAACTTAAATCGCCCTGGGAATTACTGCAGTGGTGCATGTCCACACTACCCTCCTTGTGACATCAGGAGCACGTCCACTGACCTAAGAGGGGCAGTGTGGGGAACTGAGAGCCCGGTCTCTCAGCTCTGCTGGCAGCTCCCTGCTGGTAGCCCAGCTGCCCCACAGGCTCCCGACGAGCTGCCCCCCACCCCTCAGCTCCCCGTTCCCTGCTGGGAGCAGGGTCCAGCCGCCCAGGGCTTCTCTCCTCTCCATTTCCTGCTNGGGGGGGGGGGGGGGGGGGGGGGAGCCGTTTGGGCTTCTCTCCCTGGCTCCCAGCTGGGAGCAGGATCTAGCTGCCAGCCAGGAGTGAGGTCCAGACGCACAGCTCTCCAGGGGAGTGGGAGCAGCTGGGCTCTAGCTTCAGGGCTCCACTGCAGCCGTGAAATTGACAAGAGAGCTAGCAGCCAATGTAAGTGACACAATGTTGACACAGACACTGCGTCACCCTAACTGCACAGACATAAGCCCTACACTTCTCGTGGAGGTGGGGTTATGATGTCGGTGTAGTAGGGAACTTACATCGGCGGGAGGAAGGCTGTGGTGTAGACACTGACATAATTAGGTCAACATAAAGTGTAGTGTAGACCAGGCCTGAGACACATGGCCTCCAGTTGTATCCACCTCTCCTCCCTGAGCAGCCTTTCCCATTGCAGCCTCCCCAGCTCTTCACCTCTCGCCACTGCTGCTGGACCATCCAGGGAACTGTCTGCTTGGTCCCCTGCATGCCCTTTAGGAGAAAAAGGGTCCCCTTCTGGCCCCAGTTTGGAGCAGATGCCCCATCCTGGCTCAGGGCATCTGAGTACAGCATGGCCACTCGCTCCCATTGCTTCTGATTAGCTGCTGACAGACATCACTGTGCACACAGCTCTGTTAGCTGCTTTTTGGTGAACTCAGCATCTGCTTCTTTGCTCCTCCTGCCTTTGCTGCTTCTGACTCATTTTTACACTTCCTTTGTTCTATTTCCCTGGCCCAAAATAAACAAACAGAAAATAATAAAACTGTCCTTTCTTTGACCGTTCCTGGTCTTTTCACTTGAGAATCACTTAAAACTATTTCACTAGTGCTTAAAGTGTAAACTTCCGTTAAAATCGCAAGCTGTGTGTAGATCCTGCCAACTGCACCACTGTTATGGGGCTCAGGATGCAATCCAGACCAGTCAGAGATTGTGTCACCACTTGCCCTGCAACCATTAGCAAAGCATTACAGTAACAAAGCATTGTAAGGCACCCAGGGTTGCAGGGTAAGTGGTGACACAACCTCTCAGTGGTCTGGTTTGCACCCCAAACTCTGTGACAATTACATCAACACTAGTACCTTTATCAACCAAACTTGTAATCTCATCAAAACTCATTTCCATCGTTTGTCGTGTCCTCCTATGGTTTCCAATAGAGAAACCATAGAATTTCTACAGGATACTTAAAAACCCCACAGAAGTGAGATCATTCCATATTAAATTCTTTAGGTTTTTACAGTAATTTCTATAGAACCCTGATAAACTACTATGAACGCTCTTGATTTCATTTTTATTAAATTCTATAGCATGGTGTTACTGTGGCTTTAAGAGAATGAATAGAATCTCCAGGGTGTGGGAGCTGTTGGTTTTAGGTTAGACTGACAGATTGACCTGAGTTAAGAGGCTGTGTCTATATGTTAACTATGCATCTAATAATAAAGACTGTTATTAAATTATTAGCAATGAAGTATTAATAAGGCTAGTGGATTACATGAATATAAAACAGCACATGGCCCCAGGAGTGAGGGAAGTGGTAAAAAAATCTGAAAGAAGTTAAAAAAATGGAGGTAAAAGTTAATCAGAAATAAAAAGCAAGTTTGAATGAAATAAGATGGATCAATTAAGAGTTCTCATAGTGACAAAAATGTCAAGAAATGCTGCAGAAAATCAGAAAAGGTTTAAACAAGAATATGATTGATTTTTGAGGGCTTTGGGATCTACTCATAAGGAAGATTAACAAAAGATTGCCACCTTTTTGAATATTTCAGCTACAGAAGCAATTTCATTATGTAATTCATTTGATCTTAGTGTTAGAGAATGAGCTGGCTAAGAGTTTGTCTTAAAAAAAATCAGAGGAATACTGTTTAACAAAAAGAAATGAACATTTGAAAGATTTCAGTTTCACTCAAGAAACTAATGAAGGAAGAGACTTTTGAATCATTTTAACAGATCCAAAGAAAAGAAGTCAGAAATGTAATTTCCAGACTCTATCTGAGTGGATGATAAGAGATCAAACTGTGATAGCTATAAAAGATATTAGTGTAAGAAAAAGACTGTTAGAAGAGCCAAATCTAAATCTGGAAAACGCAGTGAGAATTTGCCAAACTGCTGAATTTGATCAACAACTATTGCACATTTTAGTAAAAAAAGAAACTGATGTGAATATAGACTTAATAAGGAAAAGTAAAAAACAAGTCTATGGAGGAAAACAGAGTGATTGTAATAAAGGTAAAATATATGTCATATGAAAGAATGTTCTAGATGTGGAATGAGGCACCAACCCAGTGTACAGCATATGATCAAACCTGTCATATCTGCAAGAAAGAGAACCATTTTGCAGAAGTTTGTACACAGAGAAGTTGGGAAAAATTTAGAAATATACATTTAGTTCAAAATTCAAAAGTCTCAGAGAAAATACTGAATAAGAAATATAGAGCTGACATTACAGTAGATAATTTGTTTTTGGGTATTTTGAAACAGATTCACTCTGTGAACTACAAGGAATCTACTAATGGAATATTTATTTCATATGTAATAGATACGGGGGCACAATATAATGCAATGTCAGAAGAAATTATAAAATGTCCTAAAAGTAAAAGCTGTAGTAAGAGAACAAATACATATTAATTTACAATCTATAAAGAGGTGAAAAAAATTGGTTATGGGGGTTTGTGAATTACAGGTCATGGTTAAAGATAATGTAGAAAATATAAGATTTGTAGTAGTTAAGGGACAAGGTTTTTCTATTTTAGTTTTAGAAACATGTTTAGCACTAATCTAATTGGTAGAGTTCAGACTATTCAGGATTCTGAAACTTTGGAAATAAATCATCAGTTTACAGAGTTATTCACTGTCATTGGTAAATTGGATACAATGTATGAAATAGAGTTAAATGAAACAAAGAAAACACTTACACGTGCAACTAGAAAATACCCTTCACTTTAAGAAGGAGGGTACAAAAAGAATTGGAAAGGTTAGTTAATTTAGTTATAATTAGAAGAGTGGAAGAGCCAACAGACTGGGTGATTCATTAGTAATAGTAGAAAAGAAAGATGGATACTTGTGTTTGTGTTTAGATCCAAAAGACTTACATAAGTTTGTCAAAAGGGAACATTTAAAAATACCTACCTGGGAAGAAATATTTGGACAAATGT
Organism: Platysternon megacephalum; assembly: GCA_003942145.1. Classification (NCBI taxonomy): domain Eukaryota; kingdom Metazoa; phylum Chordata; order Testudines; family Platysternidae; genus Platysternon; species Platysternon megacephalum. The sequence continues at coordinate 1,396,917 of QXTE01000233.1, forward strand.
GAGGAGCAAATTACTTTTCTCCTTTAGATGCTTCAAATGGATTTTGGCAAATATCATTGGAGCAAGAAAGTCAATTGCTATGTACATTTAACATACCTTTTGGACATTACTGTTTTAAAAGATTACCTTTTTGATTATGTTCCGCTTCAGGGGTATTTCTTAGAGCAATACAAATGAATTTTGAAAATATAGATGGCACACAAGTATATATAGGTGATATATTAATACGGGGAAAAACTTCAGAAGAGCATGACATAAGATTAACTAAAGCATTATCTAAAGCAAAAGACACAGGATTAAAACTTTAAAAAACATATATGTAAATTTAGAGTTCAAGAATTAATGCTTCTAAGAAAAAAGATGAGCAGTCAGGGATTACAGATTGAGCCACAATGAATACAAACCATTGATAATATTGTTTACCCCAAAAAGTAGGAGTCATTAGAGAAATTTTGGAGTATGGTTAATTTTGTACCTAACTTAGCAGAAAAAAACCCCAACAAATGCAAGGGCTTTTGCTTTGTAAAAATAACCAGTGGGAATGGGACTGGCAATATCAACAAGAATTTAAGCATCTTAAGTAATTAATAAAAACAGCTCCAGTAGTAAAACTATTTGATACTAACAGATCCAAACAAGGTGTCGGAGCAGTTCTATTGCAAAAGTGTGGTGATCTAACAAAACCAGTTGCTTATGCATCTAGGCTAATGTCAGCAATGGAATGGCAGTATTTGCAAATAGAAAAAGAGGCTATGGCATTGAATTGTGCATGCGAAAAATGTCATATATTTTGATATGGTAGCTCTGTCCTGGCAGCAACAGATCATAAACCATTAGTTAATATTTCAAAAAGGAACATGACAGACATACTGCCTCCGTTACAAAGATTATTTTTTCAATTGTATTTATATGATTTAAAATGAGAATATCAGACAGGCAAATCATTAATTGTTGCTGATACTCTTTCTAGACTAGAGCTTATGATGTAACCAATGTAGTTGAAGAAGATGATGTGGTACAATTATTTCCTATATCAGGAAGAGTATAGGAAGAAATTGTACAAGCAACTAGACAGGATGAGAATTTAGAAAGGGTTATTACAACTATTGAATAGGGATACAATAAAAATGATCCCAAAACCATATAATCAATTTATTCAAGATTTATCAGTAATTGAAGGAATTCTGTTTAAAGGTAATAGACTAGTAATTCCTTTATGGCTAACAACAGAGATGTTGAAATGCATACATGAGGTTTAGATGTAGAAAAATGTAAACATAGAGCAAGAGCGGTTCTGTAATGGCCACAAATAAACCAAACATACAAGATTATATAAAAGAATGTGACATATGTTAAAAGTAGAGAAATGCTTGTGCTAAATATCATTTAAAAGAAAGATGTGGTGTGAGTGTGGCTTTAAGCGAATGCATAGAATATCCAGGGTGTGGGAGCTGACAGCGGGAGGAGGCAGCTGGTTTTAATTTAGACTGACTGATTGACCTGAGTTAAGATGCTCTGTGTATATGTTAACTGTGTATCTAATAAAGACTGTTGTTAAGTTACCAGCAATGAATTACTGTTAAGACTAATAGATTACTTGAATATAGAACAACACACATGGGACTTTCCAATAAGGACACTAGAGAGACAAGGCAGGTGAGGTAATATCTTTTATTGAACCAACTTCTGTTGGTTCAAGAGCCACAGAGAGCTCTTCTTCAGGTCTAACTCTGTGTAAGTGCGAAAGCTTGTCTGTCTCACCAGCAGAAGTTGGTCCAATAAAAGCTATTCCCTCCCCCACCTTGTCTCTCTAATATCCTGGGACCAAGGCTGCAGCTACACTGCAAACATACCATAAGGTTATTGACAGATCTGGAAGTGGGTGGGGTGTCCATATCCTTAGCGCTGCCAGACATAGGTCAGTGTTCCACCCTAATGCATGTATCGAGTGCTATATTGAGTGTGTTGCTCTCCCGTGTGCTGTGCTCCAGCTAGCTGTGCAATTACAGACAGGCTTCCTAGCCTTGTCTCCACCATCCACATCATCAGTGACTGTGACTGGAAATTAATAAACAGCAGTGCGGGGTTCAGATATATACGACAAGCCCATACAATACAATGAACAATCCCCTCCCCAGCATTTTTATACCCTAATCAATAAAGCTCACACATCCCAGCAACACGATATTCCCGATCAACATGGATCAGAGTATTGATTTGTTCATTTGCATCACCTCCACTACCTGGGTGCACAAGCCAATAATACAGCTTCTCTCACCAGAGCTGTAAGCCAAAACATAAAAACCCATTTTTGTCACAAAACCCCTAATAAAAGCTGTGGCAAATAAATGTGCCTGACATTGCGCTCTGACAACTGCCAAGTGTATTACATATTCAATGTGGCAAATATACAATCATTTGTCAACGTGCAAATTAACTCATTAAATAATTTCCCTAAAATGCCACATGTAGAGCTGCACAAACCCTGACCACTGTGCAATTACCTCTGGTTTAACCCAGTGCAGCTGTGAGCAGATCTGGGTGCAAGAGTTCAGCAAAATGAAATATATTCTTATAGGAGTGACAAATAAGAACATAAGAATGGCCATACTGGGTCAGACCAAAGGTCCATCTAACCCAATATCCTGTCTTCCAACAGTGGCCAATGCCACACATTGATTGAATATTCTCAGATCACTATTATTAAAGTGAAACATATTATTAATTAAATGCATTATATATTGCAGGCTGGGCTGGTAGTGCTGCTGGTTACTAAGGTTGCCCAACACATCCCTGTATAAAACCCTGATTTCAGTTGCTTATAATTTTGCCAGTCTTTAACCATTCAGGCTGAAATTTTCCATCGTCTGGTGTGTGCCTCAGGATGAACTTTTCTGGAATAAGAATAGGAGTACTTGTGGCACCTTAGAGACTAACAAATGTATTGTAGCATAAGTTTTCGTGGGCTACAGCTCACTTCATCGGATGCATGTAGTGGAAAATACAGAAGGAAGATATATATATACACACACATGAAACAATGGATGTTACCATACACATTATAAGGAGAGTGATCAGTTGTCAGCAGGAGAGAAAAATAAGTCTTTGTGGTGGTAATGAAAATGGCCCATTTCCAGCACTTGACAAGGAGATATAAGGAACTGTAGGGGGCGGGGGGGAAGATAAGCATGGAGAAATAGTTTTACCTTGTGTAATGGCCCATCCACTCCCAGTCTTTATTCAAACCTAATTTGATGGTGTCCAATTTGCAAATTAATTCCAATTCAGCAGTCTCTCATTGGAGTCTGTTTTTGAAGTTTTTTTGTTGTAATATTGCGACTTTTAGGTCTGGAATGTTTCAGCCAAAATGATTCAGCCATTTCCCAGAATGAGGTTAGGGGAAAGTACATTGCTAAGTAATGTTAAGAAAAGACTCTGGTGATCTTTCTTTGAGAAGATCTAGCAGCCTCATGTTTTGGAGGAAGGGCTTGAATTTCACTGGGGGGGTGGGGGGCAGGCTTTGGTGGCAAGGATTTACCTTTTGCCATACTTATGAAAATCCACCAAAATTTGACCAAGCCTTTGAAAAATCTGAGTTTGCACATGCTCAGTACAGACTAGAGTTTAGCTACTAAAAATCTCAAAAAGATTCCAACCTCTCTGAGCATGTTCCAATCCCTCTCACAGCTTCTAGTGCTGAGCAGACTGCACATGCACAATCCCCACTTAGCAACTGAGCATGCTCCACCCCAGGGCTATGGGGGCTCAGGACGTTCCCTGTAATTGCTCCAGGCTCTTTGTGGGCTGGGCTCTGAGAACAGAGAGCTTGTCTCCTCTTGGGCTCTCAGTGACCCTCTGCTGGCACCCACGCAGTGAGGGGTAGGAAGCCATGTGATTTGAATGCAGAGGGGACAAGACTATAGCCAGAGTAGGGGCGGAGTGAGAGGTGTTGGAGGGAGGAAGTTGGGACAAGGAGTGTGGTGAAGCTGAGACTGGGGGTGTGCAACCTGAACTCTGTTGTTCCCTAAATATGAGTGCTTAATTTTGCAATCCTAATGTTCTTTTATTGTCCTTTTGGTGTAATATATTTGTTCACATGATGTTACGGGTGCACAGTTAAAAGTGTGAAAAGTTAGGAACTGTAGAATTTCAGATTACTTCCTCAATGTTGGCTCTGACTTGTTGCACACATGAGTATTTTCCATTCCTATTTTTCTGGTTAAATGGGTAGAAATATATTTCTCTTTGTTGTTACATGTTTATCAGAAAGAACAGAATTTGCAACAAGGCCAAGTTGAGGCGGTAGAAATGTATACTTTTCATTTCCTGACTGTTTTAGTTAATATGTCTAAATGACATATTAACATGAAGTGTCACATGTCACCTCCTGCACCAAGATCCTGACCATTAGTGGTCATTAAAGATCCTGTGGCAATTTTCCCAGAAGCCAGCCTCAGTGCCCCACGTGTGCAGTCTCATTCCACCCACCTAGAGTGTCCTGACTCCCAGCTCTTTATGTGGCAATAGCATTCTTCTTAACCTCCTCCTCCCAAGCTGTTGGGTGCACACAGAGCGGCTGCCGATCCTGACCTGGAGAGTGAACCAATACCATCTGTACATGTGTTCTAGGCTCCCCTCTTGGAGGTAAAAATTATGGAAAGGGCTAAAAACTTTAAAGCCTGACTCTAGAACTGTCAACCCATGATTCCTGCAGGGCTGGCCCTGCTCCAAGATATCCTGCTCCTGACCTGAATGGGACTCATTCCATGGCCCCTGCTTCTCCCCTAGATTACACCAGAGCTTCTCAGTGGGTCCTGTGCTGGAGAATGGCGCAAATCTAGGCAGGCAAGGGGGAAATGTGCAGGCTGAGGGTGGTGCTAGAGGAGTCACACATTATACTCCCTCAGATCCCTCAGGGCTTAGTCAGAAGAGATGATACAACCTGTGGTGTTGCACAGTCCCCTGGAAATCCCATGGCAACTGCAACTGAAGGGGCTGCCAGATGCCAGAGCCAGTGTGGAGACACAGGGCTGCATCCTTTAGCATGGGGAGCAGACCCTGCCCCCCTCTCACAGGGTGCTATGGGAGAATTCCATGAGGGGTCCGTCTCTAGAACCCCATGTCTGCAGCAGAAAGCTCCCTCTGGAGTTGGTGCCTAGCACTGTCTGAGCATTCATATCTGCTACACGTGGCAGGGACTGTGAAAAGCGGCTGCGGCATATGGAAATACTCAGACATTGTCCAAGCCCCAATGTTCTGAGCTGAAACCCATCACCTCACCATTTGAAGACAACCCCTAAAGAGCATGCTTAGGTACCCATCAAAGCCTTTCTACTTTCCTACACAGATGTGTGGATTGTCCCCACAGCAATGAATGCTGCTTAGACCAGCCTCTGTGTATTTTACTCTGCTGCCAAAGGGACTGGGGGCTTCCACTAAAGGTTGTGCTTCCCCATGCAGAGGGGAGTTCCCAGGAGTGTAACTATGATCAGCAATCTCCGGGCATCCAATTATCAAGCACAATATAAAGCAGTGCAGCTTAACAACCAAGCCCAGAACAAGCCAACACAAACTAAACACACAGAACAACTCTAAGGCAAAACAATCACCTGGACTCTGGACAGAGTTAACGAGCCTTACTCCATGCTCTAGAGCAGGGGTAGGCAACCTATGGCACGCGTGCCGAAGGTGGCACGCGAGCTGATTTTCAGCGGCACTCACACTGCCTGGGTCCTGGCCACCGGTCCGGGGGGCTCTGCATTTTAATTTAATTTTAAATGAAGCTTCTTAAACATTTTAAAAACCATATTTACTTTACATACAACAATAGTTTAGTTCTATATTATAGACTTATAGAAAGAGACCTTCTAAAAATGTTAAAATGTATTACTGGCACACGAAACCTTAAATTAGAGTGAATAAATGAAGACTCGGCACAACACTTCTGAAAGGTTGCTGACCCCTGATCTAGAGCCCACTAGAGCCTAGTAGAGGCAGGATATGAAGGGGGAGTTTTACTCTAGGCATCGGCAGGAAGAGCTTCCCAGTGGGTCTCAGCTGGGCACAGGAGGGGAGGGGCTATCGGACCATCAGGTCCCAGAGCATTCAGGCCTTTCCCGGGACTCTCTAGTAGGAATCCAGCAGCGTCTGAGCACAGGCATGATGTGCCTGTACCACGGGGGAGGGGGAGACAGCAGTGTCTGGCACCAGCTGCAGCATCTGAGTGAGTTTGGAAGGCAGCCCGGAGAGCTATAGTAACGTAGCCTTGAGGTGACAGCGGCACCGGAGAGGGACAATCACACTGTCCTGCCTCCTGAGGGTTCAACAGCAGGAAGGATCTCCCCAGCCCTGAGGCTGTGAGTGTGCTGGCAAAGGGCAGCTACACACCCAGAGTGCTGCTGCAGGTGCCACCTGGCCCATTTCTCTAGATATCCCTCCCTAGCTACCATGTCACTTCCTCCTCGTCTGGGCTGAACCTCCTCCCTCTGCCTTCCTGCAGCTCTGGTCAGACTGAGTGGGGCTGGATGTCACTGACCTACTGGTCCCACTGCAGCCCAGCTTCTCTCACAGTCCTACTGCAGTGACCACAACAAGGTGGGGAGGACAGCTACTGCACTGATCAGTGCCGACAGCACTCCACTATCCGGCCCTTGTGGAGCACAGCTCACTTCCCGGAGAGGAAGGAATGAACCCACTATAAGTCTATCGAGCATAATTCATTACGGTCATGGGACAGATGAGGGAAAGCCAGGCCCAGCCCATGCCAAGGCCAATGAGCCATCCATGGCTCATGCACTGAACATTGCTCGTACAAAGCTGCTATATCCTTGGCCTGACATTTGACATTCCTGACTCTAGGCAGCCTCTGGTTTTGTTTTTGTGATGGGGCTTAACCCCCATCACCTGCAAGGTAAGGCACAGACCCCAATTAGACATGCCCGGCACCTGTGTGAGAGGGCTGATTTAATGAATTGCCTCCTGGCCAGAAGAGGCAGCACTAGGCCTTGCAGGTAGACTGAGGGAGCTCCGTTGAGGAGAGAAGACCCAGGAGAGAGGAGATAGTTCACTTTCTCTGTCTGGGAAGGGCCTGGGGTAGGCAGACTGAGAAAGGCCGCAGGGACAGAATTGATTCCCAAAGCAGGCCCAGGAAAGGGGGCAAGATCCAGTGAGAAACTGCAGAGAAGGCAGGTCTCCCCTACGGAGAGACCCCCAGGAAGCAAAGCACGCTGGTGTGTGGAGGAGGCCCTGAGTTTGGTTTGTAAGTGGAAATAGAAGACTTCAGTAGCCCAAGAGGGCTGAAGAATTATTCAGATCTGTGGGGACTCATATGTGATACCCCAGAAGGGGTTTGAACGTCACATGACTTGGCCAGAGGGCTGAACCACGGATGACCTGGACCCAGAGGCATGCGGCTTGCAGGAGGTGCTGGAGCTAAAGATACTGGCAACATTGTGCACGGACAGAAGAGGGTGCTCCAAGGGTGAGTGTGGCCCACCATAGCTCAGTTTTGATTTCTTTGTATCAGATTCCATACTGATTTCCAAAGGCCTGGAGTGTCACTCTCTCAGACGGGGCTGTGTCACACCATGGCTTGGAAGGCTCCCTGGGAAGGCGATGAGGCGCGAAGAGAAGAGCTGAAAGGGGCATAGGAAGGCTGGGGGTTCTGTAGCAAGCTCTGCAGCAGTTTCTAGGAAGATTATCAGATCTGCTGAGTGTTTTCAGCCTTTCCTATTGTGACGTTGCACCACATAATGCTTTATAGAAATATGCTTATGAGTGTAAATATGACATAACTGGAATATGTTTTATGCTAGATATGCCATGTAACATATCTTTGCAAAGGTTATGATCTACTGAGTGTGTTCATCCTATTTGTATAAATGTATCATTCTTGTATCTGAAACTAGAAATATGAAATATAACTCTGAGGTCCTATTGTAATTATGCAAAGTGTGGGCCATTACTGGTGGCTTGGAATCTTGATGGCTCCCATTAACCAGGACAATTGGTTGTAAATGGCTCTACTCAATTACTCTGAAATCTGTTTACTTGTAAGTCTTCCTGTATACTTTGTGCTGGCAAGTGGGTAATGAAGTCTTACAGTGCCATGTGAACCTGTCACCTGAACTGGAATTCATCTTTAACCTGGTGCTTTTCCATTTAGAAGGGTGGGTGGGAACCCAGAGAGGGACAAAGGATTCCCGCCTTGTGCAAAAGATATATAAGGGGGTGGAACAGAACAAAAGGGGCAGCAAAGACATGAGAAATCCCCTAGCTACCACCTGAGCTGGAAAAAGGACTGTACCAGGGGAAAGGATTGGGCCCAGACTAGAAGGAGGCTAGTCTGTCAAAGAAGCTTATTGGAACATCTCTGAAGGTGAGATTTACCTGCATTTAGCTTCCTACTGTATAAGGCTTAGACTTGCGTATTTTGTTTGGTAATTTACATTTTTCTGTCTGTTATTACTTGAAACCACTTAAATCCTACTTTTTGTATTTAATAAAATCACTTTTTACTTCTTAATTAACCCAGAGTATGTATTAATACCTGGGGGGGGGGGCAAACAGCTGTGCATATCTCTCTATCAGTGGGTATCTGGGGGTATGTCTACACTACGAAATTAGGTCGAATTTATAGACGTCGGTTTTATATAAATCGTTTTTATACAGTTGATTGTGTGTGTCCCCACACAAAATGCTCTAAGTGCATTAAGTCAGCGGACTTCGTCGACAGTACCGAGGCTAGCGTCGACTTCCGGAGTATTGCATTGTGGGTAGCCTGATGGGGCAAAAACAGTGTCGCGGGTGATTCTGGGTACATGTCGTCAGGCCCCCACTCCCTCCCTCCCTCCGTGAAAGCAACAGCCGACAATCGTTTCGCACCTTTTTTCAGCCCAGACGCCATAGCACTGGGATCATGGAGCTCACTCAGATCACCGCGGCAATTATGAGCACTATAACCACCACGTGCATTATCCTGGAGTATATGCAGAGCCGGAACCTGGCAAAGCAAAACCAGGCAAGGAGGCGACGGCAGCGCAGTGACGAGAGTGATGAGGAAATAGACATGGACATAGACTTCTCACAAATACGGGCCCCAGCAATGTGCAAATCATGGTGTTAATGGGGCAGGTTCATGCCGTGGAACGCCGATTCTGGGCCCGGGAAACAAGCACAGACTGGTGGGACTGCATAGTGTTGCAGGTGTGGGACGATTCCCAGTGGCTGCGAAACTTTCGCATGCATAAGGGCACTTTCATGGAACTTTGTGACTTGCTTTCCCCTGCCCTGAAGCGCCAGAATACCAAGATGAGAGCAGCCCTCACAGTTGAGAAGCGAGTGGCCATAGCCCTGTGGAAGCTTGCAACGCCAGACAGCTACCGGTCAGTCGGACATCAATTTGGAGTGGGCAAATCTACTGTGGGGGCTGCTGTGATTCAAGTAGCCCACGCAATCAAAGACCTGCTGATATCAAGGGTAGTGACTCTGGGAAATGTGCAGGTCATAGTGGATGGCTTTGCTGCAATGGGATTCCCTAACTGTGGTGGGGCGATAGATGGAACCCATATCCCTATCTTGGCACCGGAGCACCAAGCCAGCGAGTACATAAACCGAAAGGGGTACTTTTCAATGCTGCTGCAAGCACTGGTGGATCACAAGGGACGTTTCACCAACATCAACGTGGGATGGCCAGGAAAGGTACATGACGCTCGCGTCTTCAGGAACTCTGGTCTGTTTCAAAAGCTGCAGGAAGGGACTTTCTTCCCAGACCAGAAAATAACCGTTGGGGATGTTGAAATGCCTATAGTTATCCTTGGGGACCCAGCCTACCCCTTAATGCCATGGCTCATGAAGCCATACACAGGCAGCCTGGACAGTAGTCAGGACCTGTTCAACTACAGGCTGAGCAAGTGCAGAATGGTGGTAGAATGTGCATTTGGACGTTTAAAAGCGCGCTGGCGCAGTTTACTGACTCGGTTAGACCTCAGCGAAAACAATATTCCCATTGTTATTACTGCTTGCTGTGCGCTCCACAATATCTGTGAGAGTAAGGGGGAGACGTTTATGGCGGGGTGGGAGGCTGAGGCAAATCGCCTGGCCGCTAATTACGCGCAGCCAGACACCAGGGCGATTAGAAGAGTACAGCAGGGTGCGGTGCGCATCAGAGAAGCTTTGAAAACCAGTTTCATGACTGGCCAGGCTACGGTGTGAAAGTTCTGTTTGTTTCTCCTTGATGAACCTCCCCCCCGCCCCCGCCCGGTTCACTCTACTTCACTGTAAGCTAGACACCCTCCCCTCCCCCCTTCGATCACCGCTTGCAGAGGCAATAAAGTCATTGTTACTTCAAATTCATGCATTCTTTATTAATTCACACAAATAGGAGGATAACTGCCAAGGTAGCCCAGGAGGGATGGGGGAGGAGGGAAGCGCTGGGTGGGGTGGGGGAGGAGGGAAGGACAAGGACACCGTGCACTATAAAACTTTAAAACTTTAAAAATTAGAAACTTCAAAACTTATTGAAGGCCAGCCTTCTGCTGCTTGAGCAATCCTCTGGGGTGGAGTGGCTGGGTGGCCGGAGGCCCCCCCACCGCGTTCTTGGGCGTCTGGGTGAGGACGCCATGGAACTTGGGGAGGAGGGCTGTTGGTTACACAGGGGCTGTAGTGGCGGTCTGTGCTCCTGCTGCCTTTCTTGCAGCTCAACCATACGCTGGAGCATCTCACTTTGATGCTCCAGCAGTCGGAGCATGGACTCCTGCCTTCTGTTCTCAATCTGACGCCACCTCTCAGATTCAGCCCGCGATTCAGCACGCAACCTCTCCGATTCAGCACGCGATTCAGCCCGCCACCTCTCCTCGCGTTCAAACTGTGCTTTTCTGCAGTCAGACATTGTCTGCCTCCAAGCATTCTGCTGAACCCTGTCAGCGTGGGAGGCCGTCTGGAGCTCCGAGAACATTTCATCCCGAGTTCTCTTCTTCCTCCTTCTAATCTTCACTAGCCTCTGCGAAGGAGAAACATTTGCAGCTGGTGGGGGAAAAGGGAGATAGGTAGTTAAAAAGACACATTTTAGAGAACAATAGGATCACTCTTTCCCGTTAAACCTTGCTGTTCACATTACATAGCACAAATGCTTTCGTTACAAGGTCGTATTTTGCCTCTATTTATATTGAGGGTCTGCCGATTTGGTGTGAGAGATCACTCACGCAGGGCCAGGCAACAGAATTCGGCTTGCAGGCAGCCATGGTAAGCCACAGTCTTTTGGCTTNGGGTTTGGGTGGGTTCGGGGTTTACTGGCTCCAGGTCCAGGGTGATAAACATATCCTGGCTGTTGGGGAAAACGGTTTCTCCGCTTCCTTGCTGTGAGCCATCTTCAATCTCTTCATCATCATCGTCTTCCTCGTCCCCAGAACCCGCTTCTGTGTTGCGTGAGTCTCCATTGACGGAGTCAAAGCACAGGGTTGGGCTACTGGTGGCTGCACCCCCTAGCATGGCATGCAGCTCGGCGTAGAAGCGGCATGTCTGCGGCTCTGCCCTGGACCTTCCGTTTGCCTCTCTGGTTTTGTGGTAGGCTTGCCTTAGCTCCTTAATTTTCACGCGGCACTGCTGTGCGTCCCTGTTATGGCCTCTGTCCTTCATGCTCTTTGAGACTTTTTCTAATGTTTTGGCATTTCGTTTACTGCAACAGAGTTCTGCTAGCACAGATTCGTCTCCCCATATGGTGAGCAGATCCAGTACCTCCCATTCGGTCCATGCTGGAGCTCTTTTGCGATCCTGGGACTCCATCGTGGTTACCTGTGCTGATGAGCTCTGCGTGGTCACCTGTGCTCTCCACGCTGGGAAAACAGGAAATGAAATTCAAAAGTTTGCGGGGCTTTTCTTGTGTAAAGCCAGTGCACCCGAGTTCAGATTGATGTCCAGAGCGGTCACAATGGTGCACTCTGGGATAGCTCCCGGAGGGCAATACCGTCGAATTGCTTCCACAATACCCCAAATTCGACCCGGCAAAGCCGATTTCAGCACTAATCCCCTCGTCGGTGGTGGTGTAAAGAAATCGATTTAAAGAGCCCTTTAAGTCGAAAAAAAGGGCTTTGTCGTGTAGACGGGTCCAGGCTTAAATCGAGGTAACACTGCTAAATTCAACCTAAAATTGTAGTGTAGACCAGGCCTGAGTGCTGGAGACAGGAACACTTCTTAAGCTGTTTTCAGTTTAGCCTGCACTTGTGGGAGATGTGGTTCAGACCTGGGTCTGTGTTGCAGCAGGCTAGCGTGTCTGGCTCAAACAAGACAGGGTACTGGAGTCCCAAGCTGGCAGGGAAAATGGGCTCAGAGGTAGTCCCGGCATATCAGGTGGCGGTTTCGGTGACCCAACCCATGGTGTCAGAATTGTTCCCTAATTCTGTGCATGTGTCCGAGGCAGCATGTAGTAGGATTCTGGTGTGCCCATGGGAAATGCAATGGAGCACATTGAGAAGAGCGCATCTCCTATGGGGAACAATTCAATGGCTGATGCCAGGCACCAGAATCAGATCCCAGCGCAAGGCAGCAGCGAGGGCCATCAGGGCGCCATGCTCAGCAGACAGTTGTGTCCATGGTGTGGGAGCCGAAACCGTCAGGCCTCTGGCCTTGCCTCCAAGCTGGTGCTCACTGTTGCGACATTCCTTTTGTTTTCTAGGAATCTGACTCCACCAAGGAGGGAAACCACAGGGAAATTGTTTCAGTGTGTGCTCTGGATGAGAGCAAAGGCATGGGGCTGAGGCAATGATGAATAACATGCAGCTCCACAGCCAAGCCTTTTAAAAAAACCCTTTTATTTCAAACCTAAGGAAAATAACTTTTTTTCTCTTTAGCTTGGCAGGCAGCAGCAGCCGTGCTGAGCTCAGGCAAGTCCAGATCAAAGCCAGGCGAAGTCTGCTGCAAAAAATCAGGCACTGGACATTTATTAAGATTTGATTCATAAAAATCAGTGAGTGCAGTGGGATTTCACCGTGGAACCTTTGACGTGGGAGCTGCCTGATTTAGAATGAAAATTGCCTTTGTGCTGCCAGGAGTAAGGGAATCGCTCCATTTCCTGTGAAATTTCAATCTTGGTACGAACACTTTTCCCGCTGCCCGTTCAAGTGCAGATCATGTTTCTAGCTGGACTCTATGGACAGCCTTCCTCACTACAACCAGGGAGCAGGCATCTTCCTACCTCCCAAGTCAGAGGCCAGATGGCAGGGCAAAAGCCAGCCAGCCACACTCTGGTTCCTGCTGTCTCTCCTGCTTAGAGTTACTCTTCATCTCCCAAGAGTGACCCTCTCTTTGGTGTTCCCTTGCCTTTGGTCTGAATGCACAATTGCCCCATGCTACTACACGACCCCCTAGTTGAAAAGTCCTTTTTCTGTTTGTGCAGAACTGTATAGCACAGAAATACTCAGGTCGCAACGGAGACACTGGACCAGAGCCAGGGTCCAGATGAGTTGTGCTCACACAGCCACCTTCCAAATTCTATGATCCTGGGGCTCTGTGAGGGCTGAACCTGCCCCCAGCTCTAAGTTACATTAGCTAGAATTATCCCTAGGGACCACTGCACTGGCTGGGGGTTTCTGGAGGCCAGTGCATGCTGGCCACACCCCAGCTCCCACGAATCCCACAATGCCTGCAGGAGGAATTCCCAGATGCCTTACCATTGGAGCAGTGCAAAGGGGGTGGAGCCAGGGACCAGAACCAGACCTGCTTTTCATAAGCGATGGGCAAACCCAGAAAAGTTTGGAGTTGGCTCAGATACACATCCAGGTTCTGGACACTGCAGACCAGCATCTAGCTCCCATCTTTACCTAGTCTCTTCTGCTGCAGACTGCACTGCTCCCACACCCAACATGAGTGGGGGAGAGGGGAGCACTGGCCTTACCTTAGGATTGGCAGAATATGTTCTCTTCCATCATCAGCTAGCTCCAGTGGCCCCACCTCCTGCCTACCCTTTTGGAGAGGCTGATGCATGCAAGACCTGAGGAGTCCCTGTTCAGAGGCTAGTGGAGGGCTGCAGTCTGTGGCCAGCCCCTCTTTGTGAGTATATGTGGGGGAGAGCTCCTTGTGCCTCCCCCCATGCATGGCCACATGGGCACTGGCCACATTCTCTCCCTCTATGCTCAGCAAATGCCATGCTGGCCAAGGGGTGAATTGAACCCATTCTCCAGTAATGCAAGAGGACAGGCTAGGAGGAGAAACACAGGCAGGGACTGTGCAAGTCCTCCAGACTCATCTAACTCTGAAGCAACTGCTTAATGCTGGGAAGTTCTGGTTGTATCAAAAGAACCAAGCCACTGCACGGCCGTGATTGAGTTATGAGAGGCTGGAAAAGAAACCACGGAAAACGTACGTTTCCTACCGTAACATTGATAGGCAAGAACAGCTCAGCTCTGAAATGAGACGCTGGCACCTCAGGATGTTGACAAGCACCTTTGGAATGCTCCCAGGAAAGGCGCCCTGTGCAGCCATGTCGTGTGGCTGCACACCGGGATGCGAGCTAAGGTGTCACTGACAGTTGTAAATCTGGCATTTCCTAACTTTCAAGAGCTCGACTTTGAAACCTTAACAGTCTATTAACATATTTTTTAAAATATAATTATTATTTACATTCCAGTAGCACCAGCAGCCCAAGTCAAGTCAAGGTCAGGGCCCCATTGTGCTGCCTGTGGTACAGACACAGGGGGAAACAAACCCTGCCCTGAAGGGCTTGCAGTGTGAACAGATAAGAGACAACGGGTGGGAGGGAAATGTATGTACAGATAATATGTAAAGAGTTGTGCATGTTTACTGAAACTATGGTCTTAAAGTCTGTCGGAACTGGTCACCGACAGAGACAAGAGAGAGGTTTTCTGTCAGACAAGAGACGTTTATTCATCTGTTTACATGCACATTGAGTATTGTCCCATTCACAATGGGTCGCCTATAACCAGTCTGAACTGAATGCAAATGAAGGATTGTAAGGACTTCAGAGAAAAAACCTAACAGGAAGAGAAAAGCAGCGTGTGGGGGGACCCTCTCTGAGGGGTGCACTTTAGAGGTTTGCTTAACTATATTTGGGGGGCAGAGAAGATACCAGGCGACCTTCACTGAGGAAGTAAAAGGACAGTGATTTTGCTTCATGAATAGGGGTCTCAGCCAGGCTTGGCTGAAAACACTGGAGAGAACTTTGGATGAGAGCAAACTTTAGGCAGGAGGTTAACCTGTTAGTTAAGCTTAGTCTCTGGCCCTGAGCTGTATTTTACAGCTGGTGTGTTCTGTTCCCTTGGGAACAGCCGGCCTGCTAATCCTGTGAGGGGTCAGTGGATAAGGGGCTGGACACTGCAGGGAATGCTGGGAGCACTCAGGGCTCAGTGTGTGCCTGTCACTACCTTACAGAGAGAGCGAGGCCTGCGGGGGCCTGAAGGGCAGGGCTTGTGCTGCCAGAGGCGGGTGGGTTCAGGGAGCTGAGTCTCAGCAGGCCCAGACAAGACTACTTCACACTAAGGGCAGGTGGTGGTGAGGTGTCTCCCAACCCGGGGTACCCCTGGGGGGCATCTCAGGTGGCCAAATCAGTTGCTTCAGTTGCCACAACAGGGGTGAAGGACGTGGTTTTGGTGGCACCTAATGCTCATTCCAAGTAGCCAGAGAGTTTTGTGATGAATTTCCATTTCTACTGGACATCCTGTACTAGCCAGGAGCCATGTGACATGTCTGTCCATTATGCTCTGAGAGAACAGACAGAAGCAGGACAGGTCAAAACCAGTGGTGTGAATTTTGAAAATGTCTAAAGTGTTTTTGTTCCGGAGGTTCCCAGAAGGGGCTGATTTTTCATTTTTGAGTTTCCTGTGGAATATTTTTAATCAATTTTTTTCATTTTTGAAATTGGTAATTTTTTTAAATGAAAAATCATGATTTTGTAAGAACTCCCACCAAGCTGACTGATCAAAATTGGCAGTGCAAAAAACCTACTGCAAATCTAGCCCCAAAGCAAACTCCACTGCAAATCAAAAGCAACCCCTGATAAAAGCAAAATGATAAACGAGAAACAAAAAATTTTAAAAATAAAATTCAGAAAAAAACATCAAGATGTTTTTGTGAAAATTTCTATTTGCAGAAGCAGCCAAGGTTGTTGTGGTGGGTTTTTTGTTTGCTTGTTTGTAACCCAGTTCTACTGGGAAGTGGCAATGGAGCTGGCTTATATATGTTTTCCATACGGCTTGTGTGTTCAAAAGTTTTAGGGAGGGTCAGATCAAATCAGCATACAGCCCCAATTCAGAAAAGCACTTGAGTATATGCCTAATTGGAAAGGTGCTTGTGTACTAGAGTTGGAAGTGAGCACATCCGCAATGCCTTGGTGAATTGAAGCCTATAACATCCTCTCCCTTCTGTATCAGCTGTATGGAAAAGATTTGAGTCTTTGAAACATATTTATGTGCATATTTTATGAAGTCAAGCACCTCTCCTGCTGCCAGGAGCCCTCTGGAAACTCCTATGAAATAGTGAGTCGCTTTGTTCAGAGTCTGGTCCATTCCCAGCAATTTAGATAAAACTGATCCCAGTATTGGCCTTGTCTTCTTGACTCTTTTCACTTTCTTTCTTCCTTGAAGTAAACTTAGTGCTCACAGAAGTCAAGGACTCATGGTACTGGATGCTGATAAAGCCAGCGACTCTTCTGCTAATGGCCCCCTGTGAGGGTTTATGCCCCTCGTTTCAGGGTAACACGGTAGACCGAGCGGCCAGAGTCCATAGAGTCGCCCCTGGTTGCAGGGCAGCGCGGCCTATTGGCCAGCATTCATAGAATCGCCCCTGGTTGCAGGGCAGTGCGGCCTAGTGGCCAGCGTCCATGGAATCGCCCCTGGTTGCAGGGCAGTGCGGCCTAGTGGCCAGAGTCTATGGAATCGCCCCTGGTTGCAGGGCAGTGCGGCCGACGGCCCCAACGACAACGTAGGACCTTGCCACTGGCTCAGCAAGGGGGTCCTACCGAAACACGCTGAGGCTTACCAGGGGCAAGGTACCAATCCGTCACCCCACCCCGGGTCGCTTCCTACTGGCTTGAGAGTCAGGGTCTCCCACGAGTCTCTAGGTTCTCCACGGGTCTCCGGGTCTGTCGCCTCCTCGGGCTCCTCCCGCAGCAGGGCTTCGTGCTGGCCAGGAGACGCTTCAGTTCCCCGCACCTTCAAGGGTGGTGGCTGGTCTTCCGCAGGAGCTTCCCGGGTAGGTCCTTCCCCTGCGGCCGCCAGCCCAGACTGAGCTGAGTTCCCTCCTTTTATACTCCCAGAGCACTTGGAGCATGCCCAGTACGAACTGGGGCGGGACTTCCTCCGTCAGAGCTACTGGTCTGACACCGCTGGGGCTAGTGCGGGGCGGGGGGGGGGGGCTGCCCCGTCACACCCCCATAGAACTCTTCCAATTCTCCTGGGACCATACTGTGAACAGCGACTGCTGCGCCAGCCACAGGCCCCCCAAGCCCTGCCAAGACACCTCTTTATAAGCCGCAGCCCCTCTGCTATGCCAGTAATGAGCACTAACAAAATGGTATAGCCCTGCAGTGCCTCAGCCTCTGCTTCGTGCTGGGCCTGCCTCTATGCTGCATTATGCTGCCTTGTTTGGCCGACATGTTTCTCTTGGTTGTGGACCCAGCTCATTTTGCTTCCATCCAGTTGCCGTCTGAATTCCCTCTCCAGAGAGGCAGGAACAGTTAACAAGAGTCCGGTTACCCACCAGCGAAGACCAGCATTACTTATCTGGAGAACAGAACTTGCCCCCACATGCCAGAGACATGTTTTTATTCAATGCAGCCTTCCCAGAGGAAAAGACCTGTGAGCTCATCTAGTGTTTCCCCCGCCAATGCTTTGTGCTCGATTTTGTTTTCCTTTCTCAATAGACAAAGCAACTCCAGCTTTCTTGGGACCAGTGGGGCTGCAGAGATTTGTTTTACAGAACTAGGTCATGTCTTGAATTATGCAGCACAAATCAGTCATCACTCAGGAACCCCAGAACGAGGGATGGGATCCAAACTGTGACCTGAACCTCGCTGTGAACCTCTCCACACTTCTCCATGTTGGCTGGGACTGGAAGTTCCAAGATGCAGACTATTTCTGGCCTCTCTGAAACCAGAAAATCCAGGAAGTCTCACCCAAAAGGGGGATCTCCTGAGATCGGCATTCCCAGTGTGCTGGCTAAGCGCTGGAGCTGCTGGCTGGTTAATAGCATGTGTTTGTCAAGTGCTTTGGAAAGGAAATCTAAAGCGCCGGGTATTTGTTTTTTATTGAGCTGTGCAAAGGCTAAAACAGCACTGGATCCCGCTCCAATCCTGGGTCTCCACCAGCACCCCACTCCACAGGCCCCCAGAAGAGCCCCTCCCAAGCACAGCTAATGCCTCTCCCAGCCTGCACTTGGAAGAAGCCTGAGCAATGGCCCTGGCAATGCATCCTGAAGACCAAGAGTCCTAGGATCTGACAGACAAGCAGGAGAAGCAAATTTGAACCCCGCTGCCCTCAGCCACTTCCTGTTTAAATCTGGAGAACGTCACCTCATACCTCTGGAGAACATGCCTCATCTGGGATCTGCCATAGGGAAATGCCTCCCCTTCCTACCCAGCCCCTCCCCCGTCCTTTCTTCTCCACCACCCTGGCAACCCAACCATACTCCCTGTCCTGCAGACATTAGCACGCTCACTAAATCCTGCAGCATCAGCTCCACCATCTGCCCAGTCATCTCCGTTCCCAACTCCAAAACATGCATCCAGGCTTTCACAGGGTTCAGGGTGCAATCATAGAATCATAGAATCTCAGGGTTGGAAGGGACCTCAGGAGGTCATCTAGTCCAACCCCCTGCTCAAAGCAGGACCAAACCCAACTAAATCAGCCCAGCCAGGGCTTTGTCAAGCCTGACCTTAAAAACCTCTAAGGAAGGAGATTCCACTACCTCCCTAGGTAACCCATTCCAGTTCTTCACCACCCTACTAGTGAAAAAGTTTTTCCTAATGTCCAACCTAAACCTCCCCCTCTGCAACTTGAGACCATTACTCCTTGTTCTGTCATCTTCTATCACTGAGAACAGTCTAGATCCATCCTCTTTGGAACCCCCTTTCAGGTAGTTGAAAGCAGCTATCAAATCGCCCCTCATTCTTCTCTTCTGCAGACTAAACAATCCCAGTTCCCTCAGCCTCTCCTCGTAAGTCATGTGCTCCAGCCCCCTAATCATTTTTGTTGCCCTCCGCTGGACTCTCTCCAATTTATCCACATCCTTCTTGTAGTGTGGGGCCCAAAACTGGACACAGTACTCCAAATGAGGCCTCACCAGTGCTGAGTAGAGGGGAATGATCACATCCCTCGATCTGCTGGAAATGCCCCTACTTATACAACCCAAAATGCCATTAGCCTTCTTGGCAACAAGGGCACACTGTTGACTCATATTCAGCTTTTCGTCCACCGTAACCCCTAGGTCCTTTTCTGCAGAACTGCTGCCCAGCCATTCGGTCCCTAGTCTATAGCAGTGCATGGGATTCTTTCGTCCTAAATGCAGGACTCTGCACTTGTCCTTGTTGAACCTCATCATATTTCTTTTGGCCCAATCCTCTAATTTGTCTAGGTCCCTCTGTATCCTATCCCTACCCTCCAGCGTATCAACCACTCCTCCCAGTTTAGTGTCATCTGCAAACTTGCTAAGGGTGCAGTCCACACCATCTTCCAGATCGTTAATGAAGATATTGAATAAAACCGGCCCCAGCACCGACCCTTGGGGCACTCCACTTGATACCGGCTGCCAACTAGACAAGGAACCATTGATCACTACCCGTTGAGCCCGACCATCTAGCCAGTTTTCTATCCACCTTACCGTCCAATTCATCCAGCCCAAACTTCTTTAACAATTCAGACCAGTGAGGAGTTGTACCCCTAGTGCCTCACAATGCCTTGCTGCTGTACCTCCCAACATGGGACACTCACAACCAGCCTACCAGCACACAGGTCGCACACTGACTGTGTGTGCTAGACAGCCCTGGGCCAATAGCTGTGAGCCCAGCAGCCTGTCTGCCCCCCTCTCTGGCTTCCACCAGCCATGGTTATAACCACAGGGTGACCCCAATCC
This sequence comes from Platysternon megacephalum, assembly GCA_003942145.1. Classification (NCBI taxonomy): domain Eukaryota; kingdom Metazoa; phylum Chordata; order Testudines; family Platysternidae; genus Platysternon; species Platysternon megacephalum. The sequence continues at coordinate 1,416,993 of QXTE01000233.1, forward strand.
ACTCCCAGTCCCGAATTTCCCCAAAGAGTGTGCTCTGCTATATCCAGCCCTCTCCTGGATAATACAATTCATTTGTTCCTCTAAAGATTCAGAAGCACATGACAGCTTATTAACTGGGGTAAATACACACATCCCTTTAAACACTGCACTGAGATGGCTTATATTAATAGTAAAATACGTTTATTAAGAAAAGAAGATAGGATTGTAGGTGAATTCAAGGATAAGAGATACAGTCAAAAAGGGTTACAAGAAAAAGAAAGTGAAAACACGCATCTAAACGTCTAAAAATCTAGCAAGGTACAGGCTTTGTTGCAGATGGTTTCTTGCACCAGTCATTTCCCTCCCCCAGCACTGGCTGACTTTCCCTCAGTCAGGACCTTCCACAGAAGTACAAGGTGCCAGCTTTCCATGTCTTCCTAGGGGAAAGATCTTTGCCTAAGCAGGTTTCTCACCTATATTCTTTCTTTCTTTCTTTCTTTCTTTCTTTCTTTCTTTCTTTCTTTCTTTCTTTCTTTCTTTCTTTCTTTCTTTCTTTCTTTCTTTCTTTCTTTCTTTTAGTGTCTCTGCAGTATCCAGGGTGGCAGGGATTTCAGTAGAACTTGCACTTAACTGGCCATCAGTGCAGGAGAGAGCTTGCCTCTCCCCAGATAGATTTACTGACACCAGGCCACTGAATGTCTCAGCATTGGCGGAGAGGAGTCAAGTATTAAAAAAAAAAAAGGAGTATGTTACAGAACACCCTTTCTCCCCTGAGAACGAAGATTTCCTATAATCTCATCTCAGCTGCCTTTCTTTAGGTGAAAGCCATTGCCTCTTGCTCTGGACGCCCTGGTCTTTGTGTTATTCACACCAAGGCAGGAGGCTGGTCTGTAGGGAGCCAATTCTGTACTGGTTCTTGGTCATTGGGCAAGGAAATCCAAGGACATTCCACTAGCAGGGAAGCAGAATGCCTCACGAGCCAGGAATCCCCAGTGCCCTGACAGCTTTCAGAGACATGGCGAGAGGCGTTCAGAATGCTGAAAAATGAAGGAGACCAAAAAATGAAAAGTGCCAGATTAACCCCAGAGTGGGAGCTGCATTCCCCTTTCGCTAATCCTTAAATAAGGGGTAAATGTTATTATTGTCAAGCCTCTTTTTCAGGTCAGGTCCTTCCCCATTGTAAATCCATCCATCTGTCCTTTCAAATTGTAAATGAACGTACAGATGAAGGAACCTAATTTAAGAAATACTGGACTGGAAAGAACTATACTTCCCAGAGAAGAAATAATACAAAACATGGAAAAGACTTTTTTTCAGCTGGTCCATGATGAGATCTATAGAACCAGACTTAGCTGGGCTTGCCCATTGTCCAGAAACCAGACAGAATTGTTCATTACAGACCTGCCTTCTGTGCTGTGTCCAACATTACTGTAAACAACTCAGGGAACAGGCTTCCTTTGCAAGGAACAAGGGCTTTATCCCAAAGAAGGGCATGCTTCCATTAGACAGAAGGAAAGCTTTCTACCAGTTTGTTCAGTGACGGAAGTGGAACACATACCAATGAAAGCAGCTCCAGCCTCTTGAATGGAAACATTCCAAAGCAGATTAGATAACACACTTGTCAGAAGAGATCCTGGGCTAAACCTGCACTGGGGCAAAGGACATGGTGATCTGGGAGGCCCTTCCTGCTCTGACCCCCATGATCAGATGAGCAAAAGTGACAAGTGCCAGGAGCTAAGGCACAAGTAACCTGAGAACTCACGTTTAGTGCTCGGTGTGATTTGGGAAATGAAGGAAAGTGCTGTGGTGCATGGATTTAAAATATGCCATCACAATGTGAATTGGGAGTGCCAAAGTGTTGTGGTGGGTGTTCTTGGCACCAAAGAATCCAATCTTGCTCTTCTTCTGTGTCAGTTATATTCCAGAGCAGTCTTGTTCTGGTGCAAAATCACGGGTGGTGGTTGGCTACAGAAACCCTCGCTTGGAGGGTTTGCCGTATTTTTAAGAATTCTCTAGGATCTTATCTCCCTTGGACATTTTCCATCAGCCTTTTTTAACCATGACACTGGCTTTCCAGAGGAGTGGAGAGGAATGTTTTCAGCCTAGCATGAAACTGCCACCCCAAACTCCCATTAATGTCCCATTGAAGCTGATCTATCTATCTATCTATCTATCTATCTATCTATCCCCATATACTTCACATATCACCATCGTGCCTGAGAACCTTATGCAACATGATAGCTATTTACTTCTTGAGGATTGGGTCAGACTTTCTCCAGAAGAAGACTGTCAGAGCAAAGGGATGTCTGGAAGTTGGGCCATAGGTAGACTGAATATTTTAATTACCTGATATACTCAACACCCAGTGAGTGCACCCTCTTCCCCATACTGTTCTCATTTCCCAAAGTGACAATTCAGAAGGGGCTTTGCACTAATGAAAGCCACTACAATCACACTGCTGGGCAACACCAGCGAGGTGGTTGTAGCTCTCACCTCGCAAAGGAAGCACTGCTTAGAGCATTGTGAGATGGGTGCTCCTGTGCTAGCCATAGTTTAGGCTTCCTCAGTTTCCCTTGACACTTCAGACAGACAGATCTGCCCTTAAGTAAGCCAGATCAGGCTTCACAGAAACAGTACACAGAAGAAATTGTTTAAGATGACCGGAATGGATGGTACAGAGAAAAAGATGTCCTTAACCTGTGGAGATTTTACTTAGTTTTGTGGATAGATCTGGAACCATGCTAAATGCTCTGGGAGTGTGACCCAAACAAAATGTCTGTAAGGAAAAAGAGCAGCCCATGGAGCTGTCTGTCTGAGTAAGAGTGTGAATCTGTCTGGATCCTCTGGGACATTAGAGTCAGATTCCCCAAGAAGATGGGCTGATGCTGTAAATGCATTCCGATCTGAGTCCAAACTTCCCCAAACTCAAGGCCGTTCTAATCTGGGATTTTGGTTCAGCTCCGAATTGACAAAGGGACCAGCTGCAAAGTTCCAGGTTTTACCCAACCTTGCCCAAAGTTCAGGGCATGTTGGGATCTGGAGTGATGGTTCAGGCCTATCTGTAACTGCGAAATCAAATGGGCTTAACAATAAGTCACGGAGTTAGTCCTGGCGTTCTGAGAGGAACCTCCCTCCCACCCGGGAGGCTGACCTTCCAGTTGAGGAGAGCTCCTCCCTCCCCAAAGCTGCTCAGCAGAAGGGAATTTTGTTATCGCTCTTGTCCCTCTTTGGTGGCAGCATGTAGAGCGTTCCTGTCCCGATGCTGTGTGGAGTGGGCAGAGCCTCCCCTCCTGGGACTAATGCCGACGTCCCTGAGTCCTGTCCTGGCTGCAAAACTGGGCTGTGGCTCCACCAGTCACAAGCATTTCAGACCCAAACCTGGCAGAATCCACTGGACTAGGGAAAAATAGGCAGTTCCTTGGACACCAATTGTATGTTGGGTGTGACGGGTTGGATCACAGAAACCCCCTTGGGAGCTGCCAGACTGATGTGCCAAGGCTACCTCTGTTTCTATTCTCCCTGCCAGCTCAGTGGCTCCAGCACCCTGTCTTGCTGAAGCCAGACACACCCGTCTGCTCCAGACACAGACACAGGGTCTGAATCATCTGCCCCAAAGCTGCAGGTTTACCTGAAAACAGCTCACAGAAGTCTGCTTGCCCTTAGCACTCAGATGCCCAATTCCCAATGGGGTCTAAACCCAAATAAATCCGTTTTACCCTGTATAAAGCTTATACAGGGTAAACTCATAAATTGTTCACCCTCTATAACACTGATAGAGAGATATGCACAGCTGTTTGCTCCCCCAGGTATTAATACATACTCTGAGTTAATTAATAAGTAGAAAGTGATTTTATTAAATACAGATAGTAGGATTTAAGTGATTCCAAGTAGTAACAGACAGAACAAAGTAAGTTACCCAGCAAAATAAAATAAAATGCGCAAATCTATGTCTAATCAAACTGAATACAGATAATCTCACCCTCAGAGATGCTTCAGTAAGTTTTTTCTCAGACTGGACACCTTCCAGGCCTGGGCACAATTCTTTCCCCTGGTACAGCTCTTGTTCCAGCTCAGGTGATAGCTAGGGGATTCTTCATGATGGCTCCTCTCCCCCTCTGTTCTCTTCCACCCCTTTATATATCTTTTGCATAAGGCGGGAATCCTTTGTCCCTCTGGGTTCCCCCACCCCTCACTGGAAAAGCACCAGGTTAAAGATGGATTCCAGTTCAGGTGACATGATCACATGTCACTGCAAGGCTTCATTACTCACTTGCCAGCACACACATATACAGGAAGACTCACAGGTAAATACAGCCATCTGCAGACAATGGCTCTGGTTAATGGGAGTCATCAAGATTCCAAACCACCATTAATGGCCCACACTTTGCATAATTACAATAGGCCCTCAGAGTTATATTTTATATTTCTAGTTTTAGATACAAGAGTGATACATTTATACAAATAGGATGATCACTCTCAGTAGATTATAAGCTTTGTGATGATACCTTTTGCATGAAGCATATTCCAGTTACATTATACTCACTTATTATCATGTTTTTATAAAACTATTCCAATTACATTATATTCACTTATTATCATGTTTTTACAAAATCATATAGACTGTACAACGTCACATTGGGTATGAAGGCGTCAGATGCAATGGAGGTTCTTGCTCAAAGGCCCCTGGCTGAACTGTCTGTACAATCAGAGCCCAGGAAGGAATTTCTCCTCAGGGCACACATGTGGCATCTTGATTTTGACCTTTCTCTGGAGCATTAAATCAGGATCGTCTGAAAATGCTGGTGCCAGGGCAGATCATCTCCCCTCTCTGTACTCTCTCTCTTTCCCAGCAGAGAGTCCCAGTTGCCTGCTCCCTACTTTGAACCATGATCTAAAAGCCCCAAGAGCATCTCAGATAAAATATAATCACGCCAGGTCCTGCAACCCTTTCCGAGACAATAGCGTTCCTGCTTGACTGGTGCTCCTTACACCCTGAACTTTGGATGTGCATGGTGCAGAGCCAGGATGACTCGCTGTTGGGAGATGGCCCAGGCATTCTGAGAGGCTCAGTGAGTGAGCCCATCTGGGACAGGGTCCTTCCGTTCCGATCTGAGCCTTCAGAGTCTTCTTCATGGGAGTCTGAACCCTGAGCACAAAGCCCGGCAGTTTGTGCCACAAGTCAGAGAGCGCTTTTCTCTCTGTTTTGTTTCATTCTAGAACCTTCTCTCCCATCCCCCCATTTAGCCTCATACCCAGGCCTCCGAAATGCCATGCAGCTCCTGCGGGTGCAGATAAGCATGATGGAAGCCTTATCACCCCACATCTCCACTCCAGTCCTGTATCAGCCCTCTCCAAAGGCTTGCTGTGCAGGGGTTTCTAGCGCAGCTCACTGCAGACATGAGGTCACACAGGCTCTCCCTGGCCAGGAGCGCCGCCAGCTTTTTCGGCGCCCTAGGCGGCAGAAGGTCCTGCCCCCAAAATGCCCCCCCCCCCCCGACAGGGGCAGCAGAAGGTCCTGCCCCCAAAATTCCGCTGACGACCGGGGCGCCGGTGCCCCCCAAATAGTAGTGCCCTAGGCGACCGCCTAGGTCGCCTTAATGGGTTGCGCCGGCCCTGTCCCTGGCTAATCCCCATCATGCATGGAAACACCCTTCACGCGGGGAAGGAGAACATAAACAAACATAGGAATGCTTGGAGCACATGTTTGCATTTTAAATAAATATTCCTACAGTTCTATGGCTTTTATTAGGGCTCGTTTCTGAGCTGTGAAGAGCAAGGCCTGTTTGTTGTTGTGTTTGGTGATGGTCACAGAATCCAGCTGTTCTGGGGGAAAGGATAATCTTCTCCAGCCCTTGCTCTTCCCAGGTCTGCCTAGTAACCATTTCCGGGATCACTCGGGGTCTGTCAGGGGGTGTAAGCAGCATCAGTTAAGCATCCCAGGAGCTGGGCGGGGAGCCCCATCTGCAGTGATACATTTTACCTGCTGCTTGCTTCAAAGCAATTTCGGCCCCTATAGCTATGGCCTTCTAAGAAGTCTCTTTGTGCTCAAAGACAATTTCCTGAGGGCTGTGGGCAGGAAATCTAAATGTGGCCTTTTGAGACATCAAGAGGAGGCGTGTGGCATAAATGGGCATATGTCTGTGAGGCTGACCCAGAGCCCACGCAGATGGGCTTTGGATCAGGCGCTGTATGGATAAAGGGAAAAATAATGGAAAAAATGATGCACTTTTCTCATCATAAAGAAGTGTTTGTGACTTTTCTGAACAGCTCTTGTGCCTCAGTGGGTAGAGATTTGAAGTCTGGAAGCAGCAAACCACCAAAAGGCAGAACTAAGATCCACAGGCTGTCTCCAAACTATGCAGGAAAGAAGACAGCACTGCTCTACCATTTCTTGCACTTCTTGTCCAATACAGAGTGTTACATCACCTAGCAATTTAGCTGCACATGATGGAATTTCCTTGCTTTTAAATTTCCTTTATTAAAAAACCGTAGGAAAGTCAATTAAAAAAAAGAAAAAACAAGAACAGCTCTTTGAAAGGCTAAGACTGCAAAGTGAAAATGGCTGAGAAGAAAGGAAATGGTAAACTAGTGTTTCTGTGTGCTTCCTTAATGCCATCCTCTTTTGCATATGCATCAGGATTTCTGGTGAAATGCTGGTCCCATTGAAGTCAATAGCAAAACTGCCATGGAATTCAATAGGCCAGAACTTCATCCTTTGAGTTTTGTTAAATTGTTATATGTTATTTATAATATAATACAATACAATATAATATAATATAATATAATATAATATAATATAATATAATATAATAAAACATTTACAAATCTTACGTGAACATTGATAGTATTCTGTAGCAATGGCTACTATACTAACATAATCTGATACTAATTCTCAAATTAAATTATATAAACACTATACATCTAACAGTTTTACAATTTTTGCTACAACCTGGGATACACATTGTGGTCATGAGTTATACTATAGGTTTGGTAGATATACTTATATTTTTGTTGAATAATTCAGTAGTACTATCCCTTTCTTAAAAAGAATATCTATCTATCTATCTATCTATCTATCTATCTATCTATCTATCTATCTATCTTCATACACCCCATCTATTTATCTATCTATCTCTCTATCTATCTTTCTATCTTTCTATCTATCTATCATTCTATCTATCTCCATACTCCCCATCTATCTATCTTTATCTCCATCTACCTCTCTATCTCCATACTACCCCTCTTTCTATCTATCTTTCTATGTATCTATCTATCTATCTTTCTATATATCTAACTATCTATCTATCTATGTATCTATCTATCTATATATCTATCTATCTATATATCTATCTATCTATCTTCTGTCTATTTATCTATCTATCTCTCTACACCTCCTCTATCTATCTATCTCTCTATCCCCATACACCCTGTCTATCTATCTATCTCCTTTCTTTCCTTTTATCTATCTATCTCTCTACATCCTATCTATCTATCTATCTATCTATCTATCTATCTATCTATCTATCTATCTATCCCTTCTGTAGTCACACATAATACAGAAGGCACAACAGAAATGGTACACTCTACTAATTCCACTATATACTAAAATATCATGGCAATTTATAGAAGTAGGCATATGTGTTTGGCATCCTATCACCTACAGTTTGGTTTAAGACATAATCAGGATAATAATTTTTTTACTCAGTTTAGTATAATAAATTGTGTTTTTGTAATACAGACATGAGAATGCAGCACTATTAAGTATTAGATTTCAAGAGTTGAGTCCTAGAAAGGGGTGTGTGTGTATTGATCATACATTATTAGTATTTTTAAAATGTAATTATTGTGCAGTAAGGATCCAGCTTTATACTGACAATAGTTTCAAGAAGTGTGAGATAAGTATTTTGAAGTATGCTAAGAACAGGGGTCTCAAACTCAAATGACCACGAGGGCCACATGAGGACTAGTACATTGGGCCGAGGGCCGCATTTACTGACACCCCCCCCGCCCTTGGCCCCGCCCCCACTCCACCCCTTCCATGAGGCCCCACCCCTGCCCCGCCTCTTCCCACCCCTTCCCTGCCCCCATTCCAACCCCTTCCCCGAAATCCCCACCCCAACTCTGCCCCCTCCCTGCCCCCAGGGGGCACAGGAGGGGTGTGGGGTGTGGCGGGGGGCTCAGGGCAGGGGGTTGGGGTGCAGGAGGGGTGTGGTGGGGGTTCAGGGCAGGGGTGCAGGGTGCAGCAGGGGGCTCAGAGCAGGGGGTCGGGGTGTGGGGTGTGGTGGGGGTTCAGGGCAGGGGGTCGGGTGAAGGAGGGGTGCAGCAGGGGGCTCAGGGCAGGGGTGTGGGGTGTGG
>QXTE01000233.1:1425915-1461359 GCA_003942145.1 Platysternon megacephalum
TGTTGCTTCAGGCACCGCCCCCAGCAGTTCCCATTGGCTGGGAATGGGGAACTGTGGCCAATGGGAGCTGCTGGGGGCGGTGCCTGAAGCAACAGCCACACACACCCCTGCGCCCCTCCTTCCCCAGGTTCCAGCCAATTCCCGGCGCGGGGGCAGGGCAGGCAGGCAGCCGCTCTAGGTAAACGTTGGGGGAGGGCAGGGGGGCCGTGAGGAACTCGCGGGCCGCATGCAATAACCCTGCGGGCCGCATGCGGCCCGCGGGCTGCGTGTTTGAGACCCCTGGCTAAGAATTTGTTAATAGTGTGGTAGGAATTTAGACAAGAGCCTTGTTGAACGAAAGCTATATCTATGAATGCCCACTTGGGGTTAGGTGTCTCCATTGCTCTCCACTTCTGGTGGCTGGAACTGGGCAAAAAATTTTGGCCTAATAGTTTCTTTGCAACAACAATTTTAAGGTCAATCAACACTATTCACAAATTTGGCAAATAGTTTTGGATGAAAAAAAATTGAAAAAGTCAAAACGTTTCATTATGAGACTTAGCTAGATTTAAAAAAATTAAAAAGGGTAAAAACACCTGAAAATGAAATAGCCCCTCCCGTCCCCCAGACCTCCCTAAATGTTTGTTTTGGTGAGAAAAATGGAAAAATCTCTGTTTCAGGTTAACCCACAATGAAATTTTTCCAGATGTTTGGGTTTAGCCACTGAACCGAACCATGAACTTCTCTGCTCAGCTCTCGCCCAGGCCCCACCAAAGCTGTACCCCAGGTGAGCATTTACACTGGTGCCTTAAATCCCCATGGCGCTTCCTCGTGGCCATGATTCCAAACCAAGATCTGTGCGGGGCTTTTCATAGGGTTGTACATAGAAGCACAATGCCTCACTTGTGCTGAGCTTTAGTTCACTTTTCTGTCCCTAAAAGTTCTCTGTCCTGCCTGGATAAAGTTGAATGAGGCAGACAAGACAAGAGCCCTCATCCTTGTCAGCTCACACACAGAGGAATGTTTAATCAGCATTAGATCCAGCATTAGTCTGGCATCATCAAATCCATTTTCTCCTGAAAGATGCTCTTATCTCTGTAGCAACATCTGCTTTCCTTGCAGATATACTAGGGTCTTTGGCCAGGCTGTTTAAAACATACTGTGCAAATACTCAACTGGCACAATTCCACTGACTTCAGTGAAGCTATCAGAGACCTTGACCCACTGCATACTGGTCCAGGTCCAATAGCACCCTATGATGCAGAGTTAAAGGTATGGAATCAAGGTTCCTCAATGGGTGTGCTGGGAGGAATGAGAGTTATCTTGTCTTTGTTTGCTTCAGGAGCATTTATCATTTACTATTGCCCAATGTGAGATGGCCTGGGAGCAGAGCTGTGTGAGGAATTGATTGTCTACTTCGATGGCTGAACTGAAAAATCAGGAAAAATAAATAAAGGTGAAGTAAAATTTTAAATGAAAAGTCATTTTGTAGAGAAAAAAATCAAACCGTTTCATTTAAAAAATACTGAAACAAACATTTTGATTGTTCTGGATAGTTCTTTTTCTGGCCAAAACAATTTGGTGAATTTGACACGAATTCACAAAATGTTTTGGTCGACCCAAATCTCTATTTTTCGGCCAAAAACTTCCCTCCCGCTCTGTCTGGCTGTGCAGCACAAACTGAATGTGCTGAATTCCCATTTGCCCCCATTTCATTTTATCTCATCTATCGGGCTGAAGCTTGGCTATTTTCCTAGTTCCTTTTGCAACTGACTGATCCTTCACCCTCTCCACTGCCCATTACACACATGTATTATTATTATTCGTTAGTAATTAGATAATATTAGTAATATTGTTAAAATATAAAAACATTCTAGAACACAAACCAGCAGCCCCCAGCCTATAAAGCTCAGCCCCTGCTGACCCCTGCTTCACAAATCCCTGAGTCAATACATGCACCTACCACAGGGCCTGAAAGTCAGTGTCTCAGACTATTTGGGCCCGGGGAGGATCAGGCTCCAAAGCTATGGGCCTGTCACAGAGAACGCTCTGCTGCAGTGCTGGTGCTAGCCCATTGTGGGCCCTAAGCAGGAATATCCCCCCCGCCCCCCCCACTAAAACAGGCACATTCTTATAATAAAAAGGGAATATGCTCCTTCTCTCCCCCTCACCCCGAGCTGCTCAGGAATCTAAGCAATTGCTTAGTCTGCTTATGCCCAGCACCAGCTCTGCTCTGCTGCCAGCTCTGTGTTTGCTTAACTTGGGCATCTAGATCCATGGGGATGAGGATCATAAATCCCTGGCATGATTGTCAGAGGTTCTACAAGAATTACTGCGGGTGCAGAGCACCTCTAAGAATCAGGACATCAGTTTCGGTACCTAATTATAGAATTAGACCCTGACCTTGGGCATCCATCTGTGGCAATGCCAGCCATTGTTTTTTCCTTAGGATTGTTATTTTCGGGGGTGTTGTTTTCATGACAGAAGCACTGTCGAATGTAAGCGTGTTTGCATGAAGCCAGGGCCACAGCAGTGCAAATGGGGAGCACTCTTCTAGGAAGGAGCAGGGGCCAACGTGTGAAGGCTTCCTAGGTAAGGGAAGTTCTACCCTAGGATAATTATAGCCATGGAGTTAAGTGCCTCTGGTGCCTGAGGGCTGTGATTGCCTCAGAATAGCTTCAGCCCCTGGAAATGCTTTATTAGCTGTTGTTGTTTTTAACTCTGGGGGAAAATATCCTCATTCTGTGCTGAGATTAGACAGGAATTCGTAGTTACAGGACTAACGAAGCAGGAGCTCATGCTCAGCTGAGCTGCCCAGTATGCAGGCAATCAGATTAGCATGTTACCAACAACGAGTAGGGTTGCCAATTTTGGTTGGACGTATTCCTGGAGGTTTCATCACATGACATAACCTTGAATTAAAGATTAATCTTTAATTCCTGGAGCCTCCAGGAGAATCCTGGAGGGTTGGCAACCCTAACGCCCGGTAAGGCACCTGTGGGGCATGGGGAGCCCTGAATGCAAACCGCTGGACTGTGCCGCTGGAATTGTAGGGTTTGTTGTGCCAGGCAACACAAGGACAATTGGAGACAGCTCTAGTCCCACCGCCCCTAGAATGCCTTTGCTTGGCTCTGTGAGTTGTTATAATGGGGGTGCAGGCTGAGACTCTACAGTTAAGGTTGAGTCAGTTTTCAGTTTGCCAGGAGCTTAAAACCCGTATTTTGTAAAAACACCAAATGAACATGGCAAAAACAAAACACAGAAAGTAAACACTGAGCTCCATTTGAATTCTTCCGGGTGACTGGATGAAAACTGGGTTGGCATGGAAAGAATAAGAAGAATTCCCAAATCACCCCTTTAGGAAGTGTTTCACTGTATTGTCTCATCTGTTTTCAGACCCCTTTTTCAAGACTCTAAAATGCTCTGGGCTTCACACATGCTGATAAATCGGTAGCAATTATAAACCGGGAGCGCCTGTCTGTGTCATGAGTTATCAGTTTTTCTTCAGAACTGAAAAGAAAGGAACCAATATGAGCCTGAAGAACGAGGAGTCCTTGTGGCATCTTAGAGACTAACAAATTTATTTGAGCATAAGCTTTCGTGGGCTAGAACCCACTTCATCAGATGCATGCAGTGGAAAATACAGTAGGAAGATATATATACACAGAGAACATGAAACAATGGGTGTTGCCATACCAACTCTAACGAGAGTAATCAGTTAAGGTGGCTATTCTATGAGCCTGCTGTATTTAGCAGTGGTGACATTGCACATCCACCCGGGTTAAGTGGGAGAGAGCTCACTCTAGAGGGAAGCTCCCAGAGTGCTTACTGGTTCAATATTCCCATGCAGTTTACTGTGGAGCCAGGCCCTGAACCCGAATCCTCGCTGGCACATGGCTGTGAGTTACCACCCTCAGCGTAGAAATGAGTTAACAAAGACATTACGTGAGAGGGTTGCACACTTCGTTGCTTCTGTAGACCAAACTCTGCACCCACCTGGGCCATCGGTTTCCCACTCTGGTCAGAACCCTATTGATTATGGTGAAAATCAGTAAAGCCTGATTTCCACAGGCTGGGGGGAGTGGGGCTGGAGTGGGATGAGGGGCCCAATGACCCTAACCATAATCTAACCCTTGCCCTAACACAGGGGTCTCGAACTCAAATGACCACGAGGGCCACATGAGGACTAGTGCATTGACCCGAGGGCCGCATTACTGACACCCCCCTCGCTGCCTCTGGCCCTACCCCCACCCCACCCCTTCCATTAGGCCCCGCCCCTGCCCCACCTCTTCCCACCCATTCCTCACCCCATTTCAATCCCTTCCCCGAAGCCACCCCAACGCTGCCCCCAGGGGGGGCAGGAGGGGGGCGGCACGCGGACGGGGGCCCCGGGGGGGGGGAGGGGGGGTGGGGGTCGGGGCAGGGGGCTCGGGCGAGGGGGTGGGGGTGCGGGATGTGGCAGGGGGCTCAGGGCAGGGAGTTGGGGTGTGGGGTGCAAGAGGGTAGGGGGTGCGGCAGGGGGTTGGGGTGCAGGGTGCAGCAGGGGGCTCAGGGCAGGGCGTGCAGGAGGGGGGCGGCACGCGGACGGGGGCCCCGGGGGGGGGGGGGGGGGCTCAGGGTTGCCTGCGTGTGCTGCTCTTGCCACTCCTCCAGGTACCTCCCACAAAGCGCCCATTGGCCGCGGTTCCCTGTTCCTGGCCAATGGGAGCTGCGGGGGGCGGTGCCTGGAAGGAGGCAATGCAGGAGCCCTCTGCCTCCTTCCCCCTTCCCCCGGCCCGAAGGGGCTGTGCTGCTGGCTGCTTCAGAGAGCAGCGTGGGGCAATGCCGCGGGTAGGCAGAGGGGCGGCGGGGGGGAGCACGCGGGGAGCTTGGCGGGCCACACGCAAGAGCCCCGCGGGCCACATGTTTGAGACCCCTGCCCTAACATCACTGCCTCACCCCTCTATCCTGAGTGACCAAATGGTAATTTTAGTGGAAATCAGGCTTTTCTGGTTTTCACCAAAATCAAAAGGGTTCTTCCCATTTGTTTCAGAGCAGTAGCCATGTTAGTCTGTATCAGCAAGAACAGCAAGGAGTCCTTGGGGCACCTTAGAGACTAACACATTTATTTGGGCATAAGCTTTTGTGGGCTAAAACCCACTTCATCAGATGCATGTCAACTGTTTGAAATGGGCCACCCTGATTACATTGGCCTCATTACCACTACAAAAGTGATTTTTCCTCCCTTAGTATTCTACTGTTGAGAACAGCCCACTTCCCTTTTAATTGAATTGTCTGGTTAGCACTGACCCCCCCACTTGGTAAGGCAATTCCCATCTTTTCACGTACTGTTTATATATTCCTGTCTACTGTATTTTCCACTCCATAATAATAAATGGAGATATACTTATCTCCTAGAACTGGAAGGGACCCCGCAAGGTCATTGAGTCCAGCGCCCTGCCTTCACTAGCAGGACCAAGTACTGATTTTTGCCCCAGATCCCTAAGTGGTCCCCTCAAGGATTGAACTCACAACCCTGGGTTTAGCAGGCCAATGCTCAAACCACTGAGCTATCCCTCCCCCTGATGAAGTGGGTTTTAGCCCACAAAAGCTTATGCCCAAATAAATTTGTTAGTCTCTAAGGTGCCACAAGTACTCCTCATTGTTCTTCCCATTTGTGACATTCCTGGGCTTTGTGGAATTGATCAGATCTGGTGTTCCTGGACATCGATCAATGTGGGGTTCCTGGACATTGATCGGCAGTGGGACAAGCGCCATGGAGTTCCATATAGGGCCTTGCTTCACTCAGCCAACAAGGTTTCTAAAGGCACAGTCAGTAACAGAACCCAGGAGTTGAATATGGTGGACGAAGCTTTGGGCACTCAGACCCACTGCCTGCCAGTGTGAATTGGCTTCAGGATAGGCACCAACTCCATGGGTGCTCCAGGACTGAGCACCCACGGAAAAAAATTAGTGGGTGCTCAGCACCCACTGGCAGCCAGCTCTCCCCTCCCCCACAGTGCCTCCCACCCACCAGAAGCCCTGCCAATCAACTCCTATCCCTTCCTCCCAGCGCCTCCCGCCTGCCACAATCAGCTGTTCTGCGGCATGCAGGAGGTGCTGGGGGGAGGGGCAGGAGTGGGGACGGGGCACACTTGGGGGAAGTGGCAGAACTGGGCAGGAAGAGGACGGTCAGGAAGAGGTGGGGCAGGGGCAGAGCAGGGGTGGGCCCTGGGGGGGAGTAGTGAAGTGAGGGCACGGCCTGGGGCTGAGCAGGGGTTGAGCGTCCCGGGGAAAGGAGGAAGCTGGCACTTATGGGCTTCAGTTACCCTATCTCTTAACACTAAACCCCAGCCCAGAGCCAGGGAGAGAACCCAGGCTTCCTGATTGTCAGTATGTTACCGCTGGCTACCGCTGTGTAGCAAACGCTTGTGTAACCCACGAGGAAAGCGGGTGTGTCAAGCCCTCCTCTCATGGCTGAACTAGAGCTGCCGGCAGTGACTCCTGTGGCTGACACGGGAGCAGTATGAGCTATGGAGCTCACGGCCACAGCTGCAGTTCTGCTGTTAAGCTGTGCCATGAGATAACTGTATGGGACAGACTTTGTTTTTCAGGGTTCTGTTTAAAAACAACTAGTTTATTTAATTCACACAGTAAGAACATTTCCTGTAGCACATATCCCTTAGTTGTAACTTGCAAACAAAGCTAGTCTGTAAATTAGGGTGTGACACACCAAAACACGGGTCTTTCACGTCAGCCATTTATCATCTTCCTCTTTCTGACACTGGGCCCAGCATCCCTGAATCACACACTAGGCAATAAAGGCACAAACGTCACCATGTGTCGGGCAAGGCTGCATCAGGGCCCCCCAGACTGGACAAGCTGGGAAATGAAACACTAAGGTTTTTGCTGTCCTCGCCATATTCACATTGCCTGCAAGGCTTTCACAATGCACTCCAGCATTCCGCGCCTGTCTCCAACAGATGCCAAGAAGCAATGTGCTCCCCCCATCTGGGACAAAGCCGTACTGTCAGCCTCAGAAAACTGCACACCCTTGGGAAATTATGCTACCTTAGCCCTGCTGCAGTCTGTGAAAGTTTATTCAAGGTTCTGGAGGGGAGTGTGCTGTAGTGATGACAGACCCTTTCACCACAGCCTGCCAGGGAAGCACTGAGCGCATAGGAGAGACAGTCTCCCTGAACTTAGTTCTGGTGGCTAGTGCTAAGTGTGGCTCCTTGCAGCCAGCAGGAACAATGGCAGGGAAAGTCCTGCTCAGTACCTGCAGCCCCAGGATGGTGCATGCTCACTTGCTCCGTGGGGCTTGCAAATACACGGGCCAGTCAGCAGGTAGGAGTTGTGATGGGATAGAGTGTGCACAGTGCAGAATCTTTGGAGAATTTAGCTGCTAGCATCTAACAAACCTCTGCTGAGCATGTGCACACAGCAGTTTTCAGAGGCTTATAATGTGATCAAATTTGGATGGATTTTCACTGGGTGGCAAATGGCCCTTCTCTGTCCCTAGGGTGATTCCTCTGCCAAATTTCAAGACCCTGCTCCCAAGCATGGAAATGTTAGTGTCTCAAACAAAATGGTTGTGAGATTTTTTTAAGGGTGGGGGGGCTTCATTTTGGTGCTTTTTGTTCTTTTTAATTTGTTTAAAACAAATCCACCTGCATTCCTGAAAATCGTTCCTAGAGCAGATCTTTTAGCAAAATATCCAATCTTGATTTAAAAATTGACAGTGATGGACAACATACCATGACTTGCATCCGAAGAAGTGGGTATTCACCCACGAAAGCTCATGCTGCAAAACCTCTGTTAGTCTATAAGGTGCCACAGGATTCTTTGCTGCTTTTACATGACCACTAGTAAATTGTTCCAGTGGTTTATTACCCTCACTGTTAAAAATGTACACCATACTTCCAGTCTGCATTTGTCTAGCTTCAACTTCCAGCCATTGGATTATGTTAGACCTTTCTCTGCTAGATTGAAGAGCCCATTATCAAATATTCATT
This sequence comes from Platysternon megacephalum, assembly GCA_003942145.1. Classification (NCBI taxonomy): domain Eukaryota; kingdom Metazoa; phylum Chordata; order Testudines; family Platysternidae; genus Platysternon; species Platysternon megacephalum. The sequence goes on from QXTE01000233.1 coordinate 1,433,889, forward strand.
CTTCATGTCACTACTTACAGACTTGCATCCGAAGAAGTGGGTATTCACCCACGAAAACTCATGCTGCAAAACGTCTGTTAGTCTATAAGTTGCCACAGGATTCTTTGCTGCTTTTACTTACAGACTGTAATCAAGTCACCCCTTAATCTTCTCTTTGTTAAGCTAAATAGATTGAGCTCTCTGAGTCTATCACTATAAGATATGTTTTCTAATCCTTTAATCATTCTCGCGGCTCTTCTCTGAACCCTCTTCAATTTATCAACATCCTTCTTGACATATGGGCACCAGAACTGGACACAGTGTTCCAGCAGTGGTCAGACCAATAATAAATACAGAGGTAAAATAACCTCTCTGCTCCTACTCAAGATTCCTGTGTGTATGCATCCAAGCATTACATTAGCCCTTTTGGCCACAGCGTCACACTGGGAGCTCATGTTCAGCTGATTATCCGCCGTGAGCTCCAAATCTTTTTCAGTGCCATTGCTTCCCAGGATAGAGTCCCTGATCCCGTTAGTATGGCCGACATTCTTTGTTTCTAGGTGTGTACATTTACATTTAGCTGTGTTAAAAACATATATTGTTTGCTTGAGCTCTGTATCAGTCACCTGACCTCTTCATTATTTAACACTTCCCCAATTTCTGTGTTATCTGCAAACTTTATCAGTACTGATTTTATATTTTCTTCCAGGTCATTGATACAAATGTTAAATAGCGTAGGGCCAAGAACTGACCCTTACAGGACCCACTGGAAACACATATGCTTGATGATGATTCCCTGCTTACAATTACATTTTGAGACTTACCAGTTAGCCAGCTTTTAATTTATTTAGTGTATGCCATGTTAATTTTATATAGTTCAAATTTTGTAATCAAAATGTTGTACAGTACCAAGCCAAATGCCTTAAAAGAAGAAGTTTAAGTATGTTACATCAACACTATTACCTTTATCAACCAAACTTGTAATTTCATCAAAAAATATATCAGTTTAGTTTGACAGGGTCTATTTTTCATAAATCTGTTTTGATAGGCTTTAATTCTTTATTAATCAAGTCATGTATCAGCCACTCCATTATCCTGCCCAGCATCAATGTCCTACTGACAGGCCTATAATCATCTGGGTCATTCCACTTACTCTTTTAAAATATTGGCACAACATTAGCTTTCTTCCAGTCTTCTGGATCTTCCCCAGTGCTCCAAGACTTATTGAAAATCAACATTAACAGACCAGTGTGCTCCTCAGCCAGTTCTTTTAAAACTCTTGGATGGAAGTTATCTGGACCTGCTGATTTAAAAATGTCTAACTTTAGTAGCTGATGTTTAATCTCCACCTGAGATACAAGTGGAATGGAAAGAGTGATATCATATGATATGACTGCATCATGTTTTTTCCCAAATATAGAACAGAAGTATTTATTGAACACTTCTGCCTTTTCTGCATTATTATTATTAATAAGGGAAGCAAAAGGCACAAGAGAAATCTATGGCCAGCAGCGTTAAGGACAACACAGTTTTTTAAATAGAAAGAAAGAAAGAAAGAAAGAAAGAAAGAAAGAAAGAAAGAAAGAAAGAAAGAAGTTGATAGTAATGAATATAAATCAGAAGCTAGGATTGAAGACAATTGATAAGGGAAGCAAAAGGACACAAGAAAAATATGTGGTGGCTCAGGTCCAGCAGTTGGCAGTAGTGGGACATGGGCTCTCCTGATTCTCTGGGTTTCTGCCCAAGTCCTGGGCAGGCAGACCAGGGGTGCCTCCTGGACCAGGATATCCCCCACCCTTCCCCCTAGATTACCATGTTCCTTACTCTCCAGAAGCATGGTGAAGGCCTGGCCAATGGCCTACAATGCATCTCCTCAGAAGGGAATGAGGAGGTTCCCTTTCCCCTCAATAACAGCTGCATCTTCTGCGGTGGCCAGTGGCCTGGTTTGAGGTTGGCTTCCAGGTGGTGTGGGGCTGCCACTGGATTCTGCTCCCTTGCCTGACTGCCCTGACTGAGCTGTGTTACACCCTTTTAAGCTCTACCTCTGCTGAGAGCATGCCCAGCAGACATGACTGGACAGAGCCTCCTGTGATCAGAGCGTCTCCTTAACCCTCTGTTCCCCACTGCGGGGTTTGTACACTCCATTACACCGGCCCATCTGATTGCTTGGCTGGAGCGTTATCCAGCCCAGCCCAGCCCCCTCTGAATTGACTAGCAGGTGTTGTCAAAAAACGACTCAGAAATAATCATCCAGTCTATCAGACAGTGCTGGGAGCAAAAGGCAAAAAGAAACATAACTGGAAATCATGACAGAAGAACAGAGCCAAGCCCCACCTCAGATGTATAAGGCAGCAGCAGCTTGTAACAAGAGCACACATGCTACTCTGTGAGACACACAAAGGTTTTATTTCCCCTAAATACACAGCAGATGAGATGTTGCCTCTGGCATGTGCCAAAGGCAGGAGAAACGTCTGTTTTCTATGCAATGAGGAGTTGTCCTGCAATACGATTTGTTTTAAAAGGTAGCAGAGTAAGAGGAAAGCTGGATGATGTATCAGTTTCCTAACCTTCCATTTTGGGTACTCAGAAAAACATCTTAAAAGAACAGGTTCAGCTCAAGCTATGAACCGGGATTTTTATAACAATGATGGGCTAAAAGAGCGGTTCGTAACTCCTGGCCTGAACATAGAGCAGCAGGAGTTATTTCCATGTCAGTGACCAATGGGATAGATAATGCATTCTCTGTGACAAACTTCCGAAAGTGCCAGTATGCGACGTGGCCGCTAAATCAGGAGTTTATGGACACACAGAGATGGGCCAGTGTGCTGCTGTTTGTCCTGAATGGTATTTGGGGCAACATTTTCAACCCTGAGTGCCTGAAGTGAGGGCCCCTAGATATAAGGATCTTCCATCTACACAGCCAGCACCACCCTGTGGCAAGCCTCTCCGCCTGGGGCGACAGACTTGGGTTCGTGCTAGCCCTCTACAAATAGCCAAGCAGCTGGCGCTTTGACACTGTGGCTCGGGCTCTGAAGCTCACCCCATCCCTAGGCTGTACCTCTCAGAGCAGTTTGGGCAATAGAGGCAGCTGGCAAAGCAGGCTGTGGAGTCCCCCTCACTCGGCCTACTCAGCCAACGGCCTGTGGGCCCTGTGCCAATGCGGGGGGCTTGGAGCCAGGCTCCCAGCCCCTTGAAGCCCAAATGAGACTGATTCCATGAAAAGCAAACACTGCGTCCTGGGGAGTGATGTGCTGGCCAGTCTGCAGCAGCGCGCGGGCACATCTGTGAGTTAAACATCACCAGTGATGGAGAGAGGAGGCTGAGGAGGGGGTGGGGGTGGGGAGAGGAAGGAATTCTTCTTTCCTGCAAGAGAGAGAGAGAGAGAGAGACAACAAAGAAACCCTTTTTCCTGTTCTCTGGCAGCATCAATGGCCTGCCTCCCCAGATGATACCTCAGACAACTCCTACACGTGCATGTCGTCAGACTCTCCTTTTCTCCCTGGACCTCAGCACAGAGATCCAGTCTGGGAACCAGCCCCTTGCAAAGACTGATTCCAGCAACGGAACAGTCTGCAGGACTTCGAGTTCGCAAAGGAGGAGTCCCTCATATCCCAAATCCTGGACTTCAGCACAGTAGCCTGAGATCTGGGCAAGAGCTTTCACTGTAAAATGAAACGTATGTTCCCCTAAAATGAGCATGGTGGACAAACCCCCCGAGGAGAGGCCTCGCTGTTGGGCACAGGCATTGCACGGACTAGGACAATCCACAAGCACATACTAGCTGCATGGCCAGAACACTTAGAAGTTGCTGTTGCCTAAGGGCTGCCATAATAGAGGTCACTTCTATTGTGTCTGCCAGTGGGTGGTCAGGGAATAGACCCCATTGATCCAGGGGCAGACACTCCATACTCTGCACATTCCCAAAGGCGACAGCCCCACCAGCTGCATCAGAAGGGACTCGGCTGAGATAAGGCCAAGGGGCCTTGCTGGTTTTAGACCTGCCTTTGGAAACTGCCCAGTTTATTCTAGATATGGGAGACCCCCTCTGAGCTCTCCAGGCACGGCCTGGAGTTTGGAACTGGGGGCAGTTTGTAGTCGGTGTTCCCCTGAGGGGGTGCAGTGCCAATAAAACTGCCTGGGCATTGCCCCCCCAAACTAGAAACTTTGGAGAAAACCACAAGGTCTGGGCCAGCTCTGGATGTTTCCGGTTCTCTCCGGCCCCTGGCAGTGTGAGAGTCACGCTGGGGACAGATCTACATGCGGAGCCCGGCCAGCCACTGCACCATTCCTGAGCTTTCCTGAGGCCTCACGTTCCTGCAGAATTTAAGATGTCATTAAAAAAAAAAAAGATTCCAATGCTTCTGGTTGCCAAGGAAACCTTCTGAATGTGACCAGGGTTGTTTGGGCTCCCTGAGTCCTGAGCCAGACAGCCTGAAAGAATTAGCTCTGCAAGACGTGAACTGCTCCGGCACTCTCAATGCTGCCTGCGTTAACTCTGAACCCCAATGATGATGCATTTAAATAGCGACATTGATAACCAGTTCACTGCTGAGCCTTTTAGCAGAAACATCTGGCCACAGTGGGGCTGAGGGTGGCTCCTGAGTGTATATTATCCCTGCCTGGCCCGATGTCGCTGTCTCCTTTAAACTTCCCTCCACTTTTTGTAGGGAGGGATAGCTCAGTGGTTTGAGCATTGGCCTGCTAAACCCAGGGTTGTGAGTTCAATCCTTGAGGGGGCCACTTAGGGATCTGGGGCGAAATTGGTCCTGCCTAGTGAAGGAAGGGGGCTGGACTCGATGACCCTGCAGGGTCCCTTCCAGCTCTATGAGATAGGTATATCTCCATATATATATATATATTTTCTTCTCTGTCTGGGTCTATACGTGGAGGGGCCTGTTTCAGAGTCAGCAGACGAGGTTTGAGGGATCCTTAAATCAGAGCATAGGTGCTGGAACTGGGGGTGCTGCTGCACCACCTGGCTTGCAGCGGGTTACAGTTTGCTTCAGTGACTCTCAGCACCCCCACTACACAAATTATTCCAGCCCCCCTGAATCATAGAGCACGTGTGGGTTGTGAGCCCTCCCCTTGGTGCTGGGTGGTTTGCACTGAGCTGTCCATGTGTCAGAGGCAGTGCTGGCTGCTTGCTACAATTCCCCTCGAAATATCAAATCCAGATTGAAACACGCTAACTGATGGCATCCCTAAACTCCCCTCTTGTGGAGGATTGCAGAGTGCTCCCCGTGCCCCGGCCCAGTGCCCCAAACTGGCAAGCCATAGGGCGCTGCACAACATGAATGTGGATATTGCTCCCCCGCAGTCCTAGCAGGATGGGCAGTGTCCACAGCCAGGGGACCATGGCTCTGGGACTCCTCTGCGCCGGGTTCACTGAACAAAAGAAAGGCATGTTTCTGCAACCACACGGCCCTTCTGCTCCTTTTGGGACTGAACCAAAAATGTGCCTCCCCTCCCCCCGCACTTCCCCCGACACACCTTTCCTTCCAGTGGAACATAACCCCAAAGAAGATGTTGGCCTCACATTAAAGGAAAATGTATAAATATTTTTAAAAGGAGAAGAATTCCTGCTTCGCTAACAGTTTGCTCCAACTAATGGATTTCAGATGTCTCACATACCTCATTCATTCAGACCCATTCAGTTTCCTAGGAGCCCCCGCTGTATTTATTAAACACAGCAATCGTGGAATGCTCAGCGCTTACAGAATAAAACACACCATTTTGTTAAAAAGTCCTAATTAGAAAGCTGTGTGAGAGACCCACAACTGCCATTTTGGTTCCACTCCCCACACCCAAAGCAGTGCTCTTACCTCGGCTGGATTGCCTGAGAAGGTTAACCCCTTCTGAGTCTGCCAGCCTGCTGATGGCACATTGGTGTTAGCAAGAACTGTCCGTGGCCTTCCAGCGCTCGTTTGTGTGGGGAGCACCGTCCTCCCAGCGCATTGTTCTGAAGCATGTGTTTTGCAAACTTGTCTCCCTAGTCACAGGGACTCTCTTCCCTATGGTACATGTTGGAGTCGAGCTCTGAAATGCGGGGAGGCCGGGGCTCATTTCAGCAGCAAAGGGCAGGAGAATGTAGGACCTTTCCCAAAGGGCTCCAGTTGGAAAGAGCCATGGTATAGTGCTTGTTCCGCCCTCAGGCCAGTGCAGGTGAGGCTGCGGGGTTAGAGAAGTTGTAGGGAGATGACATTGTTCTGGAGGCGATTCCTCCCGCAAGGGGAACCTGCCAAACTCAGCATACATTCAGGCTGCTTATTGGTCCAGGGCACTGGCTCAGCCCCCCCTCAGAAATGGAGCCTCAATGTGTGAGCCACAGCTCCAGGAGGACAGAGGAGGGCCTGAGTGACTGATGGGATCCAGGCCCCGGGGAGAGACCTGCCTTTGCTGCGAGTGGCCTGTGTGAGTGAACAAGTGTCCAGCACACAGCCCCACCAGGGCAGCCCGAGGAGGCAGTGTGGGGCCAGGCAGGTGGCGCTGACATTGAGGGGTTAATACAGCTCTGAGTGTGCAGTGAGGGCGATGTAGGGCCAGTGCAGGGGCTGAGGGGGGCTGTTTGCACCTCCCGCATTCTGCTGTGGCTGGGGCCCCAGATACAAAGCAGGGCAACCCTGGTGTCCCCTAACTAGGGTTGCCAATTTTGGTTGGACATATTCCTGGAGATTTCATCACATGGCCTAATCTTTAATTAAAGATTAATCTTTAATTCCTGGAGACTCCAGGACAATCCTGGAGCGTTGGCAACACTACTCCTAATGTGAGCCTCCCACTGCCATCTCCTCAGGGGTTGCAGCAGTGGGGAATACCCGGCCCCGGCCCAGTGTGTCCCCACCCCAGGGCTTCTGTGGAGCTGGCTCTGTGCTGCGCTGGGGGGACTCACCGGGGTGGGGGTGCACAGGGGCTGCAGCACAGAGATGAATTCCCTGCCAGAGGTGTGGGAATCAAACCAAGGTAACAGCCACTAAGGGCTGAGTCCAAGCGAAAGGGCATGACCCCAGTGAGCCAAAGGAAGGCCTATTTATCCTGCATTCCTGGAGTCCCTGGGAATCGCCCGCGGCAAGGCAGCTCCCATTCCCTTGGTCTGAGCCATCTTTCTTAGGGACACTAAGCACAAAGCAGGACGTGTGGCAAACAGGGAGCTGACACACAGGTACCAGCCCCTGGCTATAGGATGGATGGTACTTGCAGCAGCTATCCAGGAAATCATGTGGAGATAGAAAAGCATCAGTGTAAAACCGGGTGAAAGATTTTGCACAAATAGTTTTGCGGAAAAACACCTTTTGGCTGTAAGTCGCGAATTCCTGTCGAGTTCACCAAATAGTTTCAATCGAATCAAGACAGCGGAAATGTTTCTGTAAAGTCAAAAGTTTCATTTCAACCCCACCATTTCATTCGGACTTTCAGGCATTCTGACAAAAGCCAAGGTGTGGAGTCCCCGAATTGCTGCCGGAGGAGCTGGTTCTAGCCCAGTGGTTAGGTACCCAGGCTCAATTCCCCCCTCTGCCTGCCAGGGATCTCCCACACGAGCAGAGCTGCCAGCCATTGGGATATGCTGGGATACAGCTTCCTCAAGCTCTCCTCCTGGAGCCATTCCCCTTTTGGAAAGAATTAAATGCTCCTGGGGGCCCTGAATGTGAGGGGAGTGCTGCAGCCATCAGGCGGGCGAGGTTTTCACGCCTGTTTCCTAGTCCAGTGACTAACCAGTCATTCCTAGCGGCAATGCAGCATCGTTTAGCAGGGAAACATTGGGGAAACGTTGGTTTCAGTTTGATCCGCCATTTGCCCCTGTGGCTGTGCCTGGCACACGCCACGGCCAGAAGGGCTTTGAAAAAGGAGACCGCAGGACAGTCGCCCTCCAGCTCCCAGCATGAGGAGGGAGGCACACGAGTACGCGCTCAGGTCGCCAGGGACTTGGGACATTGAGAAAGTGGGATGGACACCAAGGAGTTACTGGGCCAGAGAGACCACGCCCCCAGATTGCCCCGGTCACATCTGACGGGCTCCCTGCCTGTCCTGCTACCCTAGGAAGGCCCTTGCAGCCATGCCCTGTGTCTGTCTGGGCCTTTTATTCTGCCCAGCACTGTAGACACCTAGTGCAAAATGAAATGCCACAAAGTGACCAAGGACACCCAAGCTCCACCCCTCCGAGGTTTCAGATCCCGGCTCCCGGCTGGGCCTTGGAGAGGCTGGCTTTGTTCCCCTCTACTCCTTTTCCATCTGCTTTGGCTTGTCTCGCTGGGTCCCCGCACTCCTGCATTTGTGCCAGGCTTTGTCTTACTTTTGTACTAAGATGTGTATTGCAGTAGCAACTCGGGGACCAGGTCACAGTCCGGGCCACACGGCGCTAGGAGCTGCACACACACGCATAATAAAAAGGCTGCCCCTTCCCCGAAGAGCTCACGGTCTGTTTCCATCTTCTCTGGCATCTTCTCCATCTCCTTCCCCAGACGGGCTGCTGAAAATACACTCCAGGCCACTGGAAAGTCCCCTTCACCCCAAGACCTGCTTAGTTTAAAGCTCCTACTAAGCCCTGGCGATTGGAAGCATGAGTCATCGCCTGCTGTCCAAAGGTAGCAATTTGTTTAGACACAGATCCTTTGGAGATCAGCCCCAGTGCAACAGGAAATGCAGGAAGCGTTCGAACTGCAATTTGATACATAATCTGCCTGACCCCGTGGCTGTGTGCCTCTCGATTTGTCTACAAAGCAGTTAGGAGGTATAATTTCCATGCAAGCAGACATAATCCACTAGCTAGCTCTGCTCTAGCTAGCACCTACAAAGAGCAGTGCGCCTGTGGCAATGGCATGGGCTTGCTGGCCCAGTACCATCCTGCCTGGCCCCCTGGATATGTGCGCAGGCGACTAACCCAACCTGCTACCAGGCCACCACAACCACGCTGCTATTTTTAGGCATTACTGTGAGCAGAGCTACCATGGGTCTGTCTGCCCATGCTGGGAATTACACCTCACAGCTGCTGCTGTGCAGACATCTCCTGCGATTCCTGAGCCCGTGGCTGTCTTTCTGAGCTTCCTGTCATTTATGGGATGTCCTACCTATTTCTTCACCAGCACGTTTCCCGTGGACTGTCTGTCAGCACTGCCTGGGTTGGAAGGCAGCACCCCGGTTTGAACACCCACCCCCGAGATTCCCGGGGCAGATTGCTTTGCTGTGGTTTCCCCTCATTCCCATGGTAACGCCATGTCCCTGATCCTCTGGCTAAGTGATGGGAAGCCAAGTCCCCATATCACTGTTAATCCCTCTGGCTTGTTCCCTGCACCATACATTACAGTTCATCATTGCCTGGTACTATCACACCAGTAACCCCTTCCCTCCCACCAGCCCGGCATGGAGGGATGAGAAGACACGGCCTGTAAGAAGAGAGGAACAGGCTGAATCTCGGCGGTAGTGGAAAAGAGGCAAAGGGGGTATGAACCTGTGTGCACAGGACACCAAGGGCTGCAGGTCACTCGCTGGGCAGGGAGTAGGGTGACCAGATGTCCTATTTTTAAAGGGACAGTCCCATATTTAAGCCCTCCTGCAGGTGTCCCGATTTTTTCTTAAAAATGGATAAATTGTCCCGTATTTTCTGTCTCCCCCACCATCAGTACTGGCGGGTCCTGCTGCTGGCCGGATCCCTGCTCGCCAGCCGCCCTCCCACCAGCGGTGAGTGGGGGGGGGGGTGTCCAGTGGCTGACGATGGAGGTGGGTGTGCAAGGCTGGTGGTGGGTCAAAAAGGCAGCGCGCAGGGCTGGCCACTCCCTCTGCTGGTCCATCAGCACAGCCCCTGCTGTGTACTGGCTCCTGGCCAGCAAGGCCCCACCTCTGTCCTGTTTCCAGCTGGCACTGCCTGCGAGCGCCGATGGCTGGTGAGTGCGGGCAGGTGCTAGGCAGCAGCCGGTTATGTGCATGGCGCCAACTCTGGGGCTGGAGCACCCACGGGGAAAAATTAGTGAGTGCTCTGCACCCACCGGGAGGAGGCGGGGAAGAGGTGGGGCCGGGGAGGGGATTTGGTGAAGGAGTCGAATAGGGCCTGGGAGGGGGCGGAGTTGGTGTGGGGACTTTGGGGAAGGGGTTGGAATGGGGGTGGGAGGGGGCGGAGCGGGGGGTGGGCGGGGGCAGAGGGAGGTCGAGCACCCACCAGTGCCATTAGAAGTTGGCGCCTATGGTTAAGTGTCACCTCTGCTGCCCACCCATTGGCCCTTTATGTGCTCCCGCTCTTGCTGTCCTCTCCCTGCTTTGCCCCTTCACCCTCCCTAGCCACGATGTTCCTCCATATCCCCCCTGGCGGGGCATGTCCCACTCCCAGTGCTGTGCGGAGAACCAGCCCTAGGTCAGAGCGCTCAGCTGACGAACAGCTTGGCCGGCAGGCTCCTTCCTTCCCCCACTGCCTCTGGCTGGGCCAGTGCCCCAGGAATGCCCAAGACCCTCCCAAGTCCAGAGCCCCGCACAGCGCTGGCACGGGGAAGCCTCTCCGCCCCTCAGCTAAGCTCTGGAGTGGCCGGGGGGAGCGATTTCCAGTCTGTTCGTGCCCCGACCCTGCAGGCTCCACAGCAGCCCCCCGGGCAGGAGCTTGGCACCTCTTTCCCCGCCTCCCCCGCCCTGGGTCCTGCCCTCCGAGAGTGTGGGGCTGCTCCATCCCCTAGGCACCTTCCCCTGCTGAGCCACCTCTCTGGCCAGGTTTGCTGAAGCCCCTGCAGTCCCTGGGCCCTGGTGTACAATGCATCCTTAGGGCTTAACCCCTTCCTGCCTGTGCTGTAGCCAGAGGTGGCTGGGTTATGTCGGTGGCCAGCAGCAGCCTGGAGGTGTTAGCTGCCTTTCGACACTGTGTGGGCAGGAAGGGACAAGCTGCTTCCAGCCACAGGGGAGCAGGGGTCGGGGGGAAGAGATGAGCTCTGCAAAGACATGGGCCAGGTCATCCCTCCCCTCTCCCCTGTGGTTGGAAGCAGCTCCCGTCCCTTCCCTCCTGCACAGTGCCAAAAGGCTGCTGCTGGCCACATTGTGGTCTGAGCCCTGGCAGAAATCTGAAGGGGGGGGGGGGCATGTGACCCTGCGTGCCCCCTGCCCATGTGTTGCCGCGGGAACAGGCGGCACCAGGTACCAGGAGAGGCGGGTCTGTCCTGGGGGCCCAGCCAGGCATGGAGGGCGGAGAGTGCCAGGCAGGGAGGATTGGGTTGGTTGGTCACACCCAACCCCCATGTGAGAGAGGTGTACAGGAGTGTGGGTGTTTCACCTCTCCCCGTGGGGGTGGGGGAATGTATGTCACCCCTCCCTGTGTGAACCCTAAAGCCTTAAAGATAAGGTAAATAAAAAGAATCCAACTAGCAGTATTTCTTTTTAACAGGGGCTCAGTCAACTTGATGTTAATTTGAACGTTTGTTCTGCGTAGTTCTGATTGATTGCTGCTGAACTCACTTGAATGCGAGTAATTTTACCAGGTATCCCATATTCAGCATAGGGAAATATGGTCACCCTAGCAGGAGTGAAGCAGCAGCACTCAGGAGAGGGGCCCTGGAAAACCCTGCCTCAGAGGAGGGCTGAATGCTCAGTGCACCATATTCAGGCCTGACCTGACAATGGTCCAAGACAGCACTCAGAGGCCTTGTCTCACTCCAACATCTTAACCTGCCAGGAGGCAACTGTGAGGAGCCAAGTTAGCTGACATGATGCAGCCAGGACATGGCAATCAGCACAGAGCAGGACGAAGCATGCTCAGCTCTGGGGCAGCTGGCTCCATTGTTCACACAGGGCCATCGTGTGTAGTGGAGACAAGGCCACTAGGAATTGCTAAAATGTGCCTCCAGCCCCACTGCACCTGAGGCAGGTCAGGATCATGCTATAGACAGGGAAACTGAGGCACAGAGTAGGAACACAACTTGCCTGAGGTCACGGAGTGAGCCAATGGCAGAGCTGAGTTCCAGTCCTGTACTGAACTGCCAGACCCCCTTGTTCTCCACCCGGTCTGCTCCTCTCTTGACAGCTCACTCCCAGCTCTGTGCAGCAGGAAAGGAGGCCTCTCATCCTCTGAGCCTTTAGTGTAGGGCACCTGACCTGATTCATGCTGCCCCACAGGGCCCGTTTATCACGTCTCTGACAAGCATCTTCACCATGCCTGGTGCATCTTGCCAAGTGTTCGTACTGACCCTCCTCACCGCAGCCTCTGACACTGTGCTGGAATTCCTGCCCATTCCTGTAGCTAGCAGGTCCTCTTCCACTGGCGTTTCTGGGCCGAGAACACTCTCCAGCCCCTGACATGAGGGGCTTCCAGACTGACTTCAAGGCCGGCAAAGCAGCTGTTTGTGATTAAGGGATTTGCTGTTGTTTGGAAAGAGCTGGCAATTACCACTAATTGTTCAAAGTAGGTCAGGTTCCTTTGTGCCTGGCTTTACGCAATGTGCTGTTGGCTGAGAGTTCAGGCTTTGAAACCCCAATGGGTGCTGCAGAGACGAAGCCGTTTCACTCCCCTCTCCCACATCCGGGAGGAATTTCCGCCCACTAATGATGGGTTTGGGATGATGCCAGTAGGGGGTTACCAGGGAAGGTCTGTTTGCCAGGCTGTGTAAACAGGGCTCACTTGATCTGTGTGTGTCCTTGGCCTGTGTCACATGAGCTCCCCTGGTCAAGTTACTGGCCCCAGCTGTGCACAAACACAGCTCTGCTCTGGTGTTTACATGTGACAGTGTTTTGTGAGAACAGATCACGGACAACTGCCCTGAGGGGGGATAAAAGGAAACTGCCCCCTCCCCCAGCAAAGCTCAAACAACGCTGCCTTGCTGCAAACGTATAGGAGAGGCCAAGCGCCAAGGGCCTCCCAATAGGGCATGGGGACCCGGTGCTGTCTTGGCCAGTCGCTGTGTGACCGCAGGAGCCATATCTAGCGGGGCTGCACTTTACTTTGTGACACAGCGCAGACATCAGAAGGACAGGAAGGGCCAACTGGCACAGTGCATGCCTGCCCTGCTCCTTCACCCAGGCACTGACTGGGAGGAGCCTTTATTTCCAGGGGAGTTCTGAGCCCCATCAGCTCTACCATCAGTCTCTTAGTGGCAGCTGGGTCCATCCCCCTAGGGATGAACTAAAGAACCAGTCTCACCCCTCCAGACTTCCCTGGGCCATCCCGTCACCTGTCCCGGCCCAGCCATCTGAAGTTGGACACTGAAAATGGAGACACTCAGTATCAATGGGCACCCTGAGAAATTCAGCACCAAAGGCTAGAGTTTCTGAAGTGCCTGGCGCTCATCAGCTCCATTGTTATCCATGAGAGAGGAGAGGAGGGGGGAACCTGCCCTGTTCTCGGTGTGTGGGGGGATTCTCCATTGTTTCCAATGGAGGGGGGGAAGGGGGCAATGCTCCCTTGTGCCCAGTGGGAGCTGCTAGGTGCTGAACACATTGTGGCCATAAGTGACTTGCTCAAGTTCCTCAAGCGAGTAAATCGCGGAGACTGGGGTAGAGCCCAAAGGCCTCGTCTCCCCACACACTGCTGTAACACTGGACCATGTTGCCATAGTAAGTTACTGTGGGCAAAATGCATCATTTCCGAGCTACTAGGATTAGATCATTGGAATGGGATGGAGAAGTCATATCCCCCGAGATCAATTTACACAGGGACGGCATTTCCTGCGGCCCCCCAGGAGGTTGCGGCTCAGAACTGGAGTCTCAAACGTTTTCATTACACTTCAATCTGAAGATTGTCTCATGAACTCCTCCCCCATTCAAAATGGCACCAACCACATCCCTTTCTATTCACTACATGCAGAATAGTCCCCTCGCAGTCCTGAAAATAACCATGAATGTGCAGGCAAAGCATGGAGTCCTGGGAATGGACATTCCAGGGAATAGCGTGACCTGTAGCAACCTACACAATAATACAATCTACACAATAATAAACGATTATTTCACTTTTAAAAATTCTGCTTTCCATCAGTATTGTCACTATTCTAGTGAGCCACCATGTCAGCTCATTGTCCCTGAGGCAGCCCAGATTGTGTGCAAGTGGGTAGACAAAAATGTGTGCATATGTGATTGTGAAAATGTCTCACGTGACATGGCATGATGTGGCAGAGCAGATACTGCCATTCACAAGGCTAGTGGCAGTTTAAACAATTGCTTACGTGCAAAAGTGTTTCATGGACCTGTTAATTCTTTTTATGAAATTTAGCAGCAGAAACATGCAAGAGGAACCATCACCATGTGAGCAGCTGGCCATCCAGGGACCAGCAGCCAAGACTTTGCGCAGCACAGACCTAAACCTCATGAGTTAGATGTAGTATAAACAGGCCACTCCATTTTCAAGTGATTTAGCCATCTAAATTACTTAGCCCTTGCAATACTGAGCAGAACAATGCCTAAATACCTTTACAAATCGGGGCCCGAGTCTTTCTGTATCAGTTCCCTCTCTGCAAAATGGGAATATTAGCTCACAGGGTTGTTTCCAATATAAATTAAACATGCTTTGTATGGTCATGGGGTTCATATAAGTATCAAGGTCACTTGCATAACCTGCTCTGACTTTTGAACTGGTCCTGAAGCCAGGTGAGCTTGGCATGGGTTTGGGATTCATAACAAATAAGAACATAAGAACAGCCATACTGGGTCAGACCAAAGGTCCATCTAGCCCAGTATCCTGTCATCATAGAATATTAGGGTTGGAAGAGACCTCAGGAGTCCAACCCCCTGCTCAAAACAGGACCAATCCCAACTAAATCATCCCAGCCAGGGCTTTGTCAAGCCGGGCCTTAAAAACCTCGAAGGATGGAGATTTCACCACCTCCCTAGGTAACCCATTCCAGTGCTTCACCACCCTCCTAGTAAAATAGCTTTTCCTAATATCCAACCTAGACCTCCTTGTTCCGTCATCTGCCACCATTGAGAACAGCCTAGCTCTGTCCTCTTTGGAACCCCCCTTCAGGTAGTTGAAGGCTGCTATCAAATCCCCCCTCACTCTTCTCTTCTGCAGACTAAATGGTGAATTGCATGCTGGGATACCTACTGCACTGTGCATCAACACAAGCACTCCTGGTGTGCATATGCAGCACTGATGCAAGGATCCATGTACATGAGGGATATACTGACAGCAGCAGCTTTACACTGATGTAACTTGAGTCAACCAAAGTTTGTGGTATAGCCATGGCCTAAATGCAAGGTGAGTGGTTAGAGCAGTAGGCTGGGAGCCCTGCAATCTGCATGACAATGCCAGCTCCACCACGGACTTATTGTGTGACATTGGCCAGTGAATGAATCCACTCGTGCTCTGTTAGAGGTAGCAATAATAATCATATCTGGTGGGGGTGGCAAGAGCTTGGGTCTAGAGGACAGGGCACCAGACTGGAGTCAGTCGATGAGGCTCTAGTCCCAGCCCTGCCATTTACCTGCTGAATGGCCTTGGGTAAGTCACTCCTCCTCCCTGCTTCCCCTCTTGCCCGTTGTCAGTCTTGTCTACTCAGTGTGATGGTTTGTCATCTGTTCAGCACCCAGCTCCATGGGCCCCCACCACCACGGCCCCTAGTGCTGCACTAAGACCACTGCTACCAGCACCAATGTAGTAGCTCATGGCTGTCAAGGCCCTGCGCTCTGGTACCACTCGGCAAGGCAGTGCTGTAAGTCAGGGCGAGGGGTGTTTCCATCAGTTAATTTGTTTCATTTAAAAACAAGGATATTGCAGGAGGAACAACTAAAAAAGTGCCTGCAGACTGCTTGAAAATCACAAAGGGTAAGACTTTCAAACATGCCTCAGTTACACAGAAGCCTAAGTCCCATTTTCAAAAGAGACTTACGGCCAAATTTTTCTAGGTATTTTGGAGCCTAAAGATGCAGATAGGCAACTGGTAGGATTTTCAAAAGTGCCTAGCTGTTCAACAACCAGTTGCCTGTAAAAATCTGCCCCAGATGCCTAAGTCACTTTTGAAAATAGGACTAAGGCCCTTCTGAAAATTTTACCCAAAATAAATACATGCGCAAAATGTGTGTACAGCAGCAAAGCTGCAGAATGGCCAGGACTCTGGGCTCAGAGCTAGCTAGTGACAAAGAACACATCTGTTCACCGATGTGTATGAGTGAGTGACATGCAGGTATAGAGGGCACCATGATAGCATGACATCTCTGCCCAGGAGTCCAGTGGGTGTGTGAGTGATGTGCCGTTATAGAGGAGCTCGGGGGATGCCACCTCTGCCACCTCTATGCACTGTGGTACAGTAGGCGAGTGAGTGACATGAAAGGAAACACCTTCACCCGATTCACCATGGTCTTCTTGAAGCTGTTTTTTCTTCAGATTTGGGCTGCCAATAAGTCATTCAAACAATGATCTAATGCCTATGTGAATGTGTGTAACACCTCAGTGTTCTGGCAGGTTGAGGGCTTGCCAAAAAGCAATCACTTGTAATTAGGGAGAAAGAATTCAAATGTGCTGGCCTTTCAGTGCAGCCTCTTTTCCAGCCATGTTTGTAGCATTTTAATCATCTCATTAGCTTGAGTTCTGCTAAGCAATTGTGTATGTGTAAGTTCCTTCTGCGTTCAGATAAACCTTCTATGCAAACCTATCACTGCCAAGGGGTTGCCTAGGAACTGTCTGTGGTGAAGAGAAGAGACACCTGCATGCAATGGGACCAGAGATTTCCCGTTGGGGCATCTGGGAGTCTGGTTCTTGGGGTGCAGGGCGCCTCTCATCTCAGGTGTAACCTCTTCATGCTTCCTTATGACGTTAGCAGGCATCAGGAGACACACAGAGTGTGTGTGGGGGTGTGTGTGCGGGGGGGGGGTGGATCATAGCTGAGGTAAGTCTGTGCCCTCAGCCTATTGGGGAGGACTTTGTGCTGCCCAGTTGGCAAAATGGGACTAACACCATCCCAGGAGGGTCAGTACCAGTATCCCTCCTCTTACATGGAAAGTGAGGTGTCCTATTTCCTTCAGCACAGGGCTAGGAAAAGAACCCCATTCCACCCAGTCCTAGGTCAGTGCCTTCCCCACTGTGTCTCTCTTTCACCTGGCTCACCCTGTCTATAACAGCAGGGAACTCCCGGAGGAGCATCCCAGATTGGTTAATCAGTTCCTCAGCTCCATCTCTCTGGCAACGTTCCTGCTTTGGAGAAGGTACCAGTGGGAGCTGTGCTTGCAGGCGAGCTAGATCTGGCAGAGCAGTGGCTGGGATAAGAGAGCAGGAGAGTTATGGAGTTTACAGTTTTAAATCAACCAGGAAGGTCCACCCCCTATTCACCTGTGCTACTGATCCTCCTTAATCCCCAACACATGTCCAAAGGCCCCATGTTAAAGCTGCTACCCTGCTAGCCGAGAAGGCCTGGACAAACAGCCTAACAGTGAACACTGCTTTAGGATAGGCCACAGGCCATGCGGTTGGTGCTGTGGGAAACGGGTGAGTCCGCAGTCAGCCATTAGAAGCACAAGACTGAACACTGTGCCAAGAGCCCATGAGCACACAGAGCTTGGTCCTGAGTGGGATTTAAGGTGGACCTAGACATGGAAGCAGTGCTTCAGTTGGAGGTTGTCACATGCGTGGAAGAGATTTAGGTGCACCAACCCCATTGATTTTCAATGAGAAAATAGTTATCCTGACTCCCTTAGGCAGTTTTGAAAATCCACCTTCAGTCCCCTCTGCTGACTCAAATGCCTCTCCAGTTACAGCCCCCCACTCACTCCATCCCACCTCCCTCGCTCTCCCCCACCCTCGCTCACATGCTCATTTTCACTGCAAGGCCTAAACAGGCACCAGGAGAAGGCCAGGAGCTGTAACAGTATGAATGTGGGAGATGGAACGTGTGATTCAAATACCCAGCATGAAGGTTGGGCCCCAGAGCGAAGGGGCCGGAGGCTGGCCACCTGGCACTGAGGGGGCTCTGCTCTGCACGGGCCCCGGGCTGCTGGCTGAGTTTTATTGTCTGGTTTTATTACCTTTTTATTTTCTCTCTTTGATTATGATGGTGCCCGGGAGGACTCCACTCTTCCAGGGGCTGCCTAAATCACCCAGCAGGGAAGGGAGGAGGGCGGGCTGGGGTGGGTGGGAGATGGGGGGGGGGGGGGAGGAGAGAGGATGGTGAGGGAAAGAGGCCAAGGACGAGAGCAGAGTGGGGGTGAGAGGGGGCAGTGAAGGAGAGAGGAGGGTTTGTGGGGGGTATGTGGGGTGGATGGGGATAAAGGGGAAGGCAGAAGGTTACAGGTGAATGAGGATCTGGGGGGCACAGGGGTGTATAGGGACATAATGGGAGTGCAGCAGTGTATGGAGGTGAATGGGGTGCAGGGCTGTGGGGGGGTGGGGGATATGGTGGTGGCAGCTCTGGGAGGTGGAGAGGATGGGTGGGAGAGGACTGTAAGGGGTACAGGGCTGGGATGGGTAGGTGTGGGGGGCAGGGCAGGATGGGACAGGGGAGGGATGCAGTGATGGGGGTACAGGACTGGGGGGGAGGAGGGGAGGGGGGGGGGGTGCGGGGGGGTGGGGGGGCACAGGGGGGTATAGGGACAGAATGGGAGGGCAGCAGTGTATGGAGGGGAATGGGGTGCAGGGCGGGGGGGGGGTGGCGGTGAGGGGGGCGCAGGGCTGGGGGGGAGGAGTGGCCCAGCGTCTGGGGCTGCTGGGGCCAGTGGTGGACTCAGAAGGACTGTCCCGGGCCGGGGGCGCGGTGTTGCTGGGGCGGAGGTGGTGCTGGGGCGGTGCTGCCAGGCTGGACCCGCCCCCGTCTTCCCAAGGTGGCCGGGCTGGGCTGGGCGCTGGGTTCGTCTCGTTCTCCTCTCCTCCCCTCCAGCAGCACTATTCCCAGCACTCGGAGACGGGGATACATATCTTGAACACCTGGGTGCCGGCGATGGGGCGACAGACCGGTTCACCGCAGGGCACGTGCCACAGCTCGAGCCCGCCACAGGAGGAGTGTGAGGAGAAGAGGGCTGGCAGCAGCGAGAGGGGCATGTGCCATGACCCCTCATCAGCCACCTGCTGAGCGCTCACGAGTCGCTAGTTCGCCCTGCCCTGACCCGGCCAATGGGAGCTGCGCCTGGTCAGTGGTGCTGACTGGAGCCGCCAGGATCCCTTTTCACCTGGGTGTTCCGGTTGAAAACGAAAACCAGACACCTGGTCACCCTAAGTGGCGACTGACCCGGCTTCAGGATGCAGCACTGCTGGAGATGGTTGGCACTTCAGGATGGAGCTGGTTGCTGGAGTGCTGTTGGCATTGGGCCCTGATTTGTGCTCACATGATGCACTCAGGCCCTGCTGTCCTGGGCGCTACAGGAATACCTAGAACAGATGGACTAGCCAGGGATAGGTTGGGGTCCAGAAGGGGGATTTTGTTCAGTTAGCACTGTCGGGCTGCTACGGCAGAGTAGCTGGTGCTGTAGGGCAGTGGTTCTCAACCAGGGGTCTGGGGCTCCCTGGGGGACCGCAAACAGGTTTCAGGGGGTCCACCAAGCAGGGCCAGTGTTAGACTCAGTGGGGTCCAGGGCAAAAAGCCGAAGTCCTGCCATGCAGGGCTGAATCCTGGGGCCCTGAACCCCGCCACCTGGGGTTGAAGTCGAAACCTAAGCAACTTAGGTGTGGGGCCCTGGGCAATAGCCCTGCTTGCTGTCCCCTAACACTGGCTCTGGCTTTTATATGCAGAAAAAAGTTGTTGTAGCACAGCTGAGCCGTGGAGTTTTTATAACAAGTTGCGGGGGCCTCAGAAAGAAAAAGGTTGAGAACCCTGCTGTAGAGTACAATTCTAGGGCAGCCTGAGGTTGCACGAGAGGCTCTGGCCACTGGGCCTTCTCTCTCTCTCTCTCTCTCTCTCTCTCTCTCATGAGACCATGTTACATTTTCAAATTAATGCCATGGCTCCTGCCACTAACTTCCTGCTCTGATTAGCTGGTCCCCCCACCACCAGCAACTGCTGTCAGTCCCCAGCAAGACTCTGCAGGGGCTGGCTCAGCTGAGCGGGAAAACAACTGATCATTCCACTGCAGTGCACACTGGAGCAGAGAGCTTCGAAAAAGTGGGTTGGAAGAGAAAAGGGAAGGAGGGCAGAGAAACAAGGCAGGGAAGGTAAAAGAGGATTTGAAAAAAGAGAATGGGAGGAATAGAAAGTTGATGGGCCGGGGCAGCTGAGCCCCTGTGACGGGTTCCCCCGTGTGCAACCTGGAACTGGGGTACCAACCTGGGCTCCCTCTCACACTATGATGCCGTGACAAGCTGCAAACCCCTCCAGGTACTGCACTTACACAGACATCCACAGGCAGGGACACACCCAACTGAGTTACATGAATGCTTCTCCCAGCCACTCATGAACCAACAATAGAGCGGCTCCAGCCAGTTCCCCACAGCTCGCCCGCCTAGGACCTCAGAGATGTACAGTCCTGCCCTGGTCAAAAGCCTGAGCAGTGTAAGTTTATTACTCAGTCTGCCCCCGCTCAATGTGGAGAGGACATGCACCAGCTCTTTTTCCTGAGCAGATTTCCCAAGCATTTCATACCAAAGCACTGTTTAGGTAAAATATAAAACAGATTTATTAACTACAGAAAGATAGATTTTAAATTATTATAAGTATTAATTGTATAGATCAGAGTTGTTTACCTACGAAATAAAAAGTAAAATCGCAATCTGAGTTCTATAAACTAGACAGGATTTGAATTAAGCAGTGTCTCACCCTGATGGTATCGTATCCTTAATACACAAGCTTGGATTCGCCTTTCCAGCCTGGGACCACCTCCCCAGTTCAGTCTTTTTACTCCAGATGTGTTTCCAGGTGTTGAGTTATGGGGGGAGTGAGGAAAAATGATAATGTCACTTCCCCTCCTTTATAGGTTCCTCCAGCTTGCTGGAAAGATCTTTTGCTATGACGTGCATCAAGCAGTGTCCATTGGCTACGTGCTCCCTCTGCGAAGCCTTCATTGTACACAGATCCTGTGATAGTCCTTGGTAGTGTGGATTCCCCTGAATAGGCCATCCACGCTGTCTGGCTTCTCTATTGTAGTACCTGAAAGGCTGCTTGTGGGTGTTCCCAACCTCACAACATATCTCAGTAACACACACATAGCAAAACTTTATAACTTCCCATACAATGATAGCACACACAATCCAACAGGATATTAATATTCAACAGATCAAGACTTTTAAAATGATATCTCACAAGGCATACTTTGTGCAAAACATATCATAATTATGACAGTGGTGAATATGGGGGTGCCAGGGTGTTGTTTTGGGGTACAGAGTGTCACAACACCTCTCAGCCTCTTGTCTGACCTCTCTGATCATTGTGTCCCAGGCCAGCTGGCTCCCTGGACTACCTGATTCCTGCAATCTGGTGAACCAGCTGGCCTAGGAGTCTGCTGAAGCCTGGCAGAAGGAAGGGCCAGCCAGGATAAGCCAAGTTCTCCTTGCTTGAATCCTGCGGCGTGAGTTGGAAGGGCTTTGTCCAGGCTGTACATACAGGCAATGCTCAGGCCAGGCTTGCACCAAGGCCCCAGACTTAGCCAGCAGTAGCAGTCACCACCAACCATGGGTTATGAACCCACAGCGCACCCAGACCAGAGACAGAGGTGCGATTTCCACTAGGGCCAGGCACATCCTGGCTCCAAGGAGCTGAGTCATGCACCTTCACTGGCAGTGTGACTCCTGCCCCAGGCTGCTACAGGTGCCGCAGTCTCAGGGTCAGGCACCCAACTGTGGTGACAAGGACGATTTCCATTTCTCTGGGTGGGAGGGAGGGGGAACAATGAGCCCTGGGAATCTCTCCTCAGCATGCAGTTTGGATGCCCTCGGTCAAACTTCCACTGGTGTTCCCAGTCATCTGCCTGTTTGTCTGCCTCAGTGCAGCTCCACTGTGATATGTACATCCCGTGACTCCCAGCTCAACGCAGACCCTGACTTGGTCAGGGCGAGCCCTGGCTTGGCTCCCCTGTAGCAATTAATCCTACAGACCCAGTGACATTTGCTCTTGGAGACTTTGCTGGGTTACCATGCATTCCATCCAGCCCCCGGGCTGCAGCCTCTGGGAATTAGCTGGGTTCTAGTGCATCTACTTGTTTGATGGCAGATACAACACCTCCTGCATCCTGGGAACTGATGGAGAAGCAGCATGAATCTGAGCAGTCTGAGCTGGGAGCAGCTCAGCAGCCTGTTGCACTTGGACTGTTTTGTTTTCACAAATGCAAGTCCTGGTAAACCCACTAGGGCTGATGTTTACCGGGGTTAAGGGTCACGTTGTCAAAAGGCTGCCCACCCCTTGTGGGTGCAATTTGTGCCTGCAAGTTTGTACCTACAACTCAGCTGGGGACACTAGTCAGGTACTTACCACCTGCACCTGCAACTCCAGTGGAAATGCAAAAAATGCCAGGGAAAAAAGTTGCAGGATTGCAAATTGCACCCAGAAAACAGAGGCCATCCTTGATGTACAGTTGTAGTATTGCTTTGGACAACTAAAAATAGAGCTCCTTGGGGCAGGGAATGCAGTTTCAATCATCAGCATCTCTCTGCTTTGGAAGTGAGCAGCCCTCTAAGAGCATTGATGTAATACAGATAATAAATCACAAAATAGGGGCAGGTTTTCAAAGCTGCCTAAAGAATCGGGATGACTTTTCCCATTCAGATGAATTTGAACTGGGTGCCTAATCCCGCTAATCAGCTATGAAAATCTCAGTTGGGCCTAATAGCAATAATGCCAAGACTAGAGTCCTGCAGTCCTTGCACTCACAAAACTCCCATTGGAGTCAAATAGCTTTTTGGGGGTGGGGGCAGGGTGGGAGGCGGTTTGAGGATCATGCCTTGGAGAACACATGATGCAGATAAATATAGGGGCACAGAATGCATGGTACCAGTGGAGTCACTAGATGTCTATAAGCAGCGGCAAGGAAGTGATTTGATTCAAACATCCTGAGTGCAAGCTGCGGAGTAGGCTCCAGGGAGCTTGCTGCTGTACTCTGGCTGCCAAATGCTGTTGATATTCACAGAGAAAACATTGTATTATATATGAGTTGTCCTAGATACACAATGTGAGGAGCACAAATCTCAACAAATACAGTAGAATCCACCACTTAAATGTGAGAGTGTTGTGCAAAGATGCAGAACTCCATGAATAAAGGAACAGAAAAAGATCAAAAAGAGCCCTGTATAGAAACAGAGCAGCTCTGCAGTAGAAGAGTGGGAAACTTTCTCTAATTGCCCAGCTCGCAGCTCCTGTTATGTTTGCTGTGAATAGATCTGCTCCTGGGTTTTCTTGCACTGCAGTTATTAAATTGCTTTGAAACATCTCATCCCCATGGCTGGTTAAGCTCTGGGAAATGTAAAGGGGAAGAGGAGAGTTTATCATGCTGCTGTTGCAGCTCTTGCTGGAGAGAAGTGGATTGGAATGTCACAGAGGAGTTAAAGTGTCCTTTCCCCCTTTCCTGGGAAGAAAGGATTTGGTGATATGTTGCCATGGACACCAACAAGGCCCTTAATTGTGTGGCTTTTCCTACAGTCCCTTCCACTTCCAGTGCTGCTCAGACTAGGCCTGTCACCGCTGGAAAGGCTCCCCGGCCTCTGCTCCAGGAGAGAGGGACAGGGGAGGACATGCCTCTGGAATTCCAGAGGGACACTAGCTAGAGGCCTGACCCATCCTATCAGCTAGACAGAGCTCAGGAAAATCAGTGAGAGGAGGCCAAGCAGAATGAGAAGCAGATTGTAGCTGAACTCCTGACAAAAGGGCAGGGGATTCCAGAGGCTGCCCAGAAATCCTCAAGCCCTCCTGCCCCTCCCTCTCACACTTCCTGCTTATACCTGCTTGCTCCTCTCCTTGCTACCATGTGGCCCAGAATGGAGACAACTCTGGTACTAGAGGTGGGCACTTTAAAAGTAACAGCCTCATGCCAGCTACCTAATGTACTCAACCCCTGCAGAGGGGAGAGGGAAAGAGATCAGCATCCTGAGGAAATGCCTCGACATCAGAGATGCTTGGAACCCACAATTCCTCTTGTGCAGGAATGGAAATGGAAAACTGGAATTTCAAAATCTCCTGGGAATGAAATTCCAAAAGTTTGTTTTGGAAAAAACAGAAACAGTTCTGTATGACTTGATTGAAAATTTTAACTTTATTGTGCTGATTTTTATATTGTAAAAAGAAAATCCCACTGCACAGGTATTGGGGGTCTCTCGTCTAGGGGGTCTGGGTCCTGCAGGCCTTCTCATACCATTCCAGAAAAGTAGCCCCCGCCCTGGAGGGAGCATGGCAGTATGAAACCACAGCGCTTCTCTCAGGCTGCTGCCTTGTCCTTCAAAATCTCCACTTTCATTTCAAAATAAAAAGTCTCCAGCTGTTTGAGTTATAAAGAAACACTCAAGTCACATTTTGGCTGTTAGTGAAAGTCAGGTCTGTGCACGTTTTCAGAGCTGCAAGACAACAACAAAAAGTTGCCCTGCCATAGACAATTTTCAGCCAGAGCCCAAGTTCAGAGATTTCTCATTAAAACGCTATATAGAAAATTCAAAGGACAACAAACAAAACTAGTGGGAAAGTTCACACCAAGTGGCCACCTACTTTTAGAGACAAAACAAAAAAAGAGGAATGTAAGCCCTGTTTTAAACCCTTTTTAGAAAAGAACCCTGACGTTGCTCCCAAGTGCTTCGATATTATAATCCACTTCAGCGAAGGGGCACTTTACGAACGTTGATTAATTCAGCCTTCTAGCACTCCGTCTGTGGGCTGTTATTTATTAGCCTCATTCCACAGATGGGGAAGCTTCACAGAGAAGTGAATGACTTCCTTAAAGTCACACTGTGTGGCAGTGGCAGAGGCAGGAATAGTACCCACGAGTCCTGACTTTTACCCATTAAACTCCCTGAAATAAGTAACATAAACAAACTTTTCCTGATCAGACAGCAGAATCTGCAAAGATCTCAGGCACATGGACTCATGTTCACAAATAAAGCCATTTGCTTAAATTTCCAGAACCTGTAACCATGAGTTCCAAACCCGGCCTCACATGGGCTGCTGAGCCATGAGCTGCTCTGAGCTGGTCAGACTTCCCATTCAGGAGCCCTGAATTTAGCACACACACTACGGAACATAGATTCTGCCTGGCCCATACCATTGCATCTGGGAAGCCCAGGTGTTCAGATCTGCCAGCTTAGAGTCTTTCCGTGGGTCATTGAATGGAGACAAACAATGGATGGTTGTCAGCGTGAGGCTGAAGGAAGCTGACACTTTCCCACAGAAAAATGCCTTTGCTGTTTGTTTGGAAGGTTACACAGCTGTAAGAGACTCAGAAGGAGCTGAGCCCTAGAGGATTGTTCCCCCAAACACCCACGTGTTAGGGAAGGAAGCTCTCTTATAGACTTCCATACCATTGACTCCTGCTGGTGAGAACCCACTGCAAGCATTGGAACCCCCTTTCAGCCGTGACTGCCGGTCACTGTCCTGCAGACAGCTCCCATCTCATCCTTGACCTGGCGAACTTGGCTTGGGTTGTGTTTATTTTCCCATTTTGTAAGAAGCAACCTCATATCTGAACTCACCGTTGGTGAGAATATTGCATTGCAAGAAAGCTGGGACCCAGGCTCTCCCAAATACCAAATATCCAACATGCTCTTTATCTCCCTGGGAAAGCCATCTCCCACACATGCCATCGTCCAGAGTGAGACAGGATTTCATTGCATGAACTGAATGGGCCTTTCTCACCAAGACACTTTAAGGACCTTCTTTATCATCTTGAGGACAGAAAACAACGTGTGTCGAACAAAGAAAGACTAGCCGGGGCTGCACAATTGAACGTAACTAACTCATTGTTTAATTCTTTAGCTTTTGAAATGCTCCTTCCCAGCCACTCAAACACAATTACAACCATGGTGAAATAAACCACTAAGACATTATAAACTCCTGCCACCCCAGGCAGGGTCAGCGACCACTTCTTGTATGTTGGAACAGCCTACTGCCAGCTGAAGGACGGACAGACTAAGCCTGAAGACAAACAGTTCAAGGAGGTACCCGGGGCATAACTGTGAGTAATGTGTAGGGGACTATTGGGTTTTTGGTTGGCCCTCCCCCACACCAGGAGAAAGGGGAAGGGCCGAAAAGGAGCCACCTCGCCCTACCTGAGGCTGCTCTCTCTCCCTTTCTCTCCCCAGGACCTCACCTGCGGCTCCCTTATTAGCCCAGCCACCTGCTCAATCAGACTGACTTGGGGTGCTGGCTACTTCCCAAAGGCCTGGGTCCAGAGCTCTCTGATTGGCCAGAGGCCCTGTCAGTCTCAGAATCCTGAGCCATGAAATCTGGCAGTCTATGGCGGTCCCATTACAGCGCGCTGGCAGGGGGATGGGCGCTGGCTCGAGGTGGGTGCAGGCGATCAGGCCCAAAGCGCAGCATTCTCAGTCCAAAGTTGGAGCATTGGCTCTGCAGTGTCTGGTTTTCAGCAGCCAGCTGTGTAGCCTGTGCCTGCATCGCTTGGCTGTCTGCCTGAAGGCGGGCTACCTGCTCATGCAATGCCGGTGCCCTTGGAGTGGGAGGAACTCCACTGGACCCATGCCTGTCCTTCCAAGGTGTTAGTCGTCTCAGCAAGCTGTCAGCACCAGGACATGGGCAATCTGACCTAGTGGTCGGAGAAGGGCCCAGTGGTCAGAGACAGAGTCCAAGCGAGGGCTCAGAGCCACAGTCAGGGTCCAGGAACCAAGCCAAGGGTCAGAGCCAGAATTAGAAACCAGAGATCAAGCAAGAGGCAGTTCCAGTGCAGCAGCCAGTCAGGAAGTCTCTCAGTTGCTCGGACAATTTTCTGTGCCTCCTTCTGGCTCATATAGTATGGTCAGGCCAATCAGTGGGGCCAGTCATGGTCCCCAATCAGGAACCTCATGGACGGTACCCCTGGGAGGGGTCAGAGCTCTGCTAGCTCCTCACTTCCAGTAGCTCTGGGAGTGGTGGCCAGGGTATGAGGGCTAGTTATGAACTGTGGGTTTAGGGTCAAAACCCCCACATCCTTACACGTAGAACTGGTGAAATGAGACCATGATGGTCAAGCAGTGACTGGCGTTGTGTTGTCAGTGAGACAGCAGAAGCTCTGGAATGGCAGCTGTGACTTCTGAGGAGTCTGCCTGGAAGCAGACAAGAGGGGGCTACCTAGGTAAGGAAACCAATGCAGATTTGCTTCAGGAAAATTCTGCTAGTGAAATTATACAGGGCCAGTACAAGTTCTAAGTAGCAGAACAGGTTCACTTCAGCCCTATTTTGAAGTCTTCAGGGGGACTTTATCATAGAATCATAGAACTTAAGATCAGAAGGGACCATTATGATCATCTAGTCTGACCTCCTGCATGATGCAGGCCACAAGAGTTGACCCACCCACTCCTGAAATAACTCTCACCCTTGACTCAGCTGTTGAAGTCCCCAAATCATGATTTAACGACTTCAAGCAGCAGATAATCCTCTAGCCAGCGACCCCTGCCCCATGCTGCGGAGGAAGGCGAAAAACCTCCAGGGCCTCTGCCAATCTACCCTGGAGGAAAATTCCTTCCCGACCCCAAATATGGCGATCAGCTGAACCCCGAGCATG
>QXTE01000233.1:1461809-1478744 GCA_003942145.1 Platysternon megacephalum
ATCGGACCCAAAACCGAACCCTGAGGAACTCCACTGGTAACCTCCCTCCAACCCGACCGATCCCCTTTCAGTACGACCCGCTGCAGTCTCCCCTTTAACCAGTTCTTTATCCACCTCCGGATTTTCATTTCGATCCCCATCCTTTCCAATTTAACCAGTAATTCTTCATGCGGTACCGTATCGAACGCCTTACTGAAATCAAGATATATCAGATCCACCGCATTTCCCTTGTCTAAAAAATCTGTTACTTTCTCAAAGAAGGAGATCAGGTTGGTTTGGCACGATCTACCTTTCATAAAACCATGTTGTAATTTGTCCCAATTGCCATTGACCTCAAGGTCCGTAACTACTCTCTCCTTTAATATTTTTTCCATGACTTTGCACGCTACAGATGTTAAACTAACAGGCCTGCAGTTACCCGGGTCACTTTTTTTCCCCTTCTTGAATATAGGAACTATATTAGCTAATCTCCAGTCAAACGGTACAACCCCCGAGTTTAGGAATTCATTAAAAATTATCGCTAACGGTATTAAATGATGTTTAAGTTGTTTTCTGAGCCTCTGCACAGGGACACACTTCAGGCTTTGCTTTTAATATTGATTGGCTTCAGTGTTTAGTTTAATTTTTGTTTATCAGATGTCCTGATCTCTCTTTCTCCCTCATGCCTCCCAAATCCACCCATGCACACATCCACTTTTACTGTAGGCTTTTCTGTCCCACAATGCACTGCATCAACCCCACCCCCAAACCATATGATGGTTGTTTATTTGTAACTTGTCTCTGAATTTGTCAGGCTTTGTGCTTAAATCAGCTTTACGCATCTGAGGCCAAAATCTCCTGCCAGACCCTTTGAGAGCCCTGTGTCCTTCCACATGCACTTTCACAGATCAGACCCGTGACCCCTATAGCTGAAAACAGTAATTCCACTCCATTTGTTGGGCACCTGAGAGCATATCCAACACAATCCAGAGACATCATTGTTTTAGTGCAAACCTTTACTGGGAGATCTTTGGTTTAATCATGTAACACAATCCAGTGAACATGCTCTAAGCACATTTTAAAAACCCTTAAACCTTGGCCAAATCAAGTCCAGTTTTTACTGGACCAGTGAAAGGCACATCCACAATTTAGGGACTTTGTCCTTGCTACATTTCATGTTCCCATAGGCCTCCACTCAGGTTCTAGAATTGTCCAAAAAGATCGCAACATTTTCTCTTAGCAGAAAAAGCATCTTTGTTTCACTTTTCTGTGCTTGTCTGTGAACAGCTGTGTGGAAACTTTCAGAAAATATCACTCCTTGACTTGGGGTTTAGTGTTACCAAAAGGTAACACTCTAAGAAAGTTCTTAGCAACTGGAAATGATCCTCTCTAATAGAAATGTGTAGACATTTTAAAGGATATCTGTCACTACGTGCACTGCCAGCAGTAGCTTCTGGTTTGCGTCTCGCTCTCTGGGGTGGGCAGGACGGAGTGAGAATACATCGGGCCAGCAATGGTGTTGGGGTTTGGTGCTGGGCGCTGGGCAGTTTAGGAAGAGGAGTGGAGTAGATGATACATCTGAGGGAAGGGAGCAGAAGGAGACTCCACCGATTGGAAGGCATGAGATGCACTGTCCTAGGGATGGGGGTTCCACGACCACCACTCCCAAGAGAAGGAGGAGGGTGGTGGTGGTCAGGGACTCCCTCCTCAGGGGGACTGAGTCATCTGTCTGCCGCCCTGACCGAGAAAACCGAGAGGTCTGCTGCTTGCCAGGAGCTAGGATTCACAATGTGACGGAGAGATTGCCGAGACTCATCAAGCCCTCGGATCGCTTGCTTCTCCACGTGGGCACCAATGATACTGCCAAGAATGACCTTGAGCGGATCACTGCAGACTACGTGGCTCTGGGCAGAAGGATAAAGGAGTTTAAGGCGCAAGTGGTGTTCTCGTCCATCCTCCCAGGGAAAAGGCCTGGGTAGAGACCGTCAAATTGTGGAAGTCAACGAATGGCTACGCAGGTGGTGTCGGAGAGAAGGCTTTGGATTCTTCGACCATGGGATGGTGTTCCAAGAAGGAGGAGTGCTAGGCAGAGACGGGCTCCACCTAACGAAGAGAGGGAAGAACATCTTCGCAAGCAGGCTGGCTAACCTAGTGAGGAGGGCTTTAAACTAGGTTCACCGGGGGAAGGAGACCAAAGCCCTGAGGTAAGTGGGGAAATGGGAGGAAGCACGAGCAGGAGAGTGCAAGAGGGGAGGACTCCTGTCTCAGACGGAGAAAGCGGGACAATCAGCGAGTTATCTTAAGTGCCTATACACAAATGCAAGAAGCCTGGGAAACAAGCAGGAAGAACTGGAAGTCCTGGCACAGTCAAGGAACTATGATGTCATTGGAATAACAGAGACTTGGTGGGATAACTCACATGACTGGAGTACTGTCATGGATGGATATAATCTGTTCAGGAAGGACAGGCAGGGCAGAAAAGGTGAGGGAGGTGCATTGTATGTAAGAGAGGAGTATGACTGCTCAGAGCTCCAGTATGAAACTGCAGAAAAACCTGAGAGTCTCTGGATTAAGTTTAGAAGTGTGAACAACAAGGGTGATGTCATGGTGGGAGTCTTCTATAGACCACCAGACCAGGGGGATGAGGTGGACGAGGCTTTCTTCCGGCAACTAGCACAAGTTACTAGATCGCAGGCCCTGGTTCTCATGGGAGACTTTAATCACCCTGATATCTGCTGGGAGAGCAATACAGCGGTGCACAGACAATCCAGGAAGTTTTTGGAAAGTGTAGGGGACAATTTCCTGGTGCAAGTGCTGGAGGAACCAACTAGGGGCAGAGCTCTTCTAGACCTGCTGCTCACAAACCGGGAAGAATTAGTAGGGGAAGCAAAAGTGGATGGGAACCTGGGAGGCAGTGACCATGAGATGGTCGAGTTCAGGATCCTGACACAAGGAAGAAAGGAAAGCAGCAGAATACGGACCCTGGACTTCAGAAAAGCAGACTTTGACTCCCTCAGGGAACTGATGGGCAGGATCCCCTGGGAGAATAACATGAGGGGGAAAGGAGTCCAGGAGAGCTGGCTGTATTTTAAAGAATCCTTATTGAGGTTGCAGGAAAAAACCATCCCGATGTGTAGAAAGAATAGTAAATATGGCAGGCGACCAGCTTGGCTAAACAGTGAAATCCTTGCTGATCTTAAACGCAAAAAAGAAGCTTACAAGAAGTGGAAGATTGGACAAATGACCAGGGAGGAGTATAAAAATATTGCTCAGGCATGCAGGAGTGAAATCAGGAAGGCCAAATCACACTTGGAGTTGCAGCTAGCAAGAGATGTTAAGAGTAACAAGAAGGGTTTCTTCAGGTATGTTAGCAACAAGAAGAAAGTCAAGGAAAGTGTGGGCCCCTTACTGAATGAGGGAGGCAACCTAGTGACCGAGGATGTGGAAAAAGCTAATGTACTCAATGCTTTTTTTGCCTCTGTCTTCACGAACAAGGTCAGCTCCCAGACTGCTGCACTGGGCAGCACAGTATGGGGAGAAGGTGACCAGCCCTCTGTGGAGAAAGAAGTGGTTCGGGACTATTTAGAAAAACTGGACGAGCACAAGTCCATGGGGCCGGATGCGCTGCATCCGAGGGTGCTAAAGGAGTTGGCGGATGTGATTGCAGAGCCATTGGCCATTATCTTTGAAAACTCATGGCGATCGGGGGAGGTCCCGGATGACTGGAAAAAGGCTAATGTAGTGCCCATCTTTAAAAAAGGGAAGAAGGAGGATCCGGGGAACTACAGGCCAGTCAGCCTCACCTCAGTCCCTGGAAAAATCATGGAGCAGGTCCTCAAGGAATCAATTCTGAAGCACTTAGAGGAGAGGAAAGTGATCAGGAACAGTCAGCATGGATTCACCAAGGGCAAGTCATGCCTGACTAACCTAATTGCCTTCTATGAGGAGATAACTGGGTCTGTGGATGAGGGGAAAGCAGTGGATGTGTTATTCCTTGACTTTAGCAAAGCTTTTGATACGGTCTCCCACAGTATTCTTGCCGGCAAGTTAAAGAAGTATGGGCTGGATGAATGGACTATAAGGTGGATAGAAAGCTGGCTAGATCGTCGGGCTCAACGGGTAGTGATCAACGGCTCCATGTCTAGTTGGCAGCCGGTTTCAAGTGGAGTGCCCCAAGGGTCGGTCCTGGGGCCGGTTTTGTTCAATATCTTCATTAATGATCTGGAGGATGGCGTGGACTGCACTCTCAGCAAATTTGCAGATGACACTAAACTGGGAGGAGTGGTAGATACGCTGGAGGGTAGGGATAGGATACAGAGGGACCTAGACAAATTAGAGGATTGGGCCAAAAGAAACCTGATGAGGTTCAACAAGGACAAGTGCAGAGTCCTGCACTTAGGACGGAAGAATCCCATGCACTGTTACAGACTAGGGACCGAGTGGCTAGGCAGCAGTTCTGCAGAAAAGGACCTAGGGGTTACGGTGGACGAGAAGCTGGATATGAGTCAACAGTGTGCCCTTGTTGCCAAGAAGGCTAACGGCATTTTGGGCTGTATAAGTAGGGGCATTGCCAGCAGATCGAGGGACGTGATCGTTCCCCTCTATTCGACATTGGTGAGGCCTCACCTGGAGTACTGTGTCCAGTTTTGGGCCCCACACTACAAGAAGGATGTGGAAAAATTGGAAAGAGTCCAGCGGAGGGCAACAAAAATGATTAGGGGGCTGGAGCACATGAGTTATGAGGAGAGGCTGAGGGAACTGGGATTGTTTAGTCTGCAGAAGAGAAGAATGAGGGGGGATTTGATAGCTGCTTTCAACTACCTGAAAGGGGGTTCCAAAGAGGATGGATCTAGACTGTTCTCAGTGGTACCAGATGACAGAACAAGGAGTAATGGTCTCAAGTTGCAGTGGGGGAGGTTTAGATTGGATATTAGGAAAAACTTTTTCACTAGGAGGGTGGTGAAGCACTGGAATGGGTTACCTAGGGAGGTGGTGGAATCTCCTTCCTTAGAGGTTTTTAAGGTCAGGCTTGACAAAGCCTTGGCTGTGATGATTTAGTTGGGATTAGGTCCTGCTTTGAGCAGGAGGTTGGACTAGATGACCTCCTGAGGTCCCTTCCAACCCTGATATTCTATGATTCTAGGAGGGGAGGAGGGATTGGAGAAATTGAATTCAAACAAAGTAACTCACAAGCCATCTTCCTTCAATGCTCTGCCAGCATATTGTCCATCTCTTATTGTTCTTCCGTCATATCTAGTTAGACTGGAAACTCTTTAGTTCAGGGACTTTGTGGCGCAGAGCCTCAAAGGTATTTATGAGGCAGTGATGTCTCCATGTGATGCCACAGGAAGAGGAGGAGGCAGAGGCAAAGCAAGCAACAGTCTGGTTTAAAGCATGAAATAAATTATAACCAGCATTATTGTCCACAGAGGATCCAATCTGAGACAGTGCTGCTGCAGCAGACCCCATCACAGTGCAAAGGTCAAGTCTTGCAAAATACTAAAGGATCTTTGGGTTGCTTGGGCATAGATCTTGGAGTCAGGTTTCATGTGTGGGGAATATTTGTTGGCATTCAGGAATGTTATGTGACTGCAGCCCGAGTTTTCAAAAAAGTCTAGCAATTTAGGGTGCATCAGTTTCCGGCGTGCCCATCTGGAGACACCTTAAAGGGGGCTAATTTTCAGAAAGTCTCCAACTGGGCACTGAAAATTTGACACTCTGAAAATTACTAGTCGCTTTGAAAATGTTAGGGCAAGGTGGAAGCACCAAGATGACCAGAAAGTAAATCTACAGTTTTTTATTACTTAGTAGGCAATGTTCAGTGTGATGAACATTGGTTAATTCATTTCACTTAGGATGGTGGATCAGTTTGAAACAGAATTACAGAAGTCAGAGTCACTTTACATCCAAGTGTGTCTAGCAACCCTGCCCTTCATTCTAAGGCTGGTGCTGCTGCCATCAGCAGAATGGTCTTTTTGTTAAGGCATTGGACTGCCACTTAGATGCACTAAGATCTGACTGTGACTGCCGTGCACTCCAAGTGTGACCTTAACTGCTCTCTGCCTCATTACCACTGTGACGGGTTCCCCCAGGGTGCCACGTGGAACTGGGATACCACTGAGCCCGCCTGTCCCACCAGCCTGGGTTCCCCTTACTCTGTGCTGCTGTGACAGGCTCTCAAGCCCCCTTCCAGCACACACACAGGTAGAGACACACCCGGCTGCAGCTCTATTCACCCAGATGCTGAGATCAGCTCTGCATGGGAGAGCTCAGCTAAGGAACTGCCCAGCATGCAACTGCACAACCCCTCTGGAGTGTAAACCCCCAATTATATCGATTTGCGCTGCACAGAGAACCATACAGCGTAAGCTCATGAAATCCACCCTCTCCCTCAATGTGAAGAGAGAGATGCAACAGCTTTCTGCCCCAAGTATGAGTTCCACATGGGTTTTAGAGACAAAACAAAACAAATTTATTAACTACAAAAGATAGATTTTAAGTCATTATAAGTCATACCAAACAGATCAAAGATGATTACCTAGTAAATAAACAAAAAATGCAAACTGAATTTAACACACTAGATAGGTAGGATATGAATTAGCAAATTCTCACCCTGAGTGATAAACAGGCTGGCAGATTCTTAAGGCACAAGTTGCCTTGGCTTTCGCAGGTGTTTCATACACAGGCTAAAGATCCTTCTAGCCTGGGACCATCACTTCCCACCGTTCAGTCTTTGTTCCTCAGGTGTTTCCAGGTGTGTTGTTGTAGGGAGAGTGAGGTCCCCTCATGATGTCATTGGCCCCCTTTTATATCTTCTCTGCACTTGCTGGAAAGCTCTTTTGATGTGACCTGGGTCAAACAGTTCCCATTGTGTAGTGCTATCTCTGAGAGGTTTCTACTGTACACAGTTACTAGGGTAATCCTTGTGCTTGTGTGCAATCTGGGGTCAGTCCTGGGACCAGTTTTGTTCAACATCTTTATTAATGATCTGGATGATGGGATGGATTGCACCCTTAGCAAATTCGCAGATGAGACTAAGCTGGGGGGAGAGGTAGATACGCTGGAGGGTAGGGATAGGGTCCAGAGTGACCTAGACAAATTGGAGGATTGGGCCAAAAGAAACTTGATGAGGTTCAACAAGGACAATTGCAGAGTCCTGCACTTAGGACAGAAGAATCCCATGCACCGCTACAGGCTGGGGACGGACTGGCTAAGCAGGAGTTCCGCAGAAAAGGACCTGGGGATTACAGTGGATGAGAAGCTGGATATGAGTCAGTAGTGTGCCCTTGTTGCCAAGAAGGCTAACAGCATATTGGGCTGCATTAGTAGGAGCATTGCCAGCAGATTGAGGGAAGTGATTATTCCCCTCTATTCGGCACTGGTGAGGCCACATCTGGAGTATTGCATCCAGTTTTGGGTCCCTCACTACAGAAAGGATGTGGACAAATTGAAGAGAGTCCAGCAGAGGGCAACGAAAATGATTAGGGGGCTGGGGCACATGACTTATGAGGAGAGGCTGAGGGAACTGGGCTTATTTAGTCTGCAGAAGAGAAGAGTGAGGGGGGATTTGATAGCGGCCTGTAACTACCTGAAGGGGGGTTCCAAAGAGGATGGAGCTCGGCTGTTCTCAGTGGTGGCAGATGACGGAACAAGGAGCAATGGTCTCAAGTTGCAGTGGGGGAGGTCTGGGTTGGATATTAGGAAACACTATTTCACTAGGAGGGTGGTGAAGCACTGGAATGGGTTACCTAGGGAGGTGGTGGAATCTCCTTCCTTAGAGGTTTTTAAGGCCCAGCTTGACAAAGCCCTGGCTGGGATGATTTAGTTGAGGTTGGTCCTGCTTTGAGCAGGGGGTTGGACTGGATGACCACCTGAAGTCTCTTCCAACCCTGATATTGTCTGATTCTATGATTTTCTCAATAAGCCATTAACATTGTTTGGTCTTTTTACAGTTGTACCTGAAAGGCTGCTTGTGAGTGTTTTCAGCCTCACAACATGTTTCATTAACACATAACTTCATAACTTCATAACTTCACATACGACGATAACACATACAATCCAACGAGATATTACTTTCTAGCCTGGGGCGGGCAAACTTTTTGGCCTGAGGGCCACATCGGGTTTCGTAAATTGTATGGAGGGCCAGTTAGGGGAGGGGGTCGTGGCACGGCCCCCACCTCCTATCTGCCCCCCCCCCCCGGACTCCTGCCCATCCAACCCCCCCAGTTCCCTGACAGCCCCTCTGGGACCCTGCCCCATCCACACACACCCACTCCCTGTCCCCTGACTCCCCCCGGACTCCTGCTGCCCCATCCAACCCCTCCTCTCATTCCTGACGGCCCCCCCAGGACCCCTGCGCCATTCAACCTCCCCTTCTCCCTGTCCCCTGACTGTCCCCAGAACCCCTGCCCCTGACTGCCCCCTGCTGCCCCCTGCTGCCCCCTCCAACCACCCCCTCCTTCCTGACTGCCTCCCGGGACCCCTGCCCCCATTCAACCCCCCGTTTTCCCCCAACCACCGTCCACACCCCCGCCCCCTGACCACCACCCCGAACTCCCCTGCCCTCTATCCAACCCCCCCCCCCCGCTCCATGCCCCCTGACCGCGCTGCCTGGAGCACTGGTGGCTGGCGGTGCTAGAGCCGCGCCGCCCGGCTGGAGCTGGGCCACGCCACCGCCGCCACCACCACGCAGCACAGAGACTGGGTCAGGCCGGGCTCTGCAGCTGCGCTGCCCCAGGAGCTCACAGCCCGGCCGCCCAGAGCATTGCGCCCGCAGCGGGGCAAGCTGAGGCTGCAGGGGAGGGGGGACAGCAAGGGAGGGGCCCGGGGCAAGCCTCCTGGGCCAGGAGCTTGGGGGCCGGGCACGACAGTCCTGCGGGCCGGATGTGGCCCGTGGGCCGTAGTTTGCCTACCCCTGGTCTAGCCGATCAAGACTTTTAAAATGACACCCCACAAGGCATATTTTGTATAAGGCATATCCTAATGACATGATAGTGGTGAATATTGGGGTGTCAGGGTGTGAAATGGGTACTCATACTTCCCTATTTCACACTAGGGGTTAATGCATTAATGTTTGAGAAAGGGCTTGGAAATTATAATGATGAGTGTTAGAGATAAACTTAGCAATAAATTAAAAAAACCCTTCTCTGCTTCCCTTCTCTCTCTGCTACAATCACACCATTTTCTCCCCTAGAAGGATGGGATATGGGGTCTGTTTTTCTGGGCAGCTATCTTCTACCATTCACAAGTGCTGTTTGAATCTCTCCTGAGGTAGAAAAGTCCAGTCACTGTTTCTCCTGGAGGAAGAGCATTACCCTCTGGCCAGGCTAGTAAATCTCTCCTCATTAATTGCTGTCATTTATTTATGTATTTTTCATTTGCACCTGAACAAGGAGTGACCCCGGGAGTCCCTAACTCACATCCCTAACTCACATCCAACCTGACACACTCATTGCCCCAAACACAGTGTTGTCATCAGATGAATCTCAAAAGTGTCATGTAATGGATCGTATGTAAACTGGTGACACGCTGGTCCCGAAAATCATTGTGTGATGTTTGTACAGGTTGTGTACCAAGTGTTATTAGATGTGTGCTGGAGATATGCACTTAAAATGTGTTTGGGAGGCAGAGCATGAACCCAACCTGCCTAAGACAAAGAAATGTGCATTTCCCTTCAGGCAGAAGATAGAATCATAGGACTGGAAGGGCCTCGAGAGGTCATCTAATCCAATCCCCTGCACTCATGTCAGGACTAAGTATTATCTAGACCAGTGGTCTCCAAACTTTTTTGATCGCGCACCCCTATCAGTAAAAAATTTTTGAGCACGCACCCCCTGCCACGCCAAAGCAAAATAAGTAAATTTTTTAAAGCGCCACTCGGACTCCCGCCCGAACTGCCAAAGCAAAAAAAAAAAAAAAATCCGCTCGGACTCCTGCCTGACGAAGCAAAAAAAAAAAAGCGCTCCTCCTGCCACGCACCCCCAAGGATCCTCTTGCGCACCCCACTTTGGAGACCACTGATCTAGACCAGGGGTAGGCAACCTATGGCACGAGCTGATTTTCAGTGGCACTCACACTGCCCGGGTCCTGGCTGCCGGCCTCGGGGCTCTGCTGCTGGCCTGGGGTACCAGCCGCCGGCCCTGCTCAGCCCACTGCCAGCCCCAGGTCCCGGCCACCAGTCCCGGGGGCTCCGCTGCCAGCCTGGAGTTCCGTCTGCCGGCTCCCTGCCAGCCGGGGTTTTCGTCTGCTGGCCCCGCTCAGCCCGCTGCCGGCCCCAGGTCCTGGCCACCAGTCCGGGGGACTCTGCTGCCGGCCTGGGGCTCTGCTCCTGGCTTCGATCAGGGCTCTGCAGCCGCCCCCAGCTGTGGCCCACTGGCCCCAGCCTGGGGCAGTGAGGGGTGCAGACAGGGGCAAGAGGGGGCCCAGCTCAGCACCCCCACCTTAAAATTGTTCCAGAGGCACTGTACTGGGATATTTTAAAGTCCTGATTTGCTGCTTACATCACTATCACACCACATGGAACAGCGCACTGCATTTGACGTTGTGCATGTCGTCTATCACAATTTTTTTTCCCCACTGTAAGTTGAGGGGTACATTTGACAAAATGTCAGCTCCTAAGAAAGCAAATTTAGATGTCCGTTCATTTCAGCCTTCTTGGACAGACACATTTGGATTTATTCAAAAGAAGGACCCTTCTGTTGTGAAAGTACTGTTTGTCGCACATGAAGTGTTCGACGACATTTTCAAACGAAGCACAAGAAAACCTTTCGTGACGAAGCAGACAAGACTGAATCTATCAAAAAGGCATTAGCAGGATATGAGAAGCAAAGCCGTGTTTGTAAATGCTTAAATGTAAGTAAAAATCAAGCCACAGAAGGAAGTTACAAGATTGCACAGTGCATTGCAAAAAATGGAAAGCCGTTTACAGATGGGGAATATATAAAAGAAGTTTTTCTCAGCAGTTCGGAGGTTTTGTTCAATGATTTGCCAAATGAAGATACGATCATATCTAGAATAAAAAAACTGCCTGTCTCTGCCAGAACAGTTGAGAGACGCGTAAGCGAAATGGCAGAAAACATTAACGAAAAGCAGACAACTGTATTAAAAGACACAGCAGTGTTTAGCGTTGCAATTGATGAGAGCGTGGATATAAACGACGCTCCACGTTTGGCAGTTGTTGCAAGATATTATGCTTCCAATGAAATCCAAGAGGAACTTTGTTGCCTAAAACTCCTGCATGGCACAACAAAGGGGGAAGATATAGTGGAAAGTTTTGTAAACCATTTTGAAGAACGAGGAGTTGAAATCAGAAAAAAAAATTGTGACAACATAAGGTGCTCCTGCCATGGTTGGAAAACAGAAGGGATTTGTAAAGTTACTTGAAGATCTAATTGGCCACCCGACAGTCAAATTTCACTGTATCATCCATCAAGAAAACCTGTGTGCTAAAATTTCTAATTCAGAGCTTAATAATGTGATGAATACAGTGGTGCAAATTGTGAATTTCCTTGTTGCTTGATCTGCTTTGACTCACAGACAGTTTCAAGCACTGCTAGAAGAGATGGACAGTGCTTATAATGACATTCCACTTCACAGCAACTTTTGGTAGCTAAGTCGTGGATGGGTGTTTTGATGCACCTTGTAAACTGTTTTGATGCAACCAAGGTCTTTTTGTTGAAAAAAGGACAAAACTACCTGGAACTGGATGATGACAAATGGCTGTGTAAGCTCATGTTTCTAACTGACATCACCGCTCACCTAAACGAACTCAACCTCCATCTCCAGGGTGCAGGGCAAACGGTTCTGGATCTTTATGAAACCTGGAAGGCATTTGTTATAAAACTAGCAGTGTTTTCTCGGGATATTTGAACTTCGACTTTCCGCTACTTTCAACACATAAAAGTGCTATCAACACCGTGCACTGTCAGTGTCGATGAGATTGGAATATACATGCAAGAACTGGAATCAGAATTTTCTGACATATTTCAAGATTTCCAGCGATTTGGCCCAATGCTTTCTTTTCTAATTAACCCTGAAAAGTTCAATGAAAGTGACTTGGATTTGTCTGTATTTCAGTGAATGAGTGTTGAAGATTTCAAAATGCAGCTCATTCAGTTAAAAAGCTCAGAATTGTGGGCATCAAAATTTGGAGATCTGCGGAGTGCACTTGAAGCTACCGAGATCGATCATGGGGCCTCTATTCTGACCTGCTGGACGTCCCTGCCAGTGAAATTTAACATTTTGAAGAAAATTGCGTTTGCAATGCTTTCAGCATTTGGATCCACATACCTGTGTGAACAGGTATTTTCACACATGAAATCTGTACCTCCATCCCTCTCGGAGCTGGTTAACAACTGATCACTCAGAAGCCTGTGTGCAGCTTAAAGTATCCAAATATGTGCCAGACATTGGAAAATTCAGCAAGGAAAAGCAAGGGCAAGGATCACACTAAACTGATAAGATCTGCATTTTAATTTAATTTTAAATGAAGCTTCTTAAATATTTTAAAAACCTTATTTACTTTACATACAACAATAGTTTAGTTATATATTATAGACTTGTAGAGAGAGACCTTCTAAAAATGTTAAAATGTATGACTGGCACGCGAAACCTTAAATTAGAGTGAATAAATGAAGACTTGGCACACCACTTCTGAAAAGTTGCTGACCCCTGATCTAGACCGTCCCTGACAGGTGTTTGTCCAACCTGCTCTTAAAAATCCCAAGGATGGAGTTTTCAACAACCTCCCTAGGGAATTTATCCCAGTGCTTAACCATCCTGACAGTACGGAAGTTTTTCCTAATGTCCAACCTAAACCTCCCTTGCTGCAATTTAAGCACATTGCTTCTTGTCCTATCCTCAGAGGTTAAGAAGAACAATTTTTCTCCCACCTCCTTGTAACAGTCTTTTAGGTACTTGAAAACTGTTATCATGTCCCCTCTCAGCCTTCTCTTTTCCAGACCAAACAAACCCATTTTTTTCAATCTTCCCTCATAGGTCATGTTTTCTAGACCTTTAATCATTTTTGTTGCTCTTCTCTGCACTTTTTCCAATTTGTCCACATCTTTCCTGAAATGTGGCGCCCAGAACTGGACACAATACTCCCGTTGAGGCCTAATCAGCAGGGAGTAGAGCGGAAGAATTACTTCTCGTGTCTTGCTTACAACACTCCTGCTAATACATCCCAGAATGATGTTCGCTTTTTTTGCAACAGTGTTACACTGTTGACTCATATTTAGTTTGTGGTCCACTATGACTCCCAGATCCCTTTCCACTATACTCCTTCCTAGATAATCATTTCCCATTTTGTACATATGCAACTGATTGTTCCTTCCTAAGTGGAGTACTTTGCATTTGTCCTTATTGAATTTCATCCTATTGACTTCAGACCATTTCTCCAGTTTGTCCAGATCATTTTGAATTTTAATCCTATCCTCCAAAGCACTTGCAACCCCTCCCAGCTTGATATCATCCACAAATTTTATAAGTGTACTCTCTATGGCATTACCTAAATCATTAATGAAGATATTGAACAGAATTAGACCCAGAACTGATCCCTGCAGGACCCCACTCGTTATGCCCTTCCAGCATGACTGTGAACCACTGATAACTACTCTCTGGGAATGGTTTTCCCAATGAGTTATGCACCCACCTTACAGTAGCTCCATCTAGGTTGCATTTCCCTAGTTTGTTTATGAGACGGTCATGCGAGACAGTAGCAAAAGCTTTACTACAGTCAAAATATACCACGTCTACTGCTTCCCCCCATCCACAAGGCTTGTTACCCTGTCAAAGAAAGCTATCAGGTTGGTTTGACAGGGTTTGTTCTTGACAAATCCATGCTATCTGTTACTTATCACCTTATTATCTTCTAGATGATTGCAAACTGTTTGCTTAATTATTTGCTCCATTATCTTTCTGCGTACAGATGTTAAGCTGACTGGTCTGTAATTCCCCGGGTTGTCCTTATTTCCCTTTTTATAGATTGGCACTATATTTGCCCTTTTCCAGTCTTCTGGAAACTCTCCCGTCTTCCATGACTTTTCAAAGATAATTGCTAATGGCTCAGATATCTCCTCAGTCAGCTCTTTGAGTATTCTA
This sequence comes from Platysternon megacephalum, assembly GCA_003942145.1. Lineage (NCBI taxonomy): Eukaryota > Metazoa > Chordata > Testudines > Platysternidae > Platysternon > Platysternon megacephalum. Next base: position 1,475,889 of record QXTE01000233.1, read on the forward strand.
GGATGTATTTCATCAGGCCCTGGTGACTTGAAGACATCTAACTTGTCTAAATATTTTTAACTTGTTCTTTCCCTATTTTAGACTCTGATCCTACCTCATTTTCGCTGGCATTCACTATGTTAGACGTCCAATCACCACCAAACTTGGTGAAAACTGAAACAAAGAAGTCATTAAGCACCTCTGCCATTTCCACATTTTCTATTATTGTTTTTCCCCCTCATTGAGTAACAGGCCTACCCTGTTCTTGGTCTTCCTCTTGCTTCTAATGTATTTGTAGAATGTTTTCTTGTTTCCTTTTATGACTCTAGCTAGTTTGCTCTCGTTTTGTGCCTTGGCCTTTCTAATTTTGTCCAATATACTTATGTTATTTGTTTAATTAAAGTACAATTACATGTAAGGTAACAAAGACATCAAGTGAAACAAGCAGGAGAAGACAGTTTAACAATCACTCTGGGAGACAGAATCTGCACCCCAGGATTGCTAAGATTAAGATTTAGTCTCTAGACAGCATTTTTTTTTTGTTTGTTTGCAACCAGACCTGTCTCTTTTTCTCTTGCTTAGTATCACTTAAATCTCTGTTCTTTGTTAATAAACATAGCTTTTTTTATTACAAAACCACCACGGTGCTGTGTATTAAAGTGAAGTGTGAGCCTTCGGCTAACCTAACAGGCTAATATTTGCTCTGTCTCTTTGGAGACTTAATAATTATTAATAAACTTAATAATTTCTGTGAGTGTCCAGGCAGAGGGTCCAGTCCAGACCCTCCCCCATTGCCGGGTTTCAGAGCCTGGGTACCAGCCTGAGCAGGAACATCTACATTGTTATTTTTAGCTCCACATCCTAAGCTCCGTGAGCCCGAGTCCATTGACCCTGCCTCTGAGACTTGCCGCCACAGGTTTTTCTTTGCAGTGTAGACGTACCCCAAGGCACAGAGTTGTCCTGCTTCAAGCTACCTCGCAACATTGATGCTTTGATTCATCACTCCAAATCTGAGCTTGTCATTTTCTGACACTCTACCCCCGGTTTCTATAAAGCTTGCTCTACGGTCATGGTGTAAAGTTATGTCAGCTCTCACATGAATGTCTTGTGTATAAACGTTTTGCCACTAAAATCAGACCTCCAAATGTTATCTGCTTGAAAGCCTGGGAATCAGCCAAATTTCCACAGAAAAAAAGCACTAACTGATGCAAGATGTTGTAAACATATGGAAAAAATAGTACAATCCAACATATATTTTTAAAAAGATAGATTAGCCTGGAATGTGGCTCAATCTCCAGGGAAAGGTCAAAGGCGCTAAAGTCTTCAAGATACTTGGGACTGCTCCATCCTCTGATGAAATTTTGGAATAGTTGGCTGCCTGAATCAAATTTTCACTTTACATATATTTCAATCCATAGACCTTTAAAAAAATCTTCTATTAGGCATATCCTTGCCTCAACTCTCTCCTTCTGAGCTAGAGCTCTAGGAAAGGCTGGCTTGGGAGAAAACAGGCCTTCATCTTTGCCATTTGCACTTAGATATTAGCATAGTTTTCTCTCCATTGTGTCACTGCTGGGGATCAGAGCCATTTGTGAAGTAATGCATTGCAACTGCATCAATCTCAGTTAAATGTTAGCTAAACAGATGGAAAGCCATCTTATCTGCATTGTGTATGGAGTTATTGGGAGAGTCTGACACAGCTGTGTCCAAGGATAATTAACCTATTGTGTGCTCCAGGCTTTCACCAGTTCCTGGCCTTTTGGTTCCAAATAGACAAAGTTGGCAGATTCAGACCTAGGAAATCTCTTGGAGGAGTGAGTGAAACGGAGCCAGTGATAGCCCACTGGGGCTCTAAGCAGGAATACTTTTGTCCCGTCCCCCCCCCCAGTACTAAAACAGGCAAGTTCTTAAAATAAAAAACAATTGGGGGCCCCCTTGAGCTGCTCAGGGCCCTAAGCAATTGTTTAGCCTGCTTATGCCTAGCGCCGGCTCTGGAGTGAAGTAACACAGCACGGGCAGTGCAGTCTGAACACTGATGGGTACTGCAGTGCGTGGTCCTTTTGGCAGTGTGTAGAGGACGTACGCGGCTCTTCCCCCAGCACGGGTATGAGTAGCAGTGTAGATAACAAGGCTGCTTAGGTGAGTAGAGTAAAAACACACTTGTAGCCTGTGTATGTATCCAGGTATGTAGCCTACACGGATCTTTACAGCCCAAGCCGGGCCTCCCTGTCCACATCGCCATCTTGAGCAGTGCAGTCATCGGCGGTGGGTATAGGAGGGTTGAGGAGGCTGAGCCTCCCCAAGCAGGGCAAGAAATGCCCGATGCGGTGCACCTCCCTTTGGAGGGAGGCATGCTGCCTTTGGAGCGCCGCCACTGGTGCCTGGACTGTGGCCCTGTCCACGCTCTGCCCTGAGACCCCATCCCCACTCAGCCTCTTTTCCCACGGCCCTGCCCGCACTGCACCCATGTCCTCTGAGGCCCCACCTTCGCTCCGCCTCGTCCTGCCCCCACTCTGCCTCTTCCCCCGAGCCCCCCCTCCCCACCGCTCATTCCACTCTGCCCTTTCCCCCTCTTCCCTCGTTGCTTGTCCTTAAGGCAGGAAAAAAGTGATGGGGCCACCTGGCCCCCCTGTTCAGCGCCCCTTAGCCGAGTTACTGCAGCATTGGCGCACACAGCAGCAGGAGGAGGAGTGGTTCTGCCTCTCACTGACTGGCCCAGCCGTGGGACTCCTCCTCCTGCTGTGCTGGTGCTGGAGCAACTCAGCTAACGGGCGCTGGAATGGGGGTGGGCAGGGCCCCATTCATTTTTTCCTGCCTTAAGGGCAAGTGACGGGAGCAAGGGGGCAGAGAGGAGCAAGCGGCGGGGGGGGGGGGGGG
>QXTE01000233.1:1478948-1559130 GCA_003942145.1 Platysternon megacephalum
CGGGGGGGGCTCGGAAGAGCATAGGTGCTGGAATTAGCAGTTCGGGGGGGGCTCAGAAGAGCATAGGTGCTGGAATTAGCAGTTCGGGGGGGGCTCGGAAGAGCATAGGTGCTGGAATTAGCAGTTCGGGGGGGGGCTCGGAAGAGCATAGGTGCTGGAATTAGCAGTTCGGGGGGGGCTCGGAAGAGCATAGGTGCTGGAATTAGCAGTTCGGGGGAGGGCTCGGAAGAGCATAGGTGCTGGAATTAGCAGTTCGGGGGGGGGCTGCCACACCCCCTGGCTTGGAGTGGTTTCCATTCTATACAGAGTTCACAGTTTGGTTCAGAGGCTCTCAGCATCCCACCATAAAAACTGTCCCAGCCCCCTGGGGAAGAGGCCGAGTGGGAACGGGACCTTGGGACGAAGCGGGGCTGGAGCACGGGCAGGTCCTTGTGGGGAGGAGGCTGAGCGGGATCAGAGCAGGAGACGGAGCCACTGTCCAAGCGCCTGTGGACCCCCCACTTCTAGGGAGCTTCCGGCGCTTGCACTCAGCCTCCCCAAATGCAACAGTCACGCACCACCTATGAGTGCAGTGTCCTACTGCCTCCCCACTCGGCAGCCTTCCCCCAACCCAAGGAACAGCTCTGGGTCTGGCAGTGGGAGGCAGCCGGGAAAGGCTCCAAGGGCAGGTCGTTGTGATGAGGATGTATTTCAGGAACTTCTTCTCTCGCCAGGTTTCAGAGGCATCAGCCCAAGCAGGAAACTCTAACTGCTATTTTTAGCACTGTAGCACGAACCCCGTGAGCCCAAGTCTGTAGCCCTGGGCTCTGAGACTCGCAGCCATGTTTTGTTTTGTTTTGTTTTTTTGCAGTGTAGACATACCCTGAGGCTATGTCAACACTGCACCCAGATCTGAGCACCCAGGTTAGTCCATCCTGTGTGTGCAAAGCCCTACCCATGTTACTGTGTCCTCATTATTTCTGCACTCACCCATGTGTGTCTGGGGCCCTATCCCATGGCTCTGTGTATGAGGCACTCTAGGATTCTTTCCCAGTCAGTTGTGTCAATTGTGAGAAGACCTGTCTGTCCTTCAGGGGGATCGGGGGGAAGGCATTGGGGGACCATCAGCACTTGAGTGATTTGGCCTGTGTCCTCAATGCAGTGCAGATGGGTTCCAGCCACATTAAAGCAGAACCTGGGCTCTACCCCACCACTCCAGCTGAGTCAGCTAGCCCAGGTGCTAAGCACTTCCAAACCCTGTTTTTTCAGAGGTTTCTGTGTGTGGACAACAGGGGGATTAAGACTAAAAACCAGGTCAAAGCCCATGTTGTTAGTTGTTAGTTGTGCAGTGTAGACACACACCCTGAAGGAGTTCCTGCATACATGCTGGTTGGTAGCCCAGATCAGCTATACATACTGTTCTACAGAATTGAAATAAAATTCTAAAAACTTGAATTATTAGGTTTTGAAGCTGTATCTTAGTGCTGGACACCAAATGAGCTCAGGGTCTGTCCAGTGATCTGAGTTTTATGCGGATTCTATCCATATTGTTTTCCCTATCTGTGGGCCAAAAAGCATGGTAAGAAAAAGCAAAATTAAAAATGAGGTAAAGCATTATAATTTTTACTTCACTTTACCTGTGCACTGAATGAAACAGAGATTCTGTGGTAAAAATAGTATGTGATCATGTAATTAAAGAGTGTATCAAAATACATGCGCACAAGGGGAGTGCCCAGGCAACCTTAATTCTGGAATTTTCTAACTCTTGAGTGCTTGACTGCAACCTTAACATTTCTTTTAATGTAATTTTTGTGAGTAATGTAATTTTTGATCAATGATCAAGGAAGTAGCAAAATTTGCAGATGACAAAATTATTTAGGTTAGTCAAAGTAAATGGAACCCTTCTGCCAGGTGGAGTCAGCAGCAACAAGGACCAGGTTCAATGCCTGGGGGGTTCTCTTAACAACACAAAATGCAGCGGGCTCAAGACTCCACCCAGTAATCTGGGAAAACTAACCCCCAACCCGGGCACCTCGAAGAGGTAATACTTCCCCACTCGCGAGCACTGAGTCTGCATGTAACAAAATCAAACTTTTATTCAAAGGGAAAAAAGGGGACCCAACATGACTTTGGGAAAACACCAAACCACAATTCAAAAGCATGTGGCCATAGGCAAACACCCATCCCACAGTGTGTTAGGAACTGTCCTTTGCCTCAAGTTTCTCACATTGCGGTGTGAAAATCCAACAAATCAATGTCCCTTAACACACCACTCCCCTCTCCCTCTGCTGCACACCACTCACAGCTGCTGTCTTTGGTTAGCGCAGACCCAGCGTTCAGAGGTGTGTTCACTGGGGTTCATCTGCCAACCCTCAGGGAAGGGGGGGTTGAGCAATGCCTCTGGTGCTGCCGCCTTGGGAAGTGGCTCACAGCTCCCACTGTCTTGCTGCTGCTGCTGCCTTTCTGCCACCATTTCCCTGACACAACATCTCCACAACATCACATTTGGAGATTCTCCCACTTAACGTAGCTTTCAGGGATTTCAGCAGGTAGTGCTGAACTGTACTGCCACTGCAGTTTCTGTGTTGTCTTTCATTACAACCCTGTTCCCACACATGTTCTATGGCTTAGCCCCTAGACCTGCTCAGCAATGAGGCCAGTTCCAGGAATCATTAACCAGAAACAAGGACTCTCAGTTGAATCTAATCAGCTCTGTCCTTAAATGCTGGAGAAAAGCAGTTGAAACAGTGTCAGGCAGCATCCACACCACCAGACAGAAACACCTTTCATTCACCCCTTCACTGGCATGTGGCATCTCCACCCCTGCTTAGCAAGTGAGGTCAGGTTAGGGTGACCTCCTCAGTCAGGGCAGGCTATGCACAGTGCTTCTGCCCTTTACTTGTACAATCAGGATCACAACATTTCATTACCCTGCATTTGAATACAGAGCGATTTGTAACCCAGAATCAGCCAAAATTGATCATTTTGGCAAAGCAGCTGAATCTTCTGCACACCTAGGCAGAGTAGGCGTGTCTATGTAAACACGGTCTGCTCCTGAAGTCTTTTCCTCCAGGTCATAACTAGATGTCAGGGGAGAGCTCATTCAGATCCTGCTTACACCAAGAAGACTATTTAGAAACTTCCAAAGGACCTAAGCAAGCTAAATGAATGATCAACATGATGGCAGAGGAAATTCATTGTTCACAAATGCAAAGTAATGCACATTAGAGGTCTCAATTAACAATAATTACCCAGGAAAAGGATCTGGAAATCACTATGCTCAGCTCTGTGGAAACCCCTCCTCAATGTGTGTTAGTGCTCCAAAGAGCAAGCAAATATGTGAATGCATGAGACACAAGATGGAGAACAATACCGAATATCACACTGCCATTGTACACATTTGTGGTACATCTCTCACCATCTCTTATAAGAGAATATCATAGAAACAAAAAGGGTTCAGACACAGGTGATGAAAATGGTTAGACCTGGAATGATTTTCAGAATATGAGAGACTGAAAATCTGGGATCATTTAGTTTAGGGAGGAGATGAATAAGAGGGGTTATGTAAAATAAATAATGATATACGGAGTGTAAACCAGCTGCTCCTATTTCCCCTTGCCTGTAATACAATAACAAGGGAACATTCAATGACACTGAACATTTACAAATGTAAATAGAAATACTCTTTTACACAATGCATAGTTAACCTGTGGAATTCACTGCCACAAGAGCTAATCAGTGAAATTTTATGAAGTATTTGACAGTTATGTGGATAATGAGAACATCCACAATTACATTAGATTAGATATTGGGGTTTTAATTAAGGGATATAAACCCGCCTGCTTCTGAGCATAAGCCAACCACTAATTTATGGGGTTAGGAAGACACTTCCCCTGGAGGCACGGTATTATACCTGACCACTATTGGGTTTCTTGAATCTTCCTGTGAAGCAGCTGGCATTGGTCACTATCAAACACAAGCTAATGGACTAGATGTACCACTGTTCTGATCCAGTCTGGTGTTTCCTATAGATCCATGTTGAATTATGGGATATTCTAAACACAGAAAAAAAATCTAGTAAACTCACTGAAATTCCTCATGATTAAGGAATAAGTAGGGAACAGGCTGAACCACAGTGCATAAAGTTAAGCATGTGCATAAGACTTTGCAGAATCAGGGCCTAGATGACAATGGAACCATCAGCAATAACCAGCATTGGGAGTTCACAAAGAGCAAACTCAATTGTTTCCTTTGTTCTCATCACAAAATTAGTGGAAGAAGGAAGTGTAGTCGATGTAGTTTAATGAGACTTTTGACATAGTGACAAATTGAATCCATATTGTATGAGATTTTGAGTTGCATGGATATGATCATTATCAGAGAGACTGAAAACTGGCTGAAATATCATGAACAAAAATCAGTGATAAGCAGAAATCTATTCAGCTGGTTGTTGGTTTCTAATGAAATGCCACTGGATTCCATGGTAGCTCTGACCTTGGTTAACATCTTTATTAGAGATCTTGAAGAAGGGTAAACAGTACTTTAATTACATTTGCAGAGGATACTGAATGGCATACAGAGAAGCAGGGGATTATTGGAGACTGGGAACTAATTGCTAAGGGTCCTAGAATGGTTAGAAATATGGGCAGTAAGTAACTAAATGAAATGCAACCCTGAAAAATACAAGGGAATACATCTGGGCAAAGACATTGGAACAAATATCCAGTGAGAAGGAGACACCAGTGATGTGTGAAACTGAAGCACTGCAACTAAAATATTGTACACAGTAAGCATAATTATACATTTCTATTGCATCCTGAAAAAATCCAAACTGCTTTACAAACCATAAATGGATATTCCCCACTTCACTTTGCCACTGTGATTGTTGAGGAGACACCTATGCTGGACCCCACTCTTTCCTCGTAAGACCCATGTGCTGCCCTCCACGACGGCCATGTCTGAAGTAAATGGTTGGAATGTTGGGTCTTCAATGGGTTTCGGGATGACAAATGACATTTTTGTCAAAACTGACACGTTTAAAAACGTCATTTCAACAAAATTTCATTTAGAAAAAATAAATGAACCATTTTGATGGTGTCAAAATGTCTCAACCTTTTTGGAACATTTTGATTGTTTCTTTGCAAAATTAAATTAATTGTTTTGTTACATGTATTGTTTAAGTTTAAAAGGATTGAAATCAGAATGAAATGCTTTGATTTAACAAATGGTTGATTGTCACCACGACAAAAGGTTAACAATGGATGCCGCTAGGCTCCATAGTTGGAGCAGCGTTCACTATATTTGTTAATGTCAGAGGGATCTGGTCAAGGTAGGTGAATGGATAACTCAACAGCAGATGAAATTTGCGGTTAACAAATGCAAAGTAATGCTACAGAATTCAAACCACAGCACTCTAAAGGAGAGACAAACTCACAACCTCCTCCCTTCCAGCATGGAACCCCTAACACCAGATTAACCTTTCCCCAGGACGATGGCCACACAGCATCCCCATGTCCCAATTTAAAGTGTTCCGAGCAACTGCGGCAAAGCAGTGGATGAGCAGAGTCCATTGATCTCAGAACAAGTGGTGGGATCAGCTGTTCCAGAGCCGTCTCAGCTATGAATCATAGAATCATAGAGCTGTTGATCCCTGAGCATGGCACGCTGCACAGGGAGGCAAAGGGCCTTCCCGTCTGGAGAGAGGAATGTGCGGGCTCTTGGGCTGCATGTGAAAGGGGCTAATGAGCAGTCAGGCAGAGCAGGACATTCCTCACCTTTATCAGGAGGCATGTAAGTGATACCCCGGCTAGAGGTGGGGGAAGTGCTCTGCCGGAAGGATAACAAACACTGTGTGCAGCCGTGGGGAAAGCCTGGCCTTAGACAGTTAGAAAGTCAATATTAAAACCATCTGGGCGGCAGATTTTCCAGATTGCAAATTAAAAATTGCAGAATCCTTCTCCCCTCTGCCCCTGCAACCCCCCTCACAGTTCCCTCTGCCCCCAACACACTCCCTTTTGTCCCCTCTTTTCACAGTTCCCTCCACCCCCTCATAATTCCCCCCACTCTGCTCAGACTTTCCCTTGCCCCCAGCCTCTCACATGTCCTCTTGCCCCCTGCTCCCCCACCTCCAACACTTCCCCTTGCTCCCCCTCCCCCTTCCCTCTCCCTCCCCCCATACTGCCTTGTTTCATGTTCTGCAGTGAAGAAACCTTGTCCTCAGACTGTATTAAGGGAGATAAATCATCAACCGCCATCTCAGCAAATGTCCCTGTAGTGAGGTGGTGTGGTTGCCCGCCGCCCGGAGAGAGACGTCCCTCCGGACACCAGAGTGGATGGAGCCAGGGAGCTCTGAGCCCGCCCCCCAGAGGGTCAGGCATTGCCCCGGAAGTATAAAGGCCCAACCTCAGAGCTCACTGGGAGAGCAGCCACCAGGGAGGCCAGACTCCTCCGGCCTAGCTCGCGATTGGGAACCCCCAGCAGCCTGCGGTAAACCCGAGGACTGGCCCGACCTGCCCCGCGCCAGCTACCAGGAGGAGTTGCCGAGTCTACCCCTCGCCAGCTATCCCGAGGAACCCATGGTGCTGGACCCCCCTGAGGACACCACCCTGACCCAGGTACCATACAAGGGGGAGTCTGGAAGTAGCCCGGGGGCAGCCGACCCTAGTCTGGCTGCAGCACTGCCAGAGCCCATGTCAGTGTGTTGCGTCCAGGATCCCCACTGACACCGCAGCAGTGGGTCTTCTGCCGCTGCTAGGGCCCTGGGCTGGGACGCCGTGGAGTGGAAGGGCCTGTGTCCCCCCCGCCACCCAACTCGCGGGTGGCAGTCTCCCCCCTCCTAGGCCCTTTGGAACCTAGCGCCTGGGCCTGCTGTTTNAGTCACATCCCCTCTTTCCAGTTGCGGATAACAGCACAGCTTTAGAAATCTTCCCTTAGGGTTGAGACTTTGCATGCATGGCCATTAGCTTTAAAGGGAATTAAGTGTTCAGATCCCTTAGGTGGCTTTGAAAAATCTCATACTGGACCTTCGGTCTTGGTACATGGCTTGGCCCCAATATATTTCTTCCTCTTCACAATGTGTGCATGCGCATACACACACACACACACACACACACACACACACACACACACACACTGTCACAGTTAAATTTGCTCAAGTCTGATAACCACCAAGCCGACTGTTAAACACTCTGAAGTCCATGGTTTCATCCAACAGAATGCCTACATGGTGACGACGCTGGTTAGTTGAGCTGCCTGGAATGTCATAATGGCACCACTTGAGAAAGACCTAGGACACTGACCTGACTCTGATTACAGTCATAACAATTAGATGCAGCAGTCGTTAGCAACTTTGCTTAATTGCAACATAATTTCTTCAAATTAACTTAATTCCCAGAGTTTTAAATGCATTTAAACTCCATGGGAGCCCTTAAGGGTTAGTAATGAGCCATTTGTAAGCTAGGGGGACCCACGAAGCATGAGATTAAAAGATTGTCTCTTAAAAATTCCTTATTTTCCCATCTTCCTTTAATTTTAACTCATAAACTAATGAACAGAAAATGTCAGTGCCCCGGGTAAAGATTAGCAGAGTTATAAGCAATTGAAAACAGTCTAATAATGAAGGCTGTTGGGTAATGTTAACTATGGGCATTGCTTCCAGCCCCACCTATAATGTGAATAGCAACACTTAGCATTTACATAAAGCTTTGCAAACATGAACTAATTCATCCTCACAGCTTCCCTGTGAAGTAGATAAGCTAGTAGTATCTCCATTTTGAATATGGGGCACATCAGCCAGGCAAAACCCTGTCAGATGAGTCCTGTTCATGCTGAGTCCTGTCTCCCCATCTCCATTTTGGAGAAGACAGCCCTGAGAGTATCTGGGCAGTATGGGGAGAGCTCTATTGCTCCTTGGGGATTGTAGAGAGGTTAGCCAGGGCTTGTCTCTCTCTGGGGCGGTGGGGAACCACACCGCCTCACTAAACTTGGGAAGATTGTCTTGTGGGGAATTAGTTCAGCCGCAGGAGTCTTCCTCGGCAGCCTTTGTGAGGGCAGAAATAAACTCAATAAGCCCAGGCCCTAGGTCAGGGCGGGCAATGGTGAGTCAGGCGCTTAGGCCCTCAGGCAGGGGCTGAGCAGTAACAGTATATAAACACAGCAAAGAATCCTGTGGCACCTTATAGACTAACAGACGTTTTGCAGCATGAGCTTTCGTGGGTGAATACCCACTTCTTCGGATGCAAGTAGTGGAAAGGTATATATACCTGCCCCTGGAAATTTCCACTACTTGCATCCGAAGAAGTGGGTATTCACCCACGAAAGCTCATGCTGCAAAACGTCTGTTAGTCTATAAGGTGCCACAGGATTCTTTGCTGTGTTTATATACTGTTACTGCTCAGCCCCTGCCTGAGGGCCTAAGCGCCTGACTCACCATTGCCCGCCCTGACCTAGGGCCTGGGCTTATTGAGTTTATTTCTGCCCTCACAAAGGCTGCCGAGGAAGACTCCTGCGGCTGAACTAATTCCCCACAAGACAATCTTCCCAAGTTTAGTGAGGCGGTGTGGTTCCCCACCGCCCCAGAGAGAGACAAGCCCTGGCTAACCTCTCTACAATCCCCAAGGAGCAATAGAGCTCTCCCCATACTGCCCAGATACTCTCAGGGCTGTCTTCTCCAAAATGGAGATGGGGAGACAGGACTCAGCATGAACAGGACTCATCTGACAGGGTTTTGCCTGGCTGATGTGCCCCATATTCAAAATGGAGATACTACTAGCTTATCTACTTCACAGGGAAGCTGTGAGGATGAATTAGTTCATGTTTGCAAAGCTTTATGTAAATGCTAAGTGTTGCTATTCACATTATAGGTGGGGCTGGAAGCAATGCCCATAGTTAACATTACCCAACAGCCTTCATTATTAGACTGTTTTCAATTGCTTATAACTCTGCTAATCTTTACCCGGGGCACTGACATTTTCTGTTCATTAGTTTATGAGTTAAAATTAAAGGAAGATGGGAAAATAAGGAATTTTTAAGAGACAATCTTTTAATCTCATGCTTCGTGGGTCCCCCTAGCTTACAAATGGCTCATTACTAACCCTTAAGGGCTCCCATGGAGTTTAAATGCATTTAAAACTCTGGGAATTAAGTTAATTTGAAGAAATTATGTTGCAATTAAGCAAAGTTGCTAACGACTGCTGCATCTAATTGTTATGACTGTAATCAGAGTCAGGTCAGTGTCCTAGGTCTTTCTCAAGTGGTGCCATTATGACATTCCAGGCAGCTCAACTAACCAGCGTCGTCACCATGTAGGCATTCTGTTGGATGAAACCATGGACTTCAGAGTGTTTAACAGTCGGCTTGGTGGTTATCAGACTTGAGCAAATTTAACTGTGACAGTGTGTGTGTGTGTGTGTGTGTGTGTGTGTGTGTGTGTGTGTGTATGCGCATGCACACATTGTGAAGAGGAAGAAATATATTGGGGCCAAGCCATGTACCAAGACCGAAGGTCCAGTATGAGATTTTTCAAAGCCACCTAAGGGATCTGAACACTTAATTCCCTTTAAAGCTAATGGCCATGCATGCAAAGTCTCAACCCTAAGGGAAGATTTCTAAAGCTGTGCTGTTATCCGCAACTGGAAAGAGGGGATGTGACTGGGAATGAGTTGCCCCTTCCCCATGTTAACTGCAGGGTTTTCTCCCAAGAAATGCTCTAATCGGGCCATGGAAGGGAAGCGCAGGAGGCCAGCTTTGCGTTCCCGGGGAAGAGGAGGGAGGGAGCAAGGGGAACTGGCCTGTGTTATCACAGCCCCCCTTTGAGGTATGTCAGACCTGCTCGTGTGCAATTAAGTTTCCTCAGCTGGCTCCATGGGGCTGCTTTTTTAACTCCCTGCCTAAGCGCCTGTGTCTGTGGTGCTCCCCTCAGCACTCCAGCAGAATGCTCTTTTCTTTGCAGCATTGTCTAATGGAGTTGAAATGCCACCCGCACTAATGGTGGCAGTGAATGAACTTCCACTTCCAGCTCTTCGCCCGCAACTTGGCTGCCAAAGCTTCAAAGGAAAGTTCCCTTTTCACCAAGCCCCACACTGGCCTGTGTGCCATCTGTGAATGTTCCCAACTCCACCATGGGTAGGGGCTGCAATGTGCAATGTGCAATGCTGGAGTCCAGCTAAAACCGCCATTGACTTGAAAGGGAGCAGAGGTAGGCCAGGACTGAGACCTTTGGAAAATTCCACCCTTAGAGTCCAAAAGAGCATCCCTGCTCCCTCTTTGCCTTGGGGGGATCCCCACACACCCAGGAGCAGTGCTGTCCCCATAGCCCATGCTGCAGCTGCTGCTGTTTCTTTCATTTGCTAGTTATACTCTCTGCGGGAGGCAATGGCTCTAGCCTGTTTGTGACATGTCTGTCACCGAGACTTAGCTCCCCTCCACTAGCTGCTTGGCTGCGCTCACTTAGAAAGCAGCCTCATTTTTCTTGCATTATTTCTTGCATTGCACTTACTTTAATTGACAGGGTTTGAAATAAGGATTCAATTAGTCCCCACAAAAACACTGTCTGAGATGGAAGGGGCAGAGGATTCAAAGAAAAGAGTCTGGTTACAAAGCACGCATTGAGGTTTCCTTGGCTATAAAGCTGCTTTCAGACCTCCTCTCACCACATCCTGGTGACCTCTCAGGTCTCTGACCGCATTTTTCTCCTTTCAACACCTCTTCCTATTCAGAGGTCACCAGGCCATGAAAAGGCCCTGCTGCAGGACCCCACTCTGCTCTGGCTTCCCCCAGGTATAGATGCTGGGGATGTCACAGGAGAGGAGCCCCATCATGAATGGGGCATTATTAGGGAACAGTTTCAATAGACAGTTGTCCCAGCTCACCTCACCCTGAGGCAGAAAGAGTCTTTTTAGGTGTTTAAAGTTTCATTGATTCCTTCCTTCCCCGTCAAAGGCTGTTTTCTTTTTTCCTGCCCTGGCCTCCTTAGTTTACATTCCCTTCCTTCACCTGTTGCTTCCATGAAAAGCGAAGGGTCTCCCTTCCATAGCCCCTGAAAATCCAACAGACACAACTCATTCCCTGTTCCAGTTTGATTTCAATGAGATCTCCAGCTCCATTCTCTCAGCTGAGTAAGTGGCCTTAGCACACTAAGGCAGAACAAAGCTTTCTGGTGTACCAGGCTGAGCCCTGAGCATGTACAAAATCTGTATCCGCATCCAATCTGTGAGCCACACACATAGTCCGTGGATATCCGCAGATTTGCAGGGCTTTCTGAATGAGGATGCCCATCCGATGGGAAGCAGAGTCTTCTGGGCAGGGTTGGACATTATTTCTGTTTGGAAAACCTCTAGCTCATCTCGGGCAATACCAGAAGCAATCAATATGATCATCTGCAGCTCAGCATTTTGCCCTTGCTTTTCACTGCTGGGAAAGTGGAAGGGGAACATGTAGTGCACACTACATCAAAGCAGTAGCAAATTAACCTAGCGAAGGCTCTGGCAAGCTAAAACCATTTGGGTGAAATGTGCTAAGATGGTGATGAATCTTAGGCAGAGCTGGGAATAAAATGGAAACTATTTTATTCAAACTGTATCATTAAATGAATGGAATAAATGATCAGACTAATACCCCTGTGACCTATTTTCCCAGCTCTGCAAACTGGGTGAGTAGTGAAAACAGGATTGGTTGAATCATTTAGAATCACAGAATATCAGGGTTGGAAGGGACCTCAGGAGGTCATCTAGTCCAACCCCCTGCTCAAAGCAGGACCAATTCCCAACTAAATCATCATGTCGACGGGAGGGCTTCTCCCATCCACAGAACTACCACCTCTTGAAGAAGTGGCTTAACTACTCCGATTGGAGAGGCTGTAGCGTCTTCACTGAAGCACTCCAGCTGTGCCGCTGCAGCATTTGAAATGTAGACCTGTCCCTATCCTGAAGCTATTGTGGAATTCGCTGAATGAAGGCTGGGCGTTCGCCAGCTTCCCCCCCCCAGGGCTCCAGGGAATGACTGCGCTGATAGAGGTCTGTGTCTCGCATTGACCAGTTGATCATCCAAAGGAAGTGGTCTGTTTTATTGTCTCTCTGAAAGCACAGCCTGTGCACGATATCTGAAAGTCTCTCATTCATGTGGGGTAGGGTGAGGCTTTCTGGTTTCCTTGCAAGCTCCACACTACGTGTGAGGAAAATGAGCCCTCATTTCAAAGAGTGGGCAAAGTGCAGAATGGGTCTGCCAGGCCCCTCACTANGGGGGGGGGGGGGGGGGGGGGGGGGGGGGGGGGGGGGGGGGGGGGGGTTCTTCCAGGAAAGAAGAAGACTCTGAGGTGACAAGTCGTGTTTTCAGAACTATGGTAGGGCAAGAGAAGATGTTAGATGCATTTCTGACCTTCATGTGAGGCCCTGACAGAATGTAAAAATAAGGAAAAGAGGAGTAGCTGGGGAACTCGGCCAAGTGCTCCATACTGGGAAGGAACCATCTGGAGGAAGGCCTGGAGATAGGCACAGAAGGAGTTAGGCGCTGCTCACAAAACCTGAGTGAGGTTCCCTATACTGTGCATGGGGAGAGGAAGGGCCTTAGATGGTGATTCAGAAGAGCCCACACAATAGGCAGGGAGCCACCTAAGCTAGCAAGGGGAGATGCTGAGGGGAGGGGTGTGATTGAAGCTCCGCCACTCTCTCTGAGATAGCTGCCTATGTCCAGGCTGCAGGGAGGTGCCTAGCTCTGTTAGCGATCCTCAGCAGGGAACCCTCTCTGGGGTTGGGTGCCTCTGCCATTGTTACAAGAAGCTGGGGGGTGGGGGGAGATCACACTCATAATGTTTAGCTCAGTGGTTCAGATTCTCATCTAGGATGTGGAAGAGGGAGAAGGTGTCTGAACAGGGCTGTGCCAGCTCTCAGGGGAGTGCCCTGACCACTGGGCTATGCGATAGTCTGATGTGGGGTGCCCTAGGTCTCTCCTGTGCTGAAGCTGCTCCATTGTGGATAGATATGTAAAGAGTGCCTGGAGCAGGGGGACAGGAGCCTGGGTCTCCACATCCCGGGGCAGTGCTCTAGCCATTCTCATGCATGTGCTCTCTTGCGTTCTCTTGCCCAAGTGAGGCTATTTATCCACAGTGGGGCATCTTCAGCAGGAGAGACTGAGAGACTCCCCCACCAGAATAGCCCATCACTCAGTGGTTAGACTGTTCCTTCTCCTCTGGCTGGTTTGTGCGAGCTCACCTGAGGGGCCCAATCCACTAGGCCTGCTCAGAGGCTGCCTGCTGGATGGGGCCCTGCACGTGAGTTAGGTGGCCAAACACCTATCGCCCCAAGGTTGTGAATCGCTCTGGGGCTTAGGTGAGAGTTGGTGCTTGGATGCCCAGAGGCACAGGAATGACCTCTGTCTCTTTCTGAAAATGTCTAGGGTCTCCGTAAGCAGAGTTCCAGCTCCTCATACAGCGCGGGTCAGTATAAAAATCTACCCCACTGACAGACACTGGTGCGCTCCGTACATTGGAGCTGAGTGATTGCCTCAGAATGGAATATGAAAACTCACCCAAATTAAAAAAAAACAAAAAAACCCCACCAAGCTTGCTTCAGCTGTGCCCCTTTCCTGTTCACTTCCTGTGAATTCTCTAGTGAGCTCACTGGCAGGACTGCCCAGGAAACAGCACATTTTCAACAAATATTACAGAATATTCATGGAACACAGATTCTGAATTCCTAAACTTTCATTCTGGACTTACGAGGAGTTATCCTCATACAGCCAGAAACCAGACAGACACAATGTGACTCATGTGACCAACACAGCCTGAATCTCACATTTCAGATACTGCATACCCACAAAGATCTGTTTGTGAACAACAAAAATATTGTCCAAAAAAAGGTGAGACAATAATTCTGCAAAAGGAATACATTTACCCTAATGGGGAAAAGGCCAACTTTGTTGAATAAATTATTTGCTATTAATTATTTACTCAGCTCTACTGTATATACATACCCACCGCCATGCAGGCACCTCACACAGCATATGTGTGTGTGTTAGAGAGAGAGAGAGACACACACACACACACACACATATATATATACACTGTAGACACAGTATATTTGGTTTATGGCAGGTCAGCCAGCTAGAGCGCTGGTGCAGTGCAAGTAATTAGTCCAGGATTGCATAAAAAATATGGATTCACTTTGTAGAGTAAATTAAATTTGCCTAGTTGTATTTAAGCTAATGTGAAAGACATGATTGCATTCAGTATGGCTTTTATATAATAAAAATCAAAAGGTACGGGATGGGGTTGTTTACATCACTGCTCTTCAGAGGGGTACAGCTTGCGCTGTCTGGCCGAGGCTCCATCTGTTACTCATGGAGAATTGGCAGGGACGGCTTCCATTGTCATCCGCTGTGTAATGAGAAACAATCATGGGTGAAACAACCAATGTAATCAAGCAGGACTGTAGTAAATTGTGAAATGCACCCCCACCGGACGGAGAATGTGAGGGAGCTGCTCCAGGAACCTGTTGGGGAGCTTTCCACATTAGCTTTGGAATCCGTCAGTGCTGACTTGTTTTGTTCTGCTAACTGCACACACAAACAAACTCCACCAGCACAGATGGGAGGCCATGGGAGCCTTTCCCTAGACTCCGGGGCAGGTGCAACACCAGCCCCACCTGCCCATAAAGCTGTTAGGGCCAAAACCTGTGAAGGTCACATCATTTGCAAACAATACATTGTGAGTAGAAATTAATATCAACAACCCATCAACAGCTATGATCTTATGTAGCATCTGTCACCCTACAACACCTCACAAACCACATGCAGGGCTCACTTCCCCTACTGAAATGCCGCCATCACTGACATGAAATATGGCAGTTGTTTCACAGTGCTCAAGAACATTACACAGAAGTTTAGAACCGGAAGTGAAGAAGGGTAATGTGTTAAATTGACAGCAGAATGTGCCTACCAAAACTAGAACATGGCCAGGGCTCGGGTTCAATGACCCGGCTCTCACACAAAGTGCTCTGAGATCTTTAATGATGACGAATGAGAAGGGCTTCCATCGCATTCAAAAGATGGCACTGCCAGCAAGAGAGAGGCCTCTAACCTCATGCTGGGGCGCTGCACAACTCACTAGGCAGAGTGCCCCATTCTAACCCTAAGCAGTACTTCCGGCACCACCTGCCGTAGATTTTCCTTGCCGGTCTCCCAGCCAAGTCCTTACCCAAGCTCACCTTGTGAGATCTGACCAGATTAGCCCAATAAAAGATTGCTGTTAACTCCTCAGTAATCTGCCCATGTGAGAACAGATCAAAAATTCCTGGTGATCTGATAATTAGCAAACAAACCTCTACAGGCTCCATTGGGTTTGATTTCTGGGCCCTCTTTGGCCTCAGAATCTATGACTCTGTATCGCATGCAAAGTCAGTGAAGTGTGTGAGAATTGTGAACTAAAGCCTGCATGTTTGGACACACAACACAGCCAATGGGCAGCTGGGTGACATTTTGCACATACACAAGCATGGAACATGACAATGGATCTCAGTTCTGCAGTCAGCACAGCTCTATTTTCCACCAGCTCTTTGGATCAGCTTCTAAAACTATGTCAGTGGTGCAGTAATTCAATTCTGAGCACTCTCCTTTGTGGGCCTGGGTTCCACAGCCCCAGATGCTCCTTACGCTTTAAGATGTTCTGGGTGTAGCACTGGGGCAAGATGGGATTCCTCTGACTTTATTTTAGGAGCATTTATCTTAACAAGCGAACTGAGCCATGGCTGAACCTCACCTGTTCTCTTTCGGGTGTGTTAAAATAGCAGCAGATTGGTCTAAGAGGACATGTGGGGCTTCTTGTACAAATGGCAGCAAAGCCAGAGCTCGGGAACGCTCTTGCCATGGTTCTGAGTGTAGGAACGGATTACATCTTTTAAAGTGCCTGTGGCATTACCTCTTCAGAGGAAGATTTTCCTAGCACAGATGGGAGTTAGAACACCCAGCTTCCAAATCTCAGATGTCTGATCGCACGTTGTGCCTTTGGAAATGTGCCCCCGAGAGGTTGGTGACGGTGTGTGCTAATGGATGGGAAGGAGACCAAGAGTCTTTGGGATCAGAATGAACGGACAGATGAATGAGTGGAGAGGCTGATGGGTAGATGAACAAGTATGTGACTGTGAGCAGGGTACGAAGTCAGACTCCCACTTAGAGCTGGTGGGAAATTGGGAGGCCCTTCCCACAGACAAGACTCTGCTATTTTGACCTTGATTTCATCCACAGGCGCCAGCTTCCTTCAGACCCCGGGGGTACTCAACCCCCTGCTCTGCCCTAGGCCCTGGCCCCACCCGACCCCTTCCCCCAAGTCCCTACCCCCGCCGCGCCTCTTCCTGCCGAGTTCCACCCCCTCCCCCAAGTGTGACTATCCCTATCCCCACTCCTTCCCCTCCCCCACAGCGCCTCCTGCACCTGGCAGAACAGCTGATCCACAGCAGGCAGGAGGCGCTGGGAGGCAGGGCCGGCTTTAGACCTGCGGGGCCCGATTCGAATACCCAGCGGCGGTCTGGGTCTTTGGCGGCACTTCGGTGGCAGGGGATCCTTCACTCGGCTCCGGGTCTTCCGCGGCACTGAAGGACCCCCCGCCACCAAAGGCCACAAGGGAGCACCAGACCATCCAGTCTGACCGCCTGCAGATCACAGGCCATCAGCCCCACTCAGCCCCCGCACACCAAACCCAACAACCGAAATGAGACCACAGTATTACAGCCCACAGGAGACTAAACCGCTCCGTGCCACAGGCAGAGAACAGGGGGGGCTGAGGGGCCCCAGTGCCCGAGGTCCTGCAATGGCAGGGAAATGAGTAAGTGAGAGATACCCAGAAAACCCTGGCAAATGACCCGCACCCCCACGCTGCAGAGGAAGGTGAAACTCCCCCCAAGGTCAATGGGCAAAATTCCTCCCTGACCCCCACGGGTGATGAGTTAGTCCCTGGGCATGGGAGCTCACAGCTCTGGCCCTGGACCTCCAGTGACCCATCTCCAGCTGTGGCCATCCCTGAGGCTTTAAAGGAGAGGAGAAAGAAAAGAAAAACAGAATACACTGGGCGGGAAAGCCCCATCCTGACCCCTGATGGCAGCTGGTTGAAACACGGAAGCATGAGATTTTAGGAAGATCAGACACGTTGGGATGTTTTGTTTAGGCTCACAGTATTACCAACCGCAAAAGTTCAAAAAGCACAAGTCAGACCCTAAAAATGATGAGCTTGGCCCCAAAATCTTGAGATTTTTAAAACAGAAATGTTTTTGTGGTCTTTTTGATCATTGTATTCCTCTTTCCCACCAGCCAACCCCAGTGCAGGGGTACCAGAACAGGGGGGGCCAGGGGCCCATGGCCCTCCCACCTTTTTGCCGGACGTAAGGGTGAGCGACAGCGGGGAGGGGGCGGAGAGGAGTGAATGGGGGACAGGGCTTTGGGAGGAAGAGGTGGTGCAGGGCCTTAGGGAGAAGGGGCAGTGTGAGGGTGGGGGCTCAGGGAGAAGGGGTAGTGTGAGCGCAAAGCCATGGGGAGAAGGGGCGGGGCGAGGGCGGGGCTCAGGGAGAAGGGGCAGTTGGAGGGCAGGGAGCAGGGAGAAGGGGTGGTGTGAGGGCGGGGCTGTGGGGAGAAGGGGCGGGGTGAGGGCGGGGCGAGGGCAGGGCGCAGGGAGAAGGGGTGGTGCGAGGGTGGGGCTCGGGGAGAAGGGGCGGTGCGAGCACAGAGCCATAGAATCATAGAATATCAGGGTGGGAAGGGACCTCAGGAGGTCATCTAGTCCAACCCCCTGCTCAAAGCAGAACCAATTCCCAACTAAATCATCCCAGCCAGGGCTTTGTCAAGCCTGACCTTAAAAACCTCTAAGGAAGGAGATTCCACCACCTCCCTAGGTAACCCATTCCAGTGCTTCACCACCCTCCTAGCGAAAAAGTTTTTCCTAATATCCAACCTAAACCTCCCCCACTGCAACTTGAGACCATTACTCCTTGTTCTGTCATCTGCTACCACCGAGAACAGTCTAGATCCATCCTCTTTGGAACCCCCTTTCAGGTAGTTGAAAGCAGCTATCAAATCCCCCCTCATTCTTCGCTTCTGCAGACTAAACAAGCCCAGTTCCCTCAGCCTCTCCTCATAAGTCATGTGCTCCAGACCCCTAATCATTTTTGTTGCCCTCCACTGGACTCTTTCCAATTTTTCCACATCCTTCTTGTAGTGTGGGGCCCAAAACTGGACACAGTACTCCAGATGAGACCTCACCAATGTCAAATAGAGGGGAATGATCACGTCCCTCGATCTGCTGGAAATGCCCCTACTTATACAGCCCAAAATGCCATTAGCCTTCTTGGCAACAAGGGCACACTGTTGACTCATATCCAGCTTCTAGTCCACTGTAACCCCTAGGTCCTTTTCTGCAGAACTGCTGCCTAGCCACTCGGTCCCTAGTCTGTAACAATGAATGGGATTCTTCCGTCCTAAGTGCAGGACTCTGCACTTGTCCTTGTTGAACCTCATCAGGTTTCTTTTGGCCCAATCCTCTAATAGTTGGAGGGTGGGGCTCAGGGAGAAGGGGCAGTGTGAGGGCGGGGCTGCGGTGAGAAGGGGCAGTACAAGAGCGGGGCTCAGGGAGAAGGGGCGGTGCAAGGGCGGGGCTGCAGTGAGAAGGGATGGTGGGAGCGTGGGGCTCAGGGGGAAGGGGTGGTGCAGGGACTCCGGGAGAAGCAGCAGTGTGGGGTGGGGCTTTAGGGGGCGGGAGAATGCAGGGGGCAGGGCTACAATTCCAGATCTGGTGCCTCCCCCACACTTTTAGGAAGCTTCCGCTCCTCCTCCCCCATGTGTTTGTGACAATGACTTGTTGCCAATTTCCCAAATCTGCTGAGTAAGATCATTGCCGGATCCAACTGAGATCAAATTACAGCGATTTGTATAAAATTCTGCCTGACCATGTGGCACTCCTGGCGTCTCTCCAAGGATACATATTCTAATTAATTAATCCTGCCCCCACACATCAGTTCTGCCCCACATCTGCCCCTTGCCCTAAACTCACCTCTGCTTCTCCTGCTCCAGGGTTCCCTCAGCCCCTCCCCCTTCCCAGACATGAGTGGGAGGGTAGCTGCTCCTCCAAGCTGGGGGCTCAAGAGTGGGGCTCCTGGTCATAGCCCCGTGGAGCCCAGTGTCATGGTGTGCTTAGATGATCTTGACCCGCCCCTTTTCCCCACATGTGCACCCCTCCCATTTGCATGCGTGAGGGACGCTGGGTGTAGTCATGAATTACAGAGTCAGGATGGGGTTAATCCCAGCCATGTCCATATTAATCCTGGTTAATCCATAGCTTTCCCCACAGTTTCCCCCGGAGACATGCTTGCATGGGGCACAGGAGAGCTGCAGTGCAGAGGGAAGCTGAGAAGACTCTGCAGTATGAGGGTCAGAGGAGGGGGAGGTTGGAACAAGACTCAGAGGGCTCCATCCATTTTCATTTGGAGACTGAACCCTGCATGCCATGCAGAGAGAAGAGCAGCATGTTGGGGACAAGGCGGAGCCAGAGGTCTGTTTGGACTCTGCAGAGAGACGACAGCAGGGCTTTGTGGCTGGCCATACATAGGACTGACATAGATCTTGTAAGAGAAACTATTGAGACCTGCATTGAAAACAACCAAAGATGAATGTCTTGTGTCCCCCTCAAATGCTCCACACTGTAAAGGAAACATCGGGAAATTAGTTTCATCTGGCTGAGAGAAAAAATGTGTGGGAAAGGCTGGAGCATGCCTGGTCCAGCTCAGAGATGAACAGCGGAGTGTGCCTAGACTCAATGGCAGGCTCCATGGAGTAGGGGCAGGTTGTGAAATTGCAGGACTACTAACTGTCGTCTGTAACCTATCATTTAAATCAGATTCTGTACCAAATGACTGGAGGATAGCTAATGTGATGCCAATTTTTTAAAAGGGCTCCAGAGGAGACCCCGGGAATTACAGGCCTGTAAACCTAACTGGGCAAACTGGGTGAAACTATAGTAAAGAACAAAATTGTCAGACACATAGATTAATATAATTTGTTGGGGAAGAGTCAACATGGTTTTTGTAAAGGGAAATCATGCCTCACCAATCTACTAGAATTCTTTGAGGGGGTCAACAAGCATGTGTACAAGGGGCATCCAGTGGATATAGTGTACTTAGATTTTAAGAAAGCCTTCGACAAGTTCCCTCACCAAAGGCTTTTAAGCAAAGTAAGCAGTCATGGGGTAAGAGGGAAGGTTCTCTCATGGATTGGTAACTGGTTAAAAGATAGGAAACAAAGGGTAGGGATAAATGGTCAGTTTTCAGAATGGAGAGAGTTAAATAGTGGTGTCCCCCAGGGGTCTATACTGGGCCCAGTCCTATTTAACATATTCCTAAATGATCTGGAAAAAGGGGTAAACAGTGAGGTGGCAAAATTTGCAGATGATACAAAACTACTCAAGATAGTTAAGTCCCAGGCAGACTGCGAAGAGCTACAAAAGGATCTCTCAAAACTCAGCAACAAAATGGCAGATTAAATTCAATGTTGATAAATGCATAAACATAATCCCAACTATACGTATAACATGATGGGGTCTAAATTAGCTGTTACCACTCAAGAAAGAGATCTTGGAGCCATTGTGGATAGTTCTCTGAAAACATCCACTCAATGGGCAGCAGCAGTCAAAAAAGCGAACAGAATGTTGGGAATCATTAAGAAAGGGATAGATAATAAGACAGAAAATATCATATTGCCTCTATATAAATCCATGGTATGCCCACATCTTGAATACTGCTTGCAGATGTGGTCACCCCATCTCAAAAAAGATATATTGGAATTGGAAAAGGTTCAGAAAAGGGCAACAAAAATCATTAGGGGTATGGAACGGCTGCCGTTTGAGGGGAGATTAATAAGACTGGGACTTTTCAGCTTGGAAAAGAGACGACTAAGGGGGGATATGATAGAGGTCTATAAAATCATGACTGGTGTGGAGAAAGTAAATAAGGAAGTGTTATTTACTGCTTCTCATAACACAAGAACTAGGGGTCACCAAATGAAATAAATAGGCAGCAGGTTTAAAACAAACAAAAGGAAGTATTTTTTCACACAACTCAGAGTCAACCTGTGGAACATTTTGCCAGAGGATGTTGTGAAGGCCAAGACTATAAGAGGGTTCAAAAAAGAACTAAATAAATCCATGGGGGATAGGTCCATTAATGGCTATTAGCCAGGATGGGCAGGGATGATGTCCCTAGGCTCTGTTTGCCAGAAGCTGGGAATGGGTGACGGGGAATGGATCAGTTGATGATTACCTGTTCCATTCATTCCCTCTGGGGCACCTGGCATTGGCCACTGTCGGCAGACAGGATACTGGGCTAGATGGACCTTTGGTCTGACCCAGTATGGCCATTCTTATGTTCTTATGCTTCCTAAGTCAATTAAGTGCCATATAGAGACAGTCCATGAGGGTGAACAAAGTCCTCTTATTCGCAGACAGGCAGAGCATAGGCAGCTACAGTGCAATCTTCTCTCATAGACACCCTCCTCTGCACGTCTCAGGCCTGGTCCACACTACAAAATTAGGTTGGCATAACTACATTACCTGAGCAACGTAGTTAAGCAGACCTAAGTCCCCGTATAGACAGTGCTAGGTCGACAGAAGAATTCTTTCCATGACCTAGCTACTGCGTCATGGGGAGCCCCTCCCATCGGCATAGGTGGGGTCTACACTGAAGTGCTACATGGCTACACTGGTAGTGTAGTGTACAGTCTACAATGAAGTGGTGCCCCTGTAACATTTTAAGAGGAGAGTCAGCAGGAGGGAGAGTCGTATATCCATTTAGACGAAAGCACACAGAACCTTTGCTAAGAGCAATTAATGCTGCTACAAATGAATAACACCCAGCTTAAACCAACAAAACTTTGGAAATACAGGTTAACGCTACACAACTACATACAGCTCCTTCTCACCCAGGGCACGTCTGTACTGGAGCAGGGAGCCATACTTGTGTAGCCAGCTTCTGTAACCATACTTGCTCTAGCTCTGATCGAGCTAGCGTGCTAAAAATAGAAGTGTCGTCTTGGCAGGAGGGACCACCCACCCCGAATACTTGCCAAGGGTCTCGGATAGGATTGTACTCGGGACAGCTAGCCCCTCCCACCACTGTGGCTACACTTCTATTTTTAGTGTGCTAGTGCGATCAAAGCTAGCATGGGTATGTCTCCTCCAGCTGGCAATCGCACTGCCCAGCTCCAGTGTTGTGTACCCACGCATTCTCCTACCCACACTCACCCAGTAAAATCAAACCCAGTCACCATGGTAACTCCCACAGCGCCCTCTGGAGGATGGCAGGGATCCTGGAGGATAATATGTGTCTCATTGATTCTGAGGACTGAAGGGACCCGTTTGGCTCCCATTTAACTGCAATAATTGGTGGCTGCCACTGAAAAAAAGAATTTGACAAAATGATTCCAGGTGAGCCGTCCCTAGTGCTTTGGGCAATATGCCCTGGGCAATGGCTCATAACTCTTCTGCTTGTCTGATAGGGCTAAGGAGAGGGACTGAGTTACAGGTGTGTTGTGCTGGTCAACATACGGGGGCGGGGGGGGGGGAGGACTTGAAAAATACTTCAAATTTTTGAAGTTGTTATTGTAGCGGGGTGGTCACCCTACTCCGGCCCTGAAGGGGTTAAAAGCAGCCCTGGAGAGGGCTGCAGCAGGGAAAGGGAGTGAGAACAGCTTTGAGAAGCCGAGTGAGTCGCTGTGGCCAGCTTAATCAGGGCCCCTGTGGCCCTTATAAGAGGGCTGGGGCCAGAAGCTAAACAGAGACAGTCTCTCTCTAGATGTTGAGAGGGAAGGGCCTGGCTGCTGGGAGCTGAGCAGGGTACCTAGACTGGAGCAGGGCTGGGGAAAGGCCAGAGGAGCTGGGGAGCTCCAGCCTGGAAAATCCCCAGGCTGCAGGCCTTGTTAAAGGCCAAGAAGGTACTGGGGTTGCAGAGGGGCAGCCCAAGGGTAGGCAGAGGCAGCAGGTCCAAACCCTTCTTGCCAATGATGAGTGGCAATTATATTGCAGTCCGCCCCAGTGAGTGGGAGCTAGATGGTGACTGGCAGTAGCCCAAGACTGAGGCGAGGTGGGGATAGGGGGTTGGGGGTTCCCCGGGGAGGGGAGACCCAGTGAGACTGTGGGGTACTGCAGAGGGCAGAACCCTAAGAGAAGGGGCACCGGGGTCCGGGAGGGACACGGGGGCCAGCGGCAAGGCGAGACACCGGCCTGCAGAGGGCGTTTCGGAGGCCGACGAGCTAATTCCCTGGACGACCAGCAGGAGGCGCCGCGCCAGTGAGTCGTTGCCCCACTACAGTTATAATTTCACAGGGTGCAAAAAGATACTGCGTTTGTGAACATAAGAATGGCCATACAGTCAGCCAACCACCACCAGGATTAATTTCCTTTACACAGAAAAGGATCCATCTAGCCCAGTATCCTGTCATCTGACAGTGGTCAATGCCAGGTGCCCCAGAGGGAATGAACAGAACAGACAATCATCAAGTGATCCATCCCCTGTCAAATGTTTGTGATTTTTTTAAATCTTTTTTTTTTTTATGAAATGTTTGTTGAAATTTGTTGTTTATTAAAAACAAGTTTTTGACAAAACAAAATTTAATAACCATTTTTATCACAATTTCAAATTTTTGAAATGTGTTGTCTACCAAAACCCTGTTTTTTTATTTTAAAAATACTTGACAACCATTTCAATAATTATTTTGATAAAATTTTTGATACAAATGTCACCAAAAAATTCACAAAGACAAAATAAGTCAAGAATTTTGACAACTTTTCTCAAAAAAGGCCTTTTTTTTTTTCCAAAAAAACCCAAACCAAAACAAAAAAGAAACTTCATTCAAAACATTGTGCCCTGCTGTCCTAGCACAGGAATAACTCTGCTAAGGAGATGGTATAACATTAGTATGAGAGTAGTTATGCAAACATCCCCCTTTCTTTCCTGTGTTACTCGGAAGCAGGCAACACTCCCCTGGGTGCCTCGTTGTCAGCAGTAAAGGAGATCATGAGTATCCAGGTGATGTTGGATAGGTGGGAATTCTCTATCCACCCTGCTGCAGTCCTTTTCTGTGTAAAGGAAATGAATCCTGGTGGTGGTTGGGCCCTGCACAGACACTGGCCTGCCTTGGGAGCCTGCAGGAATACACCTGAACTGACCTACGCGATGGGTCTAACGTAAAAGTACCAATTATAAACAATATAAACCCAGTATCCTCCTAGATTAGAGTGACCGCACCTTTACTTAACAATTTAGAAAAACAAAACAGATTGAGATCAATTCAAATGTCACAACCACTTCAGATCAGTAGGGAGCACATTAATAAATCAATTAAGAAATGCAGTTTACAGTAATAGATGAAACTTAACCACATTTACACTGACACCAGTTACCCCACCCTGAGTGTGCACTCCTCTGAATGTCAGAGTTCTAGATGCTTGCGTGGGCATGCATGAAGATCTTGAAGCTGGGGACAGCACTCTGTTGGTGCAGTCAAGCTAGGTTTGCCAACTTTCTGATTGCAGAAAATCAAACACCCTTGCCCCGTCCCCTGCCCCGCCTCTTCTCCGAGGCCTCACCCCTGCTCACTCCAACCCCCTCCCTCCATTGCTCGTTCTCCCCCACCCTCGCTCATTTGCACCAGACTGGGCAGGAGATTGGGGTGTGGGAGGGGATGAGGGCTCTGGGAGGGAGTTTGGGTGCAGGAGGGGGCTCGGGGTTGGGGTGCGGGCAGCGATTACCTCAGGCAGCTCTTGGAAGCGGCCGGCATGTCCCTTTGGCCCATAGGCGGAAATGTGGCCAGGCAGCTCTGCGCACTGCATCCGGCCACAGGCGCCACCCCCACAGCTCCCATTGGCCGTGGAGCTGCGGAGCCAGTACTCAGGGCTGGGGCAATGTGACGAATGTTAGGAACCTCCCTGGCCGTCCCTGTGCCTAGAGGCCACAGGGACATGCTGGCCACTTCCGGGAGCCGCACAGAGCCAGGGCAGGTAGGGAGCCTGTCTTTGCCCTGCTGCGTTGTCGGCCGGACTTTTAACGGCCGAGTCAGCGGTGCTGACCAGATCCAACAGGTCCCTTTTCGACCGAGTGTTCCAGCTGAAAACCGGACACCTGGCAACCCTAAGTCAAGTAGTCCAGCCAAAGCAACAAGGGGCAGAGCAATTCTATCTTGGGATCATCCCAAGCTGCACAACTAGGGTAGGGTGACCAAATGTTCCGATTTTATAGGGACAGTCCCGATTTTTGGGTCTTTTTCTTATATAGGCTCCTATTACCCCCCACCCCCTGTCCCGATTTTTCATACTTGCTGTCTGGTCACCCTAAACTAGGGTTGCAAATTTTGGTTGGACGTATTCCCGGAGGTTTCATCACATGACATAATCTTTAATGAAAGGTTCATCTTTAATTCCTGGAGACTCCATGACAATCCTGGAGGGTTGGCACCCCTATGCACCACTCCTCTGAAAATGGGAGTTGTTATAACCAGAGGTCAGTAACCCTGGATTCTGGTTAGGCAATAAGACCACCTTGTCTGTTCTCAGGCCCCTTACAGTCTCTTCGCCATTCCCATTCTCCTGCAAGCACATTCCCAAACAACAAGGGTGGTGCTTACACACACAGCCTGCACTGCAGGCCCAGCTCAGTCAGCTCTGGGCACAGCAACAGTCTCTGTCCTGACTGCAGTGAAGCCCAGCAATAGCCTCCATGGCTCCCTGCTTGGTCAGAGCCCACAGAGACTCTCAGCAGCAGCTTGTGGCTTGGACAGAGCTCCAAAAAGCAATGTCCACCCCCCTGCCCAGGATCCCAACCCCCCGCCAAGATGGTCTGGATGTAAGGCCTGTGGACAGGAACCGGGGATGAGATTTGGTGAGGATCATGCATGGAGCAGGAGCATGGTAAGAGCCAGGAGGGAATCACCTAGTCACTCAGACAACTGCCTGTGCCTCCTTCTGGCTTAACTAGCATGGTTGGACCAATCGCTGAAGCCAGGTGATCCTCCAATCAGGGCTGCCTTGGCTGAGGCTCTCGTCATACTAGCTCCTTGTTCCACCAGGTTTCAGCAGAGATTGGGTGGAGCCAGGATGCGACGGATTGGAGATCGGGATTGGAGACCCGGATTGGAGACCGGGGACATCACACCTTGCCACAGATCATTTATAGCCAGTGCTCATGAAGTCGCTTCTGAACAACAGCAGATGGGAACCAATGGCAGGGATTCCCCACCATGTCTATGGGGAAGATACAGCTGTACTCAGCACTCTACAATGCCTTCATCCCACCCCAGGCTGGCATTGTGCCCTATTAGCAGTTACCTACGAAAAAGCTTTTTAAAAGAATGTTGAGGTTGCAAAGTCAAGCACTTGAAAGTTAGAAAATGCCAGATTTACCCATGATTCTTCACTCTGCCCCTTGTACACATGCATTATGGTGTTCTTCTGAATGACATAGACCCATAGACTTTAAGGCCACAAGGGACCACCATGATTATCTAGTCTGACCTCCTGCACATCGCAGGCCACAGAACCTCACCCACCCACTCCTGTAATAGGCCCAGAACCTCTGGCTGAGTCACTGACATCCTCAAATCTTCATTTAAAGACCTCAAGTTACAGAGAATCCACCATTTACTCTAGTTCAAACCAGCAAGTGACGCAGGCCCAAGGCTGCAGAGAAAGGCAAAAGACCCCCAGGGTCTCTGCCAATCTGACCTTGGGGAAAAATTCCTTCCCGACCCCAAATCTTGAGATCAGTTCAACCCTGAGCACGTGGGCAATACCCACCAGTCAGACACCTGGGAAAGAATTCTCTGTAGTAACTCAGAGCCCTCCCCATCTAGCGTTCCCTCTCCGGCCATTGGGGATATTTGCTAGTAGCTGTCATGGATGGGCCACATGCCATCGTAGGCAGTCTCACCATCCCATCCCCTCCAGAAACTTAGCAAGCTCAGTCTTGAAGCAAGTTAGATTTTTCACTCCCCACTGCCCCCCTTGGCAGCCTGCTCCAGAACTTCACTCCTCTGATGGTTAAAAACCATCATCTAAGCCTAAACATGTTGATGGCCAGTTTATATCCATTTGTTCTTGTGTCCACATTGGCCGTTAACTTTAAAAACTCCTCTCTCTCTCCCTGGTATTTATCCCTCTGATGTATTGATAGAGAGTGATCATATCTCCCCTCAGACTTCATTTGGTTAGGCTAAACTAGCCAAGCTCCCAGTGGTGTAGTCCTGAATGGGCATCCATTGGAACACTCCCACCAGCGTGCCCTCTCACGCAGTCACACTGTGCAGGGGATGCCATTTTGCTCTACCAAATGGCATCCTCCACGTGTGGGAAGAGCTTCATGTGCACCTTCAGGATCCCCTATGCAGCATTTCAGTGCAGAATTGGTGTTATATAATTAGCAGGGCACAGGGGTTTATTACAAAGGGTATGGTCCGTAATGAGCTGGAATAAGGGAACATCTATGTATCTGTCTGCAGGCACTCCAGGTAAACTCAGCAGGATTGGTGTCAGGGGTAGCTGTACTAAATGGTGGAGGCAGTATTTAGCTCCACTCGGTAGAGGTATGTTTGCAATGTCTGAGGTGTGTGACAGAGCTGTGACTGTGAGGGGTGGAGATCTATGTTTTCCATCCTCTCATGGGTGAGGAAAGGGAAACTATGTATGTGTAGCTCCAGGATGCAGCATGCATCATTTCTAGGTCAAATTGTGTAGGGCCAAATTGTCTAGGGCAGGGCATAGGGCATTTATTACAGAAGATATTGTCAGCAGTGAGGTGGAATATGAGAGGATTCTAATGCTTGAATGATGGGTAAGTGAGAGTGGAGGCTAGGATAGTATCCTGTGAATAAGTGTAAGGGAGTAGTAAAAGGCTATGTAATAGTTCTTAAATGGTGCCAGTCTGGTATTCTTTCTGGGGAGTTGGCTGTGTGTGGGTGCACACCAGGATCTGGAACCTCCTGAGCCATATAGTGTGAAGGGCCATGGTGAGCATGTGCTATGTGCATATTGAGGCACTGTTCAAAGGGTAGAGGGAAGGTGGCATGGGCAGCCTTTTTTCTCCCCCATTTCCCCCCATTGATAGTGTTTGATGGAATTCTGTGGAAGGAGAGTGAAAGGGCTGTAAAAGGAGGTGAAGAGCTTTTACCTTTCAGCAGCTGTGGAGTTGGCAGAGTAAAGAGATGTGTGTTAATGCTGCATATTGGGCCTTTGCTGAAAGAGGGCAGAGTTAAGGTTACAGAGGCAGCCTTAACTGTGCATTTCCTAGTTTTCAGAAGTTTGAGTTTTGCTCAACTCAGCATTCGGCAAGAGGACTTCATACCAGCAAGCAGCCTTAACTCTGCATGAATGTAGTTTTTTGCACTGAATTGTAATTATTGGGGTTACTCTGTACTCCAAACTCCTAGTCGCATGCCCAATGTACTGTGAGTTGGAGGGACGCACTGTGGGTACTTCAGCAGCTAGTGCAGTAACCCTGGCCCTGGCACTAGCGCCTTCTGTAGCTGTGGTGCAGCAGCACAGAACACTGCCCTGGGAGAGAGACAGGCCAAGATAGGGAAGCTTGAGTTGTGGAGATTTGGAGTCTGCCTGAAGGGTGAAGTTGGAAGGTGCTTAGAAAAGAAGGAGGCAAAAAGAGGTGGCACTGGGGTGTAAAGGGGACAGGCCAGAGGAAGCTGTGTTAGAGGAAGCTGGACCATAAAGGGCCATGGGCAAGGAGCCCAGCCGCAAGGGAGTGGACCCCGGCACACTGACAGAAGGGTACAGTTTGGACGCCTGGGGAACATGTGTGACTCTCCAGGTGAGGAGCTGTTCGTGGGCGGACCTGCTGGAAAGAGGTGAGGTCATCACAGCATCAAAGCAAAGGAGCATCACAAGATGGAGAGAGGTGAAGGCGGGACAGCGGGGGGAAGCTGGACTTTGTGGCCAAGGAGAGGAGTTGAGTCCCTCTTGAAGTGACAAAGCGTGGTGTTGAAAAAGCTTCTTTCATTGCGATGGTAACATACAGTTTATTATTTTCCTAAGCAAGTCTTGGATGTTACTTTCTATTATATTATTATTCTATTCTTCATATTATGTTATTGTGCCTGCCAAATTTCTGGGGTTTTCCTTTACAAAGTTTAAAATTTAAAGTTATCTCCATTGTGTTGGTTTGTCTCTGCTTCTCCTCACAGTTGGCATAGCTTAGTTAAAGGCTTGGGTCACTGAACTTGCCCTTGTAGGCATTATCCCTGCTGGGTCCCAATTAGAGGTGCAACCTCTGAGGTACAGAAATTGGGACATCTCGGATGATCCCGAGGCTCTAAAACTGGACAGCTGGCAGTGTGCACTGTGTACCCTGCCAGGTTCCCCGGCACAACTACTTCATGGGCGCTTTTTAAAGACACCATAATAGAGGCCCAACTTAATGTATACCGCAAATAAAAAACGAAAAAAGAGCCACCGTGGCTTAACAACCATGTAAAAGAAGCAGTGAGAGATAAAAAGACTTCCTTTAAAAAGTGGAAGTCAAATCCTAGTGATGTAAATAGAAAGGAGCACAAACACTGCCAAATTAAGTGTAAAAATGTAATAAGAAAAGCCAAAGAGGAGTTTGAAGAACGGTTAGCCAAAAACTCCAAAGGTAATAACAAAATGTTTTATAATTACATCAGAAGCAGGAAGCCTGCTAAACAACCAGTGGGGCCCCTCGATGATCGGGATACAAAAGGAGCGCTTAAAGACGATAAAGTAATTGCGGAGAAACTAAATGGATTCTTTGCTTCAGTCTTCACGGCTGAGGATGTTAGGGAGATTCCCAAACCTGAGCCGGCTTTTGTAGGTGACAAATCTGAGGAACTGTCACAAATTGAAGTGTCACTAGAGGAGGTTTTGGAATTAATTGATAAACTTAACATTAACAAGTCACCAGGACCAGATGGCATTCACCCAAGAGTTCTGAAAGAACTCAAATGTGAAGTTGCGAAACTATTAACTATGGTTTGTAACCTGTCCTTTAAATCGGCTTCTGTACCCAACGACTGGAAGATAGCTAATGTAACGCCAATATTTAAAAAGGGCTCTAGAGGTGATCCTGGCAATTACAGACCGGTAAGTCTAACGTCCGTACCGGGCAAATTAGTTGAAACAATAGTAAAGAATAAAATTGTCAGACACATAGAAGACATAAATTGTTGGGCAAAAGTCAACATGGTTTCTGTAAAGGGAAATCGTGTCTTACTAATCTATTAGAGTTCTTTGAAGGGGTCAACAAACATGTGGACAAGAGGGATCCAGTGGACATAGTGTACTTAGATTTCCAGAAAGCCTTTGACAAGGTCCCTCACCAAAGGCTCTTACGTAAATTAAGTTGTCATGGGATAAAAGGGAAGGTCCTTTCATGGATTGAGAACTGGTTAAAAGACAGGGAACAAAGGGTAGGAATTAATGGTAAATTCTCAGAATGGAGAGGGGTAACTAGTGGTGTTCCCCAAGGGTCAGTCCTAGGACCAATCCTATTCAACTTATTCATAAATGATCTGGAGAAAGGGGTAAAAAGTGAGGTGGCAAAGTTTGCAGATGATACTAAACTGCTCAAGATAGTTAAGACCAAAGCAGACTGTGAAGAACTTCAAAAAGATCTCACAAAACTAAGTGATTGGGCAACAAAATGGCAAATGAAATTTAATGTGGATAAATGTAAAGTAATGCAAATTGGAAAAAATAACCCCAACTATACATACAATATGATGGGGGCTAATTTAGCTAATCAGGAAAAAGATCTTGGAGTCATTGTGGATAGTTCTCTGAAGACGTCCACGCAGTGTGCAGAGGCGGTCAAAAAAGCAAACAGGATGTTAGGAATCATTAAAAAGGGGATAGAGAATAAGACAGAGAATATATTATTGCCCTTATATAAATCGATGGTACGCCCACATCTTGAATACTGCGTACAGATGTGGTCTCCTCATCTCCAAAAAGATATACTGGCACTAGAAAAGGTTCAGAGAAGGGCAACTAAAATGATTAGGGGTTTGGAATGGGACTTTTCAGCTTGGAAAAGAGGAGAGTAAGGGGGCATATGATAGAGGTATATAAAATCATGAGTGATGTGGCGAAAGTAGATAAGGAAAAGTTATTTACTTATTGCCATAATACAAGAACTAGGGGTCACCAAAATGAAATTAATAGGCAGCAGGTTTAAAACAAATAAAATGAAGTTCTTCTTCACACAGCGCACAGTCAACTTGTGGAACTCCTTACCCGAGGAGGCTGTGAAGGCTAGGACTATAACAGTGTTTAAAAGAGAACTGGATAAATTCATGGAGGTTAAGTCCATTAATGGCTATTAGCCAGGATGGGTAAGGAGTGGTGTCCCTAGTCTCTGTTTGTCAGCGGGTGGAGATGGATGGCAGGAGAGAGATCACTTGATCATTACCTGTTGGGTTCACTCCCTCTGGGGCACCTGGCATTGGCCACTGTCGGTAGACAGGATACTGGGCTAGACCCAGTACGGCCATTCTTATGTTCTTAAAAAAGGGACGATCCTAGAAAACCGGGACAGGTGGAAACCCTAGTCCCTGTAAGCCCTGTGCCTGAAACCTATGAGAGAAGGAGGTGACTGAGTGAGGCACTGCCTCATTTACATATCAGCTGTGTGCTTTGCTGTCAAATCCTGCATCTTGGCCAGGGGTTAGTCTAGATGGCCCTTGCAGTCCCTACTAACCCTAGGTTCTATGATTCTATGGAACCTACCACATACTCCCTCGGCATCCCTTGGAAGCAGAAGCCCCTCTCTTCCCCAAGGCATCAAGGGAGTTGTAGTCTCCAAGGCTGGTTTGCAGCACTCAGGATCTTTCTGACTAGAACATTCCCTGTTAAGTTCAGAGGCCCCTCTAGAAGAGAGTGCCCACATGAGCATGCTCAGTGTGAACTTGGGGCGAAATCCTGGCCCCACTGAAGTCAACGGCAGAACTCCCCTAGATGTTCTTAGAAGTCTGAGCAGACTCCGCAGGTGCTGAGTACTTGTGTAACCCTGCGGCCAGGTGGAGCCAACAGCGACCAGGGCCAGGTTCAATATCTAGGTGTTCCTTTCCATTGATACAACACAGAACCAGCTCAAGCCCCCACCCAGTAACCTGGAAAAATTACACACCACCCCTGGGTGCCTCTGAGAGGCAATACTTCCCCACTCGCAAACACAGAGTCTGAGTGTAGAAAAGAAACTTTTAATGAAAGGAGGGAAGTCATCCGATATTAGTTAGGGAAAATGCTGCAAGCGGGATTCATAATCATAACACTGTGAGCAGGATGCCCACCCCAGAGTGCGTGGGGCAGAGCCTTCTGCCTCGTATTCTTGAGTTCTACAACCAAAAGTTCCTTTTCTGTGCCCCTCTCTGCTCCCTCACCATATCCCACTCACAGTGATTGTCCTTGGTCAATGAAGACCCAATGAAGACATTCGAGCCTGTGGCTTAACGAGGTCCTTTCAGCTGAGGGTGACCCCCTCATTTGGGACAGGCTAAGCACAATTCTGTTAACGCGACCATCACTTATTTGTACTGTGGTGTCAAGGAAGTGGACCTCCCGTGTAGATTGGCACTCTCACTGAAGGACTATCCGGATATGTGGACTCTCTACTCAGACCCTATGCCATCAGCACTCCCAGCTATCTCCGTGACACCACTGATTTCCTGAGAAAACTACAATGCTTTGGTGATCTCACAGAAAACACCATCCTAGCCACCATGGATGTGGAGGCTCTCTAAGTGATGGTCACGTTAACACCACTCTATACCAAAAACCCACCTGCTACAAGACAAGCCCAAGAAAGAAACCAACAGAACTCCACTGGCCATCACCTACAGTCCTCAGCTTAAACCTCTCCAATGCATCATCAGTGATCTACAACCCATCCTGAGCAATGATCCCTCGCTTTCACAGACCTTGGGAGGCAGGCCAGTCCTCGCCCACAGACAACCCGCCAACCTTAAGCATATTCTCACCAGCAACCACACACCGCACCATAACAACTCTAACTCAGGAACCAATCCATGCAACAAACCTCGATGCCAACTCTGCCCCCATATCTACACCAGCAACACCATCACAGGACCTAACCAGATCAGCTACAACATCACCGGTTCATTCACCTGCACGTCCACAAATGTTATATATGCCATCATGTGCCAGCAATGCCCCTCTGCTATGTACATTGGCCAAACTGGACAGTCACTACGTAAAAGGATAAATGGACACAAGTCAGATATCAGGAATGGCAATATACAAAAACCTGTAGGAGAACACTTCAACCTCCCTGGCCACACAATAGTAGATGTCAAGGTAGCCATCTTACAGCAAAAAAAACTTCAGGACCAGACTTCAAAGAGAAACTGCTGAGCTTCAGTTCATTTGTAAATTTGACACCATCAGATCAGGATTAAACAAAGACTGTGAATGGCTAGCCAACTACAAAAGCAGTTTCTCCTCCCTTGGTGTTCACACCTCAACTGCTAGAGGAGGGCCTCACCCCCCCTGATTGAACGAACCTCGTTATCTCCAGACTGATTCTTGCCTGCATATTTATACCTGCCTCTGGACATTTCCATTGCATGCGTCTGACGAAGTGGGCATTCACCCACGAAAGCTTATGCTCCAATACAACTGTTAGTCTTTAAAGTGCCACAGGACTCTTTGTTGCTGACTCATATCCAGCTTCTTATCCACTGTAATCCCTAGGTCCTTTTCTGCAGAACTGCTGCTTAGCCAGTCGGTCCCCAGCCTGTAGCAGTGCATGGGATTCTTTCGTCCTAAGTGCAGGACTCTACTCTTGTCCTTGTTGAACCTCATCAGCTTTCTTTTGGCCCAATCCGCCAATTTGTCTAGGTCACTCTGGACCCTATCCCTACCCTCCAGCGTATCTATCTCTCCCGCCAGCTTAGTGTCATCTGCAAACTTGCTGAGGGTGCAATCCATCCCATCATCCAGATCACTAATAAAGATGTTGAACAAAACCGGCACCAGGACCGACCCCGAGGCACTCCACTTGATACCAGCTGCCAACGAGACATCGAGCCGTTGATCACTACCCGTTGAGTCTGACAATGTAGCCAGCTTTCTATCCACCTTATAGTCCATTCATAAGGTTTGAATGGAAGGTTTGAGCCTTTCCATTTGGCTTCTTTCCTTCTCAGTTTTCCCAGCAATCGCTCTCATGTGCTCAAACAGATATGGAGAGCTGCTGCGGCTGCTGCTGCTGGATGTCATCCTAAGACCCTGCAGCAGCTTCTGACGGCTGGGCACCAGAGCCAGTGGTGATGGTGGGACTGGTACTAATCATGCAGGGATCTAGTGAGGAAGAGTGGCCTCCCACTGAGCCAGAGGGGGAGGGACGAACGCTAAGCCACTACAAGGGAGGTTTGAGTTGTACTGTGTTAATTCCTACAGTGATGGCCATCCTTTACTGAAATCTACTACTGCACCAGGGATTTTCGTTACTGTGCTGCAGCAAAAGCTGCTGCCTAGATGTTCTGCTGCCTCCAGCCACGTCTCTCCCAGCTTTGCTTTCTTTCTGCTCGAAATGAAAAGCAACTGCAAGGAGGATTTTTCTTTTCTTTCCATTTTTATAAATATATCAGAAAAACCCGCAGTGATTAAAAGTCAGAGAAATGAAAAGAATTGCCTTCTCCTGTGCGTCTCCTACTGCCCGTGAAATCTAG
This sequence comes from Platysternon megacephalum, assembly GCA_003942145.1. NCBI lineage: Eukaryota > Metazoa > Chordata > Testudines > Platysternidae > Platysternon > Platysternon megacephalum. The sequence continues at coordinate 1,513,653 of QXTE01000233.1, forward strand.
CACTCCTTTGTGTGCTGCTGTGACGGTAGTTACTTCTGTTTTGCAAAGTCTCTGTAGCAAGTTTCACTCGAAGGCCAGCAGGCCTAGTGTGCAGGCTTTAGCTCCACTGTCTTGCCACCAGTTTGTAGTGGGTTCTACTCAGAGCCCAGCAGGCCTACTGGGTAGGCAGTGGCATGACAGTTTTTCTACCCCCAAAGTCCTGGGATGGGTTTGTCTGACAGTCAGTGGGCCCAAAGTCAAACGGCAGTCTGTCATTCCCCAGACAGACTGGGAGGCGACCTGGGCCCTCCCTCTCCACTGGGTCCCAGCCCAGGGCCCAAGGGAGAAAGGGATGGAGTGCCTCGGTCACCTCTTCCTGGCATACATGACCAGCCTTCCCTGGGCCACTTCCTACCCCCCTCCCCCCCTCGTTCTCTCTTTGGCTTGGGAAGTGGTCGCAGCCCCTATCCCTCCCAGCAGGGAGTTCCCAACCAGTACCAATGGCTCAATGGGTCAAATAAGTACTCCCCAGCTCTCTTCCCAATGTTCAGTTATCCTCCCTCAGCATGGGGTGGGGAAGGGAAAAGGGTAAAGCCCCTGCCCTCCGGGTTGGGGTCTTACCCACAGTTCAGATCTTTCTTCTTTGGGTCACTTTGTCGGAAGCTGAAAACTGGCTTCCTCTCTTTGGACAGCCTCTTCTTGACGTGGCTCCCCCTACCCCCACTTAACTGTGAGTCCCCTTTTGTGCAGATGGTCCATTGGGTACATGCTTCACAACTGCTGAGTGGCGGGGCCCTCTTGGCCCAGTGCTGCTCCTTCACTCCCGTAGGGTATGTCTACACTTCAAACACTACAGCAGCATGGTAGTGCTTTGGTGCCAACCCTACCTACACTAACGGGAGGGGTTCTCCCACCAGCGCAGTAGGTGAGCCACATCCCTGCGAGCTGGTAGCTAGGGCGACGGAAGAATTCTGCTGTTGACCTAGCACTGTCTACACCAGGAGTTAGGTTGGCAGAGCTACGTCTCTGAGGTGAGGATTTTTACACCCCTGAGAGACGCAGCTATGCTGCTGTAAGTTCCCTGTGCAGACCAGCCCTGAGTTTCTGTGTGGGGTCTGTAAACCCCATAACTATCTCCAAGACAAAAACATCCTTTTTGAGATTTGCGAGTCCTGTAGGTGTAAAAGGAATTTCCTAAAAACCTTGTCTAAACTGTTCATTCCAGAGACCAGTGGGCTACATTTCTGCTTTAAACCAGAGCCATTAAGCAGCACCTATGGAACCGCAGTGCCACAGATGCTAAATGGGGGATCTCAAGCTTTGCAGTAAATGCCATTTCTTTGGAAAATACTACGAAGGGTCCCTTGCAGATAAAGCTAAATATGGTTTAAACGCAGAGCTTAAAGGAGTTCTTTCAAAACACAGCCAGAGCTGGAAATCATGAGAATGATGTCATATGCCAAGGGAGGTGTGGGTGGAGGGGGAAGATGACATCACTTCCTGTCTGATCTTCTAACACCACAGTAAATGAAAAAGAGATTGATTTAAAGCATGTCTCTTGCTGTCAGGACTTACAGAAATGTGCTGTCTGGGGCGCCTGAGGGACAAAGTTATGCAGAACAGCTGCATTCCTGACATAAGACATTTAATATGGCATCATTTTAAGGGGCAATGAACATGAGGAATCTGGGGGGAAATGGCTAAGTGGTTTGGGCTTAGCTGGAAGCCTGCTGAATTGTTGGCAGGGCCAGGTAGGGGGAAGCAGATGAGCTGACAACAGATCTCGGTAACAATAAGACATTGTGCCGTAGTGTGACAGTCCGTTCCATACCAAAACAATGTTAAGCACTTTAAAAAGGCAGAAATGCCAAAGCTAACGTTGCACATAAAACCTTAACTCTGTCCCCTTGTGAGCAATAGAATTGTGTGAATAACTGATTTTTCAGTTCACTCGCATAGATGAAAAAACAAAACTAAAAAAAAAAACGCCACCACAAAACCCAACAAAATCATTTAGACCCAAACCAAAACCAACGTTTTTCAGAATTATTAGCGAATCAAAAAAGTTGGATTTTTTTTTTTTGCTGAATGATTGATTTTGAGCATTTTAAACTTTTTTTAAATAGAAGCAAAAGAAATGAAGGGCTGGAGTCACAAAGGGACAGGTGCCCCTAGAGCACTCACCAGGGATGGGGGTGACCCAGGTTTCAATGGTGTCTCTGGAGCAGGGACTGGAACTCAGCTTTGCCTGGTCCTAAGGAAATGGTCCTTAACCACCAGGCTGTAGGCTATCCTGAAGAGACAGAGAGAGAGAGAGTAAAAAGAACAGGAGTACTTGTGGCACCTTAGAGACTAACAAATTTATTTGAGCATAAGCTTTCGTGGGCTAAAACCCACTTCATCAGATGCATGCAGTGGAAACACGCATTGGAAACACGCATTGTTTCATGTTCTATGTGTATATATATATATCTTCCTACTGTATTTTCCACTGCAAATACAGTAGGAAGATATATATATACACAGAGAACATGAAACAATGCGTGTTACCATACACACTATAACAAGAGTGATCAGTTAAGGTGAGCTGTTACCAGCAGGAGAGAAAAAAAACGTTTTGTAGTGGTAATCAAAATGGCCCATTTCCAGCAGTTGACAAGAAGGTGTGAGGAACCATTGGGGGGGAGGGGGGAATAAACATGGAGAAATAGTTTTACTTTGTGTAATGACCCATCCACTCCCAGTCTTTATTCAAGCCTAATTTAATGGTGTCCAATTTGCAAATTATCTCTCGTTGGAGTCTGTTTTTGAAGTTTTGTTGTTGTAATATTGTGACTTTTAGGTCTGTAATCGAGTGACCAGGGAGATTGAAGTGTTCTCCAACTGGTTTTTGAATGTTATAATTCTTGACGTCTGATTTGTGTCCATTTATTCTTTTACGTAGAGACTGTCCGGTTTGTACAATGTACATGGCAGAGGGGCGTTGCTGGCACATGATGGCATATATCACATTGGTAGATGTGCAGGTGAACGAGCCTCTGATAGTGTGGCTGATGTGATTAGGTCCTATGATGGTGTCCCCTGAATAGATATGTGGACAGAGTTGGCAGCACGCTTTGTTGCAAGGATAGGTTCCTGGGTTAGTGTTTTTGTTGTGTTAGTGTGTTAGAGAGTGTTAGTTTTAATCAGAACTAACCCAGTGCTGTGTTTAAACTGAGCTGTTTGGGTAACTCCAGTTTAAGTAGCAAAGTGTTTTATAGTGATCTCTTACATTGCTTCACACTGACTCAGACACTGACTCAGACATTCTAGGCTTCAGAGGGATGTTTGTGGTTGTTGTGTGTGGGTTGTGTTGTGCTGGAAAACTTGTCTTGATTTGTGTGGATGGTGAATGAGCGGGTGTGCTGCCATGAGGGCCTATGAGTATTTGGGGTTATTGTGTACGCTGGTTGTGATATTGTATGGGTAGTTGTGTTGATTTGTTTGTGTTTTGTGTTGGATGATTTGTGTTACTTTGTACGGGTGGTCATTGAGGTGTGCTGCTGTGAGGGACTATTGCATTGTGTGTACACCTTCAAAAGACAAGCCTGGGAGCTTAAATTCATCACTAAGCATCAAGGACTGAACAGAGACACTGGATTTGTGGCTTATTACAACAATCTGTAACCCACTAACCCCCCTTTTTGTCCTATGACTACAGGGGTGTTAATGCGCCACTTCACCTGGAAAGGTCCCTTAGAATATGTGCTAACTCCTTATGCTAAACTATCTGTTCCACCTTGTATTTAGTGGGGACTCTGAAAAAGAGCTCTGGGTAGCTCGAACATTTTTCTCTCTCCCCAACAGACCTTGACCCAGTAAAAGGTATTACCTCCCCCACTTTGTCATCAAAGCCATACTGTGTAAGCAGGGGCTGAATGAATGCTTCCCTGACAGCTAGCTGGGAGGGGAAGAGACTATGGGTGTGTTTATGTAAATACAGTTTGCTCCTGCTCTGTTTACATATTCATCAGATACTGCTTTGGCTGGTGTTGGGTATTAAATGACCCTAGTACTGAATGCAGGGGTAGTGAAATATACCGCCCCCTCCCTGCCCCCATTCCACCCCTTCCCGCCTCTTTGTGGCTTCTGCCCCCTTCCCTGAGCAACTCTGGCAGCCAGCAGGAGGGGGCGGAGCAGGATGGCTGGGACCCGGTCAGGCCGCCCTGGACCTTGCATCCCCCTGAAAGCTCCCAAAGCATGGAAAGCCCAAACATTGGTGGAACAGGGTCCACGTCCCTAAATATTGGTGGAGCATGGGCACCATGGTCATAGAATCATAGAATATTAGGGTTGGAAGGGACCTCAGGAGGTCATCTAGTCCAGCCCGCTGCTCAAAGCAGGACCAGTCCCCAGACAGATCTTTGCCCCAAATGGCCCCCTCAAGGATTGAACTCACAGCCCTGGGTTTAGCAAGCCAATGCTCAAACCACTGAGCTATCCCTCCCCCCTGGTCCCATATAACTCCCTGCCTATGGCTTGAATGTCAGAGCCCTGTGAAAGTGAGAGACGGGTGGGCAGGCAGGCAGGCAGCTGCACATCCTTAAGGGTCTGCCCTAGACTGGTTTAACCTGTTCCTCCCCATCATTCAAAAAACAGAGCTAAATAGGCTTCATTAGGAGCCTCTTTTGTTATTTTAATTGCTGAATCAGAGCTGACACCAGTTGTGGCAGGACTGTGTTTCTGCCAGAGCTGGATATCACTGAGAGCTGAAATCACCTGTGGCAGGGCTGTGTTTCCTGCACAGAGCTAAAATCACTAAGAGGCTGGCCGGCAGGAGCTTGGACAGTGGAGCGAACATGGTGGCGTTTACCCTCCCGCTCATTCCTATGCACTCTGGGTCTGTGCTGACCAGGCACAGCAACTGTGCGGGGGGGCACACTACAAGAACTTGGGTGTTGGATTCAAGAACCTGAAGCAAAGAACACTGCCCAGTGTACTCTGGGGAGCGTGTCTTGCTCATGCTTTTATGTTTCTGAATACCGCTTGTGCTGTTTTCTCAGATTAATGCTAGGTTACTTTTATTAAAGAAACTCTTTCTACCTCCGACTCTGTGCTTGTGAGGGGAAGAATTGCCTCTTAGAGGTGCACAGAGGGTACAGTGAAATTTTCCCAGGTTACTGGATGGGGGCTCGAGCCAGTTCTGTGTTATATTGTTGAAAAGAAACTCCCTAAATATTGAACCCGGCCCTTCTTGCAGCCTGCTCCAACTGGCAGAAGGGTTACACTGTACAAAATGAAGCAGCAGGACCCAGAACACTAGCACTGGGGGGCAACCTCCCCCTCTCCCTTCCTATGGCATCTCCAAGGCCAGCGGCCTTGCCTGCCTGTGGTATGAGTGCCTCTGCTTCCCAGTCATGTGAACCCTCCAGGGCCTCAGGTCAGCGTCCCAGCACCATTATCTGACCAGGAATAGCAGGGCCCCGCAGCTTTAAGAGGTTTGTTGATAAAACGGGCTTGTCCATCACAATGCATTGCAGTTTGTGCCTAATTTTTGTAAGCTGCCCCCACTCAGTGGAAACTGAGGCACAGAGGGGTTATGTGACCTGGCCCAGGCTCTGGAGAGTGTCACTGTCCCAGCCTGGTATCCCTGGGTTCCTGGCCACAGACCACTAGGCCACACCTCTCTCTCTGTTGCATCTGCAGCATGTGCCATTGCCACAGGGATTGGGGGAAAGCAAAGGGGCCATGTGTCTAGCAGTGACTTGGCAGCAGGGTGCTAACGGTTATAGAAAGAGCTAGAAATAGGCTCTGGGCTGGCAATAGCACCAAATATTTCCCCCCCCCCCCCCCAGCCTTGGGGGTTCTCCTGAGCTAACGCCCCTGCCACATTGTTGCTCCTTCCCCGGGAGCCCCGAGCACCCCAGGAGTTTGGCGTTTGTTCTGGGGCAGGCACAGTCCCAGGAGGGAAAACTGCAAGTAAGGAAACACTTTCTGTTTAGAAATGGCAGGTAAGAAATTCCAGTGGAGACGTTCCCAAATCACAGCACGCGGAGCTGGAGCACGCAGGGTTTTCTGGACAGGGAGGGCTCAGGTCCAGAGGGGCCTTGCTGGAATGAGATTTGTTGGGATCATTGTCTTAGCTTTTCAAATACACCAGCTGTTTCAGTGACTTTGGGGAGATGCCAGGAAATGCACTCACCCCGCCGCCCGGTCTTGTATCTCCCTCCCATTCTCACCCCCTGTCGCTGGGTTGTTGCAGGGATCTGGGCTGCTGGGAGGGACTGTCCATGCCAACAGTCACTCTCAGGTACTGGGCCTGGCAGCGGAAGACACACTTTTTCCGCATTCTCCTCTTTCCTTTCCCATCCTGACCTGCAGAGACCACCACCACTGTGCTCCTCATGCCGCCTCACGCTAGCCTTTTCTGAGCACGGCCCGAGCCATGTGCAAAGGCTTAGCAGCCATGTGCCAAATGTCCTTGCAGTTTTTCCTTCCCCTCCCCCGCCAGTTCCCTTGTTCTGCATTTAAGTGGGAATGATACATTCATTTTGTGTCTGACCCTGAGCATTCTTATTCAGATGCAAGTCAAGCTGCTGTGCCAGACACTCTCAGGCCGGAATCCGCAACGCACGTGCTTCTTACAGAGCAGATGCTCCTCCTTTGCATTTCCTACAACTGTAGGTAGGGATAGATGACCCGGGTCAGATGAACCAGGCCCTGGTCACACCTGACCCCACTCTCTTTGCGGTCAGATGCTGAACGATAACCCCTTAGGTAGACTTTTTAAAACAATGAAGAATTATCCGGCAGAATTTATTGCTACAAGGTAGCATAGAGGCCCAGAGCTGGGTAGGATTCACAATGGGATTGACCAGCTGCCAAGGGAGATGGCATGGCCATGAGTCAACCCCCTTGTAGGGCAGACAACTCATTTGTTTGAGCCTTGATTAATGAGACCAATTGCCTAACTGTGCTGATCTGGGCAATCTGTCTGCACAACGTATGAGTCCAGGGGGTGTGATGAAGTTGTTACTATCAAACTGTGCTAACAAGGACTATGTCAAGTCCCTCCCAGACCAGGTACAATGGAGGGTCAATGGCTGCCTATTCAGCTGGCAGCCCCTTGCAATCATGGGTTAGCTCAAGCCGAGGAGAACCCAGTGGGATTTCTGACCATCTTCTCCAGGTGACATGTTCCTGCTCCCTCTCATTCCTGAAAAGGGTGGAAATGCAGACAGTCCCGAAGGATGCACTCAGCAGAGGGCAAGTCCCCACCTGCATCTGCACTGGCGGAAGGAACAGCACTGCCCTTCTCAGAGGGTGGCCTCGTTATCTAGTCTGAGTTCCCACATTCGATTCCACAGGCTCACAGACCGCAGCACAAAGCAGCACACTGCCTAGTGGCACAGCTCACTGCAGCATCTTTCACCGCTCTCGTGGATTTTGCTGTGAGCCCTGCAGAGTAGCCAGTCTCAGGACGTGCAGGAAACAGACAGACAGCTCATACTTCTCAAGGGTCACAGAACATTCCTGGTGAGGTTTAATGCCCCCCCGCCCCCAATGCCAGAAGAAGCAGCTTTATCTGTTGGATCACAGCATTGAGGAGGACATTGGCGTTTCCGTTTCCTCAGCCCGGCCTCACTTCTGGCCAGGAAAACAATCCAGGATTTATTTATTTGTAAGAGTCACATCAATCTCTGGGGCCTATGAGTGGCGAGAGCCCTGGCCAGCGCTAGCTCCCCTCACATGTGGGAGAGCGGAAGGCTGCCCCTTCCCCAGAGCTCAGGCACTGGCTGGATGGTCTGTGGTCCATGCTGAGTTCTTTGCCCTGTGCTGAAATGGGCTGCGCCATTCTCCTGGCCTACAGGCAGATTCAGTCACAGTTTTCCTTGGTAACAATGAGTATGGGCCGGCCCCTATAGAGAGAAACGAGAACAACGGGGCTGCTTCTCAGCTGTCCTGTGCTTCTGGCAGCAGGCAGGGGCATCAGAGAGGGACTGGGCAGGCCCATGCACAGCCCCAGAAGACAGTGAGCGCCAGTGTAACTTAAAGACACCTTAAGGCCATCCTCTCCCCACCCCCGCCACACTGTTTCTGCCCCATGGGCAGGAACAGAGTAGCTGAGAATCAGACCCAATATTTTCTTTCTATAACGGGCAAGCAGAGAAACGCCATCATTGCAGCAGTGACCAATCCGCTGGCTCAGTCTTTGGGAGCCCAGTGGAGTCTGCACACTGCCGTGTATTTATTGGGGGAATGAATGCTGCCCCTCGGGATGGAGACTGTCCCTCGGTTTGTTTGTCATCGTGATCATCTGAAAAAAATCGGAACCATGCAGCTTAGAAAACCAGCCATTCAAACCCCAGCAAGCAAGACATTCAGTGAAGGCACTTTGGAAGATCAGGCCACTGATCCAGGTGCCCAATTTTCATCCCTGTACTTTGGCCTTAACAAATCCTCTGAATATTGCTGACTATGTCGAGAAAACAGATGTCCAGGAGAGTAGCTGCCAGGATCACACCTCTTCATTCCTTTGAAGTTGTTACAGTTCCTTTTCTCCAGCCTTTCAGGCCCCTCCCACCTGGCTAGGGTTATTTTTAGAAATAATTATTAGTGAGAAAGTGCATCTGCTAGCTAATGCCCTCACTCCTCTATAGTGGGGCTCAGTAGGATGGTAGGTTCTTATTTTCTAAGTCCCCTTTCAATGGCTCTGTATTAATAGTGCTTTTACAGGGCCCCCATCCTTACTAATCATTCAAACTTCTTTTCTGTAGTTTGCTTTTTTAAAACAGATTTTAAAAAGGCTTTGACAATTTAAGTCATTTTTGGAGTCCTCTGTAATTTCATTCTCTTTCTCATTTATTAATGGAGCTGGGGTCTCTGGCACTTCCTTTTCCCCTGATATGTTTGCCGCCAGGCTGACAGAATTAAATCACTCTTCTTTTCTGCTGTTCTTGTCTTTTCCCTACAAGCCTCAACTGACTATGTGTTCTGCCTGCCACAAAATAAGGGCTTATCTAAACTAGGGTTTTAAACCAGATCAAATCAAGTTAATCTGGTTTGAAAATGCTTGCATGCACATGACAGAACCCACTATTGTGTACTAATTCCACATTTACACCAAACACTGGAGTCCTCTTGCAAAATGGACCAGGTTTGCTTCAAATTGAGTACGTTTAGCCTGTTGTTCATATGGACGTAATTGCTGCACTCCACTTTTTGCATGTTTACAATAGCTATCCCACAGTGCTTTGCAGGTTGCCTATTACTGACCAATCTGTTTACCTGTGTGCCCTTCCCTGCTCTGGTGTCAAGGTCCAAGGACATCCCCTTCCCCCTTTAAAAGCTGACCAGAGCCAGATTTTACTCATTTGCCCCTGGATCCCAGTGTATCATATTCTGGTGGTACAATTGCGATCGCACTCCAGAAGCCACACAAGTAGGGTGACCACCTGTCCCTAATTGGGTGGAACAGAGGGAAGGTGAATACATGCTGCCTTTAAGGTTACTTTAAGCACCCACCCACACACTCCAACCTCGCTCTGTTGCATGGGTTGTACAGTTGCAATTTCTGTTTTGTTTGAACTGTTGCTTTAATTAACGGTTTATTTATAGTTGGTTAGTTAGTAGATTGTTTGGTTAAAATGTATTTTTAAATACAAAAACATTGTTATTTTGCCATTGGTTTAATTAAAATGTTATTTTTGGTTCTGGAATTGTCTCTTTATAATAAAAACCATTTACAATCCATCCACTATGAGTCATTATTGCCTTTAACTCAAAAATCCTTTAAATAAAGCTGAACTAATTCATGAAGTTTTACAAAAGTACTTAGGGAACATTCCACTTCTACCACCTATACGCAACACCCCAGTACTCAAAATGTCTCTATCCCGGCACCCGTTCCACGGGCTAACAGCTGCACATCTTCAGGCCTGAGACTCAAAATATGAACAATAGGCATCCCTGACAATATTCCCCGGGGTGTTAGTGCCAGGCTGGCTGCTTGACCTGCCAAGCAAGTCTCTGAACCTCAGCCTCCTACCCATTGTTAAGATTTTGTTCATTGCTCTAACCAATACTGTGCAGAACACGACATGCAGTTATAAAGGCTGGGATGTTTTTTTCTGCTGCTTCCAACCTACTCGATAAATAGCACCATCTGCCTTTCAAACAGCCAAATGCACTTTCCACCACCATTCTGTGATAGTTAAATGTTCCTTCCTTCTGTCCAAGAGGCCTGTACATGGCTTCATTAACCAGGGCATCAGAGGACAAGCTGGGACTCCAGAATAACCAGATCAACCTCCACACCATTAATGTCCACAGTGCTCCTGGGGGACAAACAGTCCTTCCTCCATTCATCTCAATGGAACTGAGCTTATCAATTCAGCCATGACCTCCTGAGCCTTACCCAGCTGTAGGACCTAGCTAGACAGCACCTTATCAATGGCATATCCCAGCGGCTCTCAACCTTTCCAGACCACTGTACTCCTTTCAGGAGTCTTGGGTACCCCCAAATTTCACTTCACTTTAAAACTACTTGTTTACAAAAGCAGACATAAAAATACAAAAGTGTCACAGCACAGTAATACTGACAAAGTGCCGACTTCCTCCTTTATACCATATCATTATAAAATAAATCAGTTGGAATATAAATATTGTACTTACATTTCAGTGCCTAGTATATCAAGCCGTATAAACAAGTCACTGTCTGTATGAAATGTTAGTTTGTACTGACTTTGCTAGTGCTTTTTATGTCGCCTGTTGTAACACTAGGCAAATCTCTAGATGAGTTGATGTACCCCCAGGAAGACCTCTGCGTACCCCCAGGGGTACATGTACCCCTGGTTGAGAATCAGTGGCATAGCAGACCTGTCTGAGAATGGCCCCCACAGCTGATCCCCCACATTGAACTGGTTGGCTTGAGAGCAGTAACAGTCTGGGGTGCTCAACTTCCAGAAGACAATGGTGACCTGTTTCTCCATGGGTAAGGGGCACTGCATGTTGGTTCTCTGTGCACAGATCAGGGCCGGCTCTAGCATTTTTGCTGCCCCAAGCGGGGGGGGGAATAGCCACGATCGCGATCGGAGGCAGCTCTACCGCTGCTTCATTCTACGGCGGCAATTCGGTGGCAGGTCCTTCGCTCCGAGAGGGAGTGACGGCCCCGCCGCCGAATTTGCCGCCGAACGGCCGGACGTGCTGCCCCTCTCTTCATTGTCTGCCCCAGGCACCTGCTTGCTACACTGGTGCCTGGAGCCGGCCCTGGCACAGATCTCAAAAAAGGTCATCCTCCCCATCCTGAAGTTCGAGGCCTGCAGAATGATCCTTTCCTACCAATCTACGCTGGTTTCCCAGGCCCATAAATGGGGGCCCTGGCTTGACTACATCTCCCATAATGCAACTGGATCTCCCCAGTTGCTGAGCCACCACAGTGCATCATGGGAGTCCCTGGACCTGGTTCATTATAGAACATGTACAAACAGTTTTGACAAAAGGTTTTAAACCAGCCCTAAGCAAAAGTCACAAATGTACAAGAGAAAATGGCAAACACGCAGGGGACATTGTTTTAACCAGAATAGATTTCCTTTGCAACATGAAAGCATTGTAAATCCACATACAAATTAGACTGGCAGCACAGGAGAACTGCTGCCATTTATTAGTAGTACTGTGGTAGCACCTAGAGGCTGCAGCAAACCCCAGGGCTCCATTGTACATGGCACTGTACAGACACTGAGTGAGAGCCAGTCCCTGCCACCAAAGAGCTTAATAAATTCCAGGAAAGGAAATGGAGGCACAGAGAGGAGAAGGGACTTGCCCAAGGCCACCCAGTAAGTCAGGGTCAGAGCTGGCAACAGTCAGTACTCTTGACTGTGCTGCCTCTCCTCTCCTCTCGCACTACCTTCTGCCTCAGCCTCTGCAAGCTTTAAACCAGCCCCTGAGGTTCTGTAACTTCCTTAGACTAATAGAACCATAGAATCACTGGGTTAGAAGGGACTGTAAGGATCATCTAATCAAACCCCCTACCAACATGCAGGATTTGTTGTGTCTAACCCTTCCAAGACAGACAGCTCCAGCCTCCTTGTGAAAACCTCCAGTGAAAGAGCTTCCACACCCTCCCTAGGCAGTTTGTTCCATTGTCCTGCTGTTCTTACAGTTAGGAAGTTTTTCCTGAGATTTACTCTAAATCTGCTAAGCTGTAGTTTGAACCCGTTGCCTCTTGTCCTGTGTTCTCTGTATTTCTTCCCCGAAAGCCCCCGGGAAATCAGTGACCCTCGTGGCTGTGAGCAGTGACCATCCCTGCTCACTGAATAGTGCCTGCATGTCCCTCCCAGCTGCCCCAGACCTGCCGCTGTCGATTGGAAAGCTCCAGACACGGACTCCGTGTCCCTGCTCAGCTCTGGCCTCTCAGTGGGATTCTGGCAGAGGCGCATGGCTGGCAAGAAAACATGGATTTCTGGAAATAATCCAATTGACTAATTGGTAAGAAATCACTTAAAAGCTTGGTAATTGATTTGCTGTGACCCAGAGAGGTGAGACATGGCGGGAACATGGCGGCTTGGCTGGGCAGAGCCCTGGAGAGCACATAGCCAGGCCTGTTGAAATTAGACAGACGTGAGGAGACCGAACCCACGGTGGATGAGGAGCTGGAAGTAGGGTTCCCCCACAAACCTGGAGCTTTGCCCCTGTCCTGAACATACAGAGACCTCTCCTTCTCCTTCTGGGACATGGAGCCTCTTCCTGGCCACACTGCTGGGACACCAACAGTGCCTGGGGAATGATGATTCTGGAGATGGAAACACCTTGTAAACTGCAGTCAGGGAGAGCAAATCCCAGGGAGGACAAGAAAACTCCTGTCTTCACTGACGTGAAAGTGTAACCTGAGTGCTGCCACAGCTCGTCTGTCGGGGATGGGGAGAATAGACTGAAGCTGGAGTGCTGCTGATGCAGCTACTTTATGCTGCTAATCCAACCACTCGGTGGTGTTCTGCAATGTGACTGCTCCCCTCCTGTGAGGCAGCTGAGGCTAACTTGAGAGGAGTTAACTATGGCTTTGTCTACACTAGCACATTTGTTGGTAAAAATTTTGTCGGTCAGAGGTGTAAAAAAACCACACACCAACAGACATAAATGTCACCGACAAAAGCACCGGTGTGGACAGCGCTCTGTTGATGGGAGACGCTTTCCTGCCGACAGAGCTACCACCGCTCATTGGGGGTGGTTTAATTATGCCGGCAGGAGAGAAGCCACACACAAAACCTTGAAGTGGCACAGCTGTACCGATGTAAGGTCCGTAGTGTAAACATAGCCTCAGTGTAGAGAATTCAAGCTAACACTGCAGTGAAGAAAAGCCCTGAGAGTGTGAAACTTTCTAATTTCTAGAGCTGGGTGGTAAATCAGAACAAAAAGTCAAAATCTCAAAAAAATTCACAAAGCAATAATCAAAAATAAATCAGTTCAGGTCAATAATTTGAAAACATTTCATTTTGATTTTCACCTTTTTAAAAAAAATGACTACAAATAACTTTAAATTTCTACATGAAAAGTTGTTTCAAATAAAAAACCCGTTTCACTAGACATTTCAACAATTTTGAAACTTTTTTTCAAAATTTTTTGGCACAGGAAATTTGTTGATACCCACCTTTCCTGCAAAATGCTTGTTTTGATAAATCAGCATTTTTCAACAGAAAAACGTTTTATCAAAAAACTTCCAACCAGCGGCACTAACTTCCCCATTGTAGTGTTGGTTCAAGGTCTCAACCCATGAAGTACTTTTGGTCCTCCAAGCCCCACAAACTATGCTACCTACTCTTGAACCCATCAGCTGGCACCTTAGCTATGATCTGTTTGTACCTACAAAGAGCCAGCGCATTCCTGTAACAGTCAGTAGTTTGGTTCTGCAATAGCCTCTAAAAGACCTTGGCTTGATCTCCAAGCTGCCAAAGGGATTTAAACAAGCAATGGCTATTACCAGAGTGGCACAGGTTCAGCATACGTCCCCTTTCAGGAAGTGAAGCAAAGACCATGGGAGATACAGCTCCAGGCCAGGTGCACAGGCTGTGGCTGATCAAACTGGCTGCTCTCAGCTAGCTGGGATCTTTCTGCAAACAGAAGGGTTTAATTAAAGCCCAGAGCTTCCTGCATGAGGGGAGGGATCCCTGTACAGGGAGCTGCTCCCCCATCCGCCCAACCCCCATGCATCCAGACCCCTCATATCCAGACCCTCCTGCTGAGACTCACCCTCCGCACTCCTGATGAGCCCCACTCCCCCTGCACTTGGGCCACCCCAATGAGCCCCAACTAGCTGCACCTGGACCCCCTGCAGAGTCCCATTACTGTTGTACCCAGAACCCCCCAACAAGCCGCTGTGCATCCAGATCTCCCCCCGCACCTGGGTCCCCCACTGAGCCGCCCGCACCCAGATTGCCCCACATAGAACCCACACCTGGATCCCTCCACACTGAGCCCCTCCACACTTGGATCCTGCCTTGCTGAACCTGCCCGCCCACGCCTGGTGCACCTGGCATGGAGGGGCAGGGCCCTGGGGTGTTTCTGGGGCAGGCCCGGTCCTTGCGCTGTGTCAGGGTTGGGTGCAGCCTCACCACTGAGTCCGTGTCCCGGGGGGAGCTGCACAGTGATCTCCCACCCCGTGCAGCCAGTGGCCTGTGCTCCCCAGTGCTACGCTGGAGCCTCCACATTTATTTGACAAATAAAATTTGCAGAATTTTGCAGAATTTTCAAATATTATGTGCAGAATTTTTAATTTTTTGGCGCAGAATGCCCTCAGGAGTAAAAGCGGTGTTCGTTCAGAGGAAGATACAGGACCTGTCAGAACAAAGAACCATTCCAGTTTTGTCATGGGGCACGTCAACATTGTAATCACAGGGTTTGATTACAACTGGTGTAAACATACCTGGGCTAGCTCAGGTCCCAGAGCAGCAATGTGGTAGAGCACGAAGTGTGCACTGCTGCAGCCTCACTGCTCCAGTAACCGGGCCAGCTAGATTAAATCTAGCTCAGGTATGTCTACATGAACCATAAATTATTTGTCTGAAAAGTTTGCTCAGCTCTACCTGAAAGTGAATCCTGGATTTGCCTTCTTGGACCGCCAGGGCCCCATTCACTCTAGAGATAAGACTGATAATATCCCTGGAGTGGCAGGTCCTGGATGGCAGAGGAAGAAGCATCTCTCCCAACTGAGTGAGGAGAGGAGTTTTTTCTGTAAAGTTTTTCTGGGGCCTTTCGAAGTCTCCTTGTTTAGGGGGCCCAAGGAGGACAGAGACAAATGCCAGGGTTACCAGTGCTGTGAGAGAGGCTCGTCTTCTGGGCCTACCAGAACAGCAGGCAGAGGTGGAGTTGGGTTGGGAAGTGTTGTCAGGGCAGCAGCGTCCCCACAAGCATGATCCCTGTGGGATTTATGGGGAGCAACCCTGGGACTGCTCTAGGACCATGCGAGCAGCTGCTCATTCAGGAGTGAGGGTTTTCCTCTCCTTGCAGACTCCCTGGTGCCCTGGGCGGAGACCCGACAGACACAGACATTGCCATGGGCAAGGGGGCTCAGCTAGATTCATGAAGTCCAATGGGGGGGGCAGCCATATCAAGGGACTCTCCTGCAGGAACATGGGTCCCTGGATGCAGAGCAGCCAAGTCATATGCAGCAGGACTGGGCTGATGCTCACAGCCAAGTGCAGAGGGAATGACGGCCGAGCTTCAGCATGGGTGCAGCATGGATGGCCTCTGGCATCAGTCTTGGGGGCAAGTCTCAGCACTGCTTTCCCTGCCTGCACCTGAACCTTTCCTGATGGCGCAGAGCTGAGGGTCCAGCCCCGCCTTCCTCCCTGGTCAGTCACACCCTCCGGTACAGCGGGTGGTCAGTCAGGGTCACCCTGCCCAGGCATGCACCATGGGGTGTGCTCTGCCTCTTGACCTGTGCCCAGACCCAGGGACAGGCTGTGAGTGGGTGTGCAGGAGGCAGAGATGAAGGAGAGAAGCCATGGGGTGGCAGCTGTGTACAAGCCTCTGGGCCAGCTGCTGACAGTCCCGTTCAGAGAGCAGAGCTGTGTGCAGTGGGGTCAGAAGCAGCAGAGGGGCTGTGCTGTGTTGCCCAGACATACAAGGACCTGCCTAGAGGGCACAGGTCTTTATCTGGTGGCTGTTCCCATGGTGGGTATGGGTGTGGCTCCCCAACAGCTGCTTCCCCAGAAGGAGGGTTCACTCTGTGTGAGTAAAAGCCCCAATCAATAGTATCAGGAGTCCCACGAGCCCTGTCTGGGCTGTCTCCAGACAGGGCATGCGAGGGTTAACGTCTCGAGATCTCTCCGAGATGGAGCACAGCCCAGGGCTGTCTGAACTAACTGCTGCCTCCTGCTTCAAATGGATTCCAGCCACATTCCAGCCAGGCCCCCAGAGAAGGGTTGCATCCGGGCCAGACCAAACAGCACTGTCTGCTTAACAACTGCAGTGCCAGGCACGCATCAAAGGGAGCAGCCTGAAAGCACAGCGCACATTCACTGCCTTGTACCGCCTGGTGGGCACATCCCACTGCAGCCAAGGGAGCCCAGGTGGAGCCCTGTCCCTTCTCCAGTCCCTGTGACCACATGGCCTGCTCAGGAGCAGGGGCAGACGGGCTACAGAAGGTGTCATGAAGGGCATTTATCATTCTTTTGTCTTGACCCCTTACAGTCTCTTGCAAGTCCTGGGGAGCCGCTGCGCCCTCTGGCTCTGCACCTGCCACACAGGCTGCAGGGCGTGGGCCAGACAGCCTGCAGCATCCCTTGGCTTGAGTCTCTGCCTTCACACTGTAGCTTGGGGAGCTTATTGAAGTTAATTGTTGGAACAGAATAGCTAAGAGGCTGCACCCCCACCCCCCGCCTGCATGCAGAATTCAGCAGTGGATACCCATCTCTCTTATACATCCTCTGGGTCAGGGATTCCCATTTTTTCTCACACCTTCCTCCAGACCCTGGTGGTAAAGTAGACATCTGTGCAAGGCAGCCACTGCCCAGCGACATGATGCCCCAGACTGGGGAGCAGACTCAGGAGAGGTGGACTAACACTTCCCATATCCAGCACCTCATTCACCCAACTTGACCCAGGATGTGGGAAGGAGACCGTTCATAGAATAATAGAATATCAGGGTTGGAAGAGACCTCAGGAGGTATCTAGTCCAACCCCCTGCTCAAAGCAGGACCTAATCCCAACTAAATCATCCCAGCCAGGGCTTTGTCAAGCCTGACCTTAAAAACCTCTAAGGAAGGAGATTCCACCACCTCCCTAGGTAACCCATTCCAGTGCTTCTCCACCTTCCTAGTGAAAAAGTTTTTCCTAATATCCAATCTAAACCTCCCCCACTGCAACTTGAGACCATTGCTCCTTGTTCTGTCATCTGCCACCACTGAGAACAGCCGAGCTCCATCCTCTTTGGAACCCCCATTCAGGTAGCTGAAGGCTGCTATCAAATCCCCCCTCACTCTTCTCTTCTGCAGACTAAATAAGCCCAGTTCCCTCAGCCTTTCCTCATAAGTCATGTGCCCCAGCCCCCTAATCATTTTCGTTGCCCTCTGCTGGACTCTCTCCAATTTGTCCACATCCCTTCTGTAGTGGGGGGCCCAAAACTAGACACAATACTCCAGATGTGGCCTCACCAGTGCCAAATAGAGGGGAATAATCACTTCCCTCGATCTGCTGGCAATGCTCCTACTAATGCAGCCCAATATGCTGTTAGCCTTCTTGGCAACATGGGCACACTATTGACTCATATCCTGCTTCTCATCCACTGTAATCCCCAGGTCCTTTTCTGCAGAACTGCTGCTTAGCCAGTTGGTCCCCAGCCTGTAGCGGTGCATGGGATTCTTCCATCCTAAGTGCAGGACTCTGCATTTGTCCTTGTTGAATCTCACCAGATTTCTTTTGGCCCAATCCTCCAATTTGTCTAGGTCAGTTGACCCTATTCCTACCCTCCAGCGTATCTATCTCTCCCCCCAGCTTAGTGTCATCCATGAACTTGCTGAGGGTGCAATCCATCCCATCGTCCAGATCATTAATGAATATGTTGAACAAAACCGACCTCAGGACTGACCCCTCGGGCACTCCGCTTGATACTGGCCGCCAACTAGACATCGAGCCATTGATCACTTCCCGCTGAGCCCGACGATCTAGCCAGCTTTCTATCCACCTTATAGTCCATTCATCCAGCCCATACTTCTTTAACTTGCTGGCAAGAATACTGTGGGAGACCGTATCAAAAGCTTTGTTCAAATGCTCTGTCACACTGTGCCTCCTCCAGTCAAGCCAGATGTGCTTCCCACAGGGACTCACCACAGCTGGTTTGACTCTGAGCCCTGGCCAGTCAGAAGGGAAGCAGAAGGTGGGGACATCAATTAAAATGGTCAATGGGAAAGGAGCCCCCCAAACCTTTCACTCGACCCAAACAACTTCCATCTGTCTGAAAAGAGCAGAACTTACTCTTTCTTTCTTTCTTTCTTTCTTTCTTTCTTTCTTTCTTTCTTTCTTTCTTTCTTTCTTTCTTTCTTTCTTTCTTTCTTTCTTTCTTCAGTCCAAGGATCACAAACACATGGATTCCACCTCACAGCACCCCAGTGTAATTCCAAAACCCATTTTAAAAATGTGTAAACTGAGGCACAGAGGTTACCTGCCAAGGGTTTCTTTAAAAAGCTGACTTGGTCCTTTTTTAAAAATAACAGAGACCTGAATGGGTTTGCCTTCTTTGCTTTCCTTGTTTTTTTAGCTAGAACCATCAGGAATGCCCAACCTGGTGTTGCTGGACTGCTGCTTGGGAAGTATGTTATGTGAGGTCTCACCTCCAGTGAATTGTTAACAAAGAATTTGTATCTCAGTAGTGTTGGTTAGTCATTGCTGTTCAATGGACACTCCCCCATTTCCCTCACATTAAACACCAGCATCTGGATCATGTTCCTGTGGACTAAGCCCCATGTTCTTAGTAGCTGCAGAGACAAGAAGGAACCTGAGCTCTCATGGCCTGGCTGGTCCCTGAGCTACGTGGCAACCACAACAGTGGAGCCCTGAGCAGCTGGACTATCTGCTGATTCCAAGGAAAAAGTGTCTTGATGTTTTTCCCCACAGACAGTGCGTGGCTATTTCACCACTGGACCAGCCCAAGCAGGCTGGCTGGAGCTCCCCTGGCCTGTGCACAGGGTAGGCAAAGCAGGAATCGGCATGTAGGACGCAAACTGATCCATCGTCAAATTGATTATTGCACCCCGCAGAGATCTCCCTCAGCTTCTCCTCCCACCTCACAGCCAGGCCTGGCTCCCTCCGGGCCCTGCCCGTCTGCCCCTACTGGCACACACGCTGTTCCCAGCAGTTCCCATCTCATCTCCAGGCCAGGTGTTCCCAGCAGCCTGCTGGGACCAGGCGTCGGCTTTGCAGGACACATAAGCCACAGAGGCTGGAGGTCAATGAGGGCTGAGGGCCAGAGCAGATCTTGACCTGCTCCAGGACCTGCCCCACCTCACCAATGCAGGGAGCCCCAGTGAGCATCTGGATTGGCAGCCGCTCCTTGAGCCATGGGTACCCTGAGCCCACGAAAACAGCCAGTTCCTGGATAATATCCACCTGGCAACTCACCATCTTCCTAAGGAGAATGGGCTTGATGCTGCAGTCCTTACTCAGGCATTGGCTTCAATGGGAATTTGGCCTGAGCAAGGACTGCAGTGTCCGGCAGTGAGCTACAAAACCCGCCTCTCTGGAGTGTTAAATCTTGGCTCCGTGTCAGCCAGGAACCTTCTCACTCCAGCACTCAGAGTGGCACCAGGCCCTTGCCATGAGCAGTGGGGCTCAGCCCTCCAGAGGTGGAGCCTTCCCAGCTGAGCCTTGGGGCAGCCTGTGCTTTGGCCATTGTTGGCCTGTTGGTTCTTCCCATTATCTGTATGTTCTCTTTGCTGGGAACGAGCTGGTGAGAAATGCTCCCCATGAGGCTGTTTGTTCGACACGCAGGAATCAACCAGTGCCCCCTCTGAGCTGCTTCACCCAACGCACAGTCAACCTGTGGAACTCATTGGAAGGGGATGTTGTGAAGGCCAAAAATATAACTGGGTTCACAAAAGAATGAGATAAATTCCTGGAGGATAGGTCCATCAGTGGCTATTAGCCAAGCTGGTCAGGGACACAATCCCATGCTCTGTGTGTCCCTAGCCTTCAACTAGCAGAAGCTGGGACTGGATGACAGGGGATGGATGACTCGATAAATTGCCCTGTTCTGTTCATACCCTCTGAAGCACCTGGCACTGGCCACTGTCAGAAGGCAGGATACTGGGCAAGATGGACCATTGGTATGACCCAGTATGGCCATTCTTATGCTGTACAGGACCACAATGCGGTGTTTGAAGTACCTCTGCATTGGCTGAGACTCCACTGCAGTCATATGCCTTTGGCACTAGGGCAGGACTCACAAATGCTGAGCAACACACACACAAGGACTCCATGGCCATGGGTTCTCGTCAGCCGTCTGACCGCTCCTCCAGTGGGTGCTAATTAGCCAGGTGTACAAGTGAGTGCAGTGGGCTGGCACACCTGGTTATGGCTGGGAGACATGTTCCATTTGGCGCTGATCCATTAGGAACAGCTAAACTCAGTAACAGTGATTGTATACCCTCACCTCACTGGGCAAGCTCTACAGCTGAAAGTCCGGCCCATGGGCTGCATGTAGTCCATACAGGTCTCTGCATAGCCAGCAACAGCTCTCATCCTGAGTACTCGGGTCTGGCTTGTGGACACTATCTGTCCCACCATGCAGTGCTGCACCTGGTGAGGGGTTCCCCCTTTAGTTACACTCTCCAAGCAGGCAGTGGTTGTATGGAAAGAGACATTTGCATTCAGTCCTGCGGGCCGCTGAGAATCAGCAAGACACAGACAGACAGACAGACTCTCTAATAACATAATGGAAAAATAGAACAAGAAAAGAGGGGCGGGCAGTCAGAAGGGGGCACATGTAACATTTCCAAGCCGGCTGCTGGGAGTTCCTCTCCCTGAATGGGCTCTTTCTTTAACTGTGTTTATAATACATGGCCTAACTATTCCTACGCTGTATTTTGAGTAAAGCTGTGCCAGGCTACTTGAACCTCGTTCAAGCAATCACATTGCTTCAGCTCTGAGTTGGTGGGTCCTGCGGTGAGCACACTGGCCATGCACCGTGCGCTCTGTGCTGTAATACATGAACCCCACCGCCTCAGGAATGGGAAGTGGAGCTAAGTGGCAGATTCATCATAAACCACTCAGAACAGGGGCCTTCTGCCATAACACGAGCCAGGACGCTGTTTTATGATGCAAAGCACGAGATGTAGATTGTGAAACGTGGAAGTGCTTAAATGAAGTGGCTTTGTGCAGTACACGCCTCAAGCAGCATTCTGCGTGCAGCACCTAATTGTGACAAGTCAGGAAGGAATTTGCTGAGATCTGTTCTGGTATGACCGTTCTGATGTACGTGCCAAGCCCAGGGATCTCTAAGGCATCCTTGTTTTGAGGTCTTTCTAGTTGTACAAGTGTCTCCATCTTCCTTGGACCAACTGAGCTTTGTCACTTGGTATGATTCCTGCGTAACTGCTTTCACTCAGCCCCATCTGGCATTTGTTCCGGTTCAAGTTAAAATTCTTTTCTTTTTCACTCTGCAGAACACGATGCAGCCTCTCCCTGTGGGGTTAGGCATTTTTGCCCCAACTCTGCAGATCATCAACAGTTATTTCTACTTGTTTCAGATCCTTGAAGATCTGGGACATGGGGCTTTCACACTTCACTAGCGGAGGCAATCCCAAAGGGAAGTCCCATAAACATCTCCCAATGGGGGTGTTCAGTTTTTACAGTTTCTTTATGAAACTGGACCTGCCCAAACCCAGACCTTGCCTCCTGAATGGAAATACTCCTGCAGTTTGAAGTGTAGATACGACTTCCTCAGCTGGGGTAGTGCCCGCCTTTCACATCTCTTGGGTCTATACAAACACTTCCTTTCCTACGTGTTGGTTTTGGGACAAAGCACAACAGCTATTGCCCAAACATCTCTGCAGACAGAAACTTGTCCGTGTGACTGCTACAAAAAAAGGGGCTCAATGCTGATATATTTAATCAGCTCCAGTAAGGGTCTGGACTCTGTACCGACCGGAACCAGCTTTGACCCACTGCCCTAGAAAGGCGAGGCTCCATGCCCCATTCTTCTGACATCTCCTGACACACTTTGTTCTCCCTGTCCCTAGAGTCTTGAATTTATGCCCCGATTTGTCGAATGGCCTGTGAGACTTCATACTCCCCATCCCATGCCACTGCGGCAGCCCTGCTGAGTCCAGCAGCAGCAAGGGGCTGGCTTTATGGAGCTTCTGATACAACAAACCCAGCCACGCTCATGCCAAGGGCTAGAATGTCAGATCCTCCCAAACCCCTAAGCAGCAGCTAACACTTCTGTAACAAACCCCAACTGGGGAACTCAATCCCAAGAAAGCCAAACCCCCCAAAAGCCTTGGATTATAACTGAGCCCAGGGATTGGCTCATGGCACATTCAGTACCCTCACCATCCCAAAGACGGATAATTTATTTCCATGATTATTTTCACTTTGGCTTCTAGAATTCAGCTGAAAAATGTGGCCTTTCCTCAGTTCTGCTGAATTATCCTTGAGGGGGCCATCAATCCTTGAGGGGGCCATTTAGGGATCTGGGGCAAAAATCTGTCTGGGGATTGGTTCTGCTTTGAGCAGGGGGTTGGACTAGATGACCTCTTGAGGTCCCTTCCAACCCTGATATTCTATGATTCTATTCTATGATTCTATCCAAACGTGGTTAATTATTCCACTTACAATTCCTGGGATGGTCGGGAGAAGCCAGGAGAGTTTCTCAAAGGCAGAAAATTTTCCTTCACAGCTTCATGCTGCTCTCTGGACACATTTCACGAGTCATAGGCCTGTCATTGCACTGAGCTAACAGTTCAGGTGAGCATCCAACACTCTGGGTGCTGCTCCGAACAGAGCAAGCCTCCAGCCTGTGGAGGGGTGCGGAACAGAGGCTCACACTTGCCTGAGTGACCGTGGTTTTTAACTGAGTTTGGATATTAGCATGAGTAACAGGCCCAAAAGACTGAACTAATGAGAGGATTGTTAGTGATTCTTTGGAATAGCAGCATTACCTTATTTAGGGGTTGGACTGAGCAATACAAATAATGAAAACATGGTTATCTAGGCACCAGTGGAGAAAATAATTGGTTAGAAATGCTTCATTTAATAGCTGGGAAAATATGACAATGTGAGATAAAGGAAAAAACCTTCAAGAGAGC
Organism: Platysternon megacephalum; assembly: GCA_003942145.1. Taxonomy (NCBI): domain Eukaryota; kingdom Metazoa; phylum Chordata; order Testudines; family Platysternidae; genus Platysternon; species Platysternon megacephalum. The sequence continues at coordinate 1,536,908 of QXTE01000233.1, forward strand.
AGAGCGCAGCCCTAAACTGCTTCAGCTGGTGTTAACTCAGGGCCAACATCAGCAGTGACATCAGCTGTTCATTAGGGTGCAGAGAAAAGCCAGGCTTCCTAGGGGTTCTTTGTCAGAGCTTTCTGTACCCCCTGGAGCCACGCAGGATGGGAAGGGGTCTCCAGACCAGATCTGCTTGCGAGTATTCAGCCAATGCTTATCACTGTATTGTTGCTTGGATATAGAGTACAGGTCAACATGTATACTTGTATTCCTGTTTTGGTTGTGACCTACACCAAGTGGCCTTTGGGCTAATAAGGAACTGTTTGTGTGGAAACTGAGTTGTGGCAAACCATCATGAAATTATTAGGAAAATTATTTCTCACACTGGGTCACTGTTCAGAGTCCAGTGCTCCCAGCCCCTTTGCTGGGCTTCCTGCAGCATTCATTCCCACTCAAGGTGAATTCACTCCCCTGCTCACTAGAGTGCTAAGAGATGATTTGATCCCGCTGACACTGCCAACAGACCCATGCTGAGGAACAATGGTGTGGGACTGGGCCCCCCAATGTGGCTGTAATGTGGGGTGAGGGGATGGGGCCATATAGAATGAAATGGCCTTTGGTGTGGATCTGGATTCCATGGCATTGCACCCGCTCACACGCGTCGGGATCCCGTGGCACTGCACCCACTCACGCCAGGTCAGGATCCCGTGGCAGTGCACCCGCTCACACGAGTCGGGATCCTGTGGCCCTGCACCCGCTCACGCCAGGTCTGGATCCCGTGGCACTGCACCCGCTCACACGCGTCGGGATCCCGTGGCACTGCACCCCCTCACGCCAGGTCTGGATCCCGTGGCACTGCACCCGCTCACACGAGTCGGGAACCCGTGGCACTGCACCCGCTCACGCCAGGTCAGGATCCCGTGGCACTGCGCCCGCTCACATGAGTCAGGATCCCGTGTCACTGCACCCGTCCACGCCAGGTCTGAATCCCGTGCCAGTGCACCCGCTCACACGAGTCGGGATCCTGTGGCACTGCACCCGCTCACGCCAGGTCAGGATCCCGTGGCACTGCACCCGCTCACATGAGTCAGGATCCCGTGTCACTGCACCCGTTCACGCCAGGTCTGAATCCCGTGGCAGTGCACCCGCTCACACGAGTCGGGATCCCGTGGCACTGCACCCGCTCACACGAGTCGGGATCCCGTGGCACTGCACCTGTTCACGCCAGGTCAGGATCCCATGGCAGTGCACCCGCTCACACGAGTCGGGATCCTGTGGCACTGCACCCACTCACGCCAGGTCTGGATCCCGTGTCACTGCACCCGCTCACACGAGTCGGGATCCCGTGGCACTGCACCCGCTCACATGAGTCAGGATCCCGTGTCACTGCACCCGTTCACGCCAGGTCTGAATCCCGTGGCAGTGCACCCGCCCACACGAGTCGGGATCCCGTGGCCGTGCACCCGCTCACACGAGTCAGGATCCCGTGGCACTGCACCCGCTCACGCCAGGTCGGGATCCCTTGGCAGTGCACCCGCTCACACGAGTCGGGATCCCGTGGCAGTGCACCCGCTCACATGCGTCGGGATCCCGTGTCACTGCACCCGCTCACGCCAGGTCTGGATCCCGTGCCACTGCACCCGCTCACGCCAGGTCTGGATCCCGTGGCAGTGCACCCGCTCACACGAGTCGGGATCCCGTGGCACTGCACCCGCTCACGCCAGGTCAGGATCCTGTGGCAGTGCACCCGCTCACACGCGTCGGGATCCTGTGGCACTGCACCTGTTCACGCCAGGTCTGGATCCCGTGGCAGTGCACCCACTCACATGAGTCAGGATCCCGTGTCACTGCACCCGCTCACGCCAGGTCTGGATCCCGTGCCACTGTACCCGCTCACGCCAGGTCTGGATCCCGTGCCACTGCACCCGCTCACGCCAGGTTTGGAGTCAGCCTCAGGAATGAAATGCAATTATATAACTGGGTTCTATGCAGTGTTGTTGTAGCTGTGTTAGTCCCAGGATATTGGAGAGACAAGGGTGATGTCATACCTTTTATTAGAAGTTGGTCCAATAAAAGATATTACCTCACCCCCCTTGCCTCTCTCAGAGGGTCTGTTGAGCCCAAATCCACATTCTGACCTCGTGCCAGAGCTTGTGCCTAGCAGCGCCCCTGCCCCACACACTTGCACTGTGCCAGAACAGGGTCCTTCACCCATTCCTGGCCAGGAACCAGGGATCAGCAGTTTCCTTTCAGGCGGGTTTTATTTTCCCAGGTTTGCCGCTGCAGACGGAACCTTTACTGGGGATGTGGCACCCGCAGCTCGGGAGCCCTCTGGGACAATGTGTGTTTGGAGCAGCCGGGGCTGGCATACAGCAGGAGCAATCGCTGGGCCAGCCGGTGTCTGTGCGGGAATGTCTGGGAGACTAAGGACGTGATGGGAAATGGCCCTTTTGTTAGCTAGGAAGTCTCAGGGCCCTTCACTGTGCACTGAGGGAGGTGCGACCCCAGGCGCTCGTGTAGATCCCTCTGCCCGCAGGCCTGCATCTCACACCCGCAGCACCCTAGGGACCACCTTACTGAGACCCGCCCCCCATGATCAGACACTTCTGGAGTGACCATGTGCATGAGTCCTGCTCTCCTGCCCCAGCCCTGCCAACCCCTCAGCCCTTCTCTGCACAGACACAGCCTCCCCCACCCCAAACACGTGTTCTCTCTGCTCCCCCATCTCCCCACTTCCTCCCCCACAGACACACTCCCCGCTCCTCCCACCCCATGGCAGGGACAGACACATTCAGCTGACACTGAGCAAGGGACTGTCCGAGTAGGATGGGCTCAGCAGCCTTACCCCAGGGCAGCTCTGCCTGTGTCGGTGCGGTGCTGCTGACGAGATCTCCCCTTCGCTCCTGCCTGACTTCTTGCTAAACTTTAACAGAACAAAAGAGATGCCCCCTGGTGTCCCCTGCCACCCCGCAGCATTGCTGCTAACGGGCAGCTTATCCTTGCCAAGACTAGAAGGAAGGTGTCAGTGATTAGTGGCGAGGGGTAATTAACCCTTGGAGCAACTTCCCGAGGGTTGCGGTGGATTCTCCAGCACTGGCGACTTTTAAATCCAGACTGGATGTTTTCTCACAGATCTGCTCTAGCATCGACAAGTCCCTGGCCCGTGTCACACAGGAGGACAGATGAGATGATCACAGTGGTCCCTTCTGGCCTTGCACCCTCTGTTTCTTCTGTGCTGAGCCACCTCGATCAGCCTCATTCCTAGATTCCCAGGTTGAGCCATGCAGGGCGCAGCTATGGCCGGGGACGATGATTATTAATTACGATGATTTTTGAAGCTGGCTGTATCCACTCTTTTTCCTCATCTACTTGTACCAGGGCTGCATGTCCTGGTTGCTGCTTGGATGAAGTTTGGGCTGCTCTCCGGTGGCTAAAGACAGCCCGAGCCCTACACTACAGCCTATGTCGGCCTATGTCACCCCCTGAGCGACATCTGTTACACTGACATAAGTGCATTGACAGAGGTGGTTCCATTATGCTGTTGGCAGAGCTCTCTCCCATCGGCATAGAGTGTCTTCACCAGACGCGCTGCAGCACAGGATGTGTCGACATGCCCTTAGGTACAGCATCTCTCAGCATCCCGCCCTTCAAACAGCACAAAGCTCCACCTCTCCGGGGTCTCCTTCGGGGCAGGGCTGGGCCAGCCCTTGTCACTCCAGCCAGTGTCTGAATACCCCCAATAAAGCCTGGCTCAGTCACAGTTTGTCTCCCTCGTGATGCTGCCTCCTTCCTTGGCTCTAGGGGTGGAAAGCTGTTTTGTGACAGCAGACAGTCCAAGTGTGGTACTAGGAAGACAGGACTAGAGCCACAAAGGGACATAGGGGATTGTGATGTTCCCCTCTGCTGTTATCCAGACCAGTGATCTGCTAGGTCACTCCAATCCTTGACTCTGGGAGCCAGCCTTACCCTGCTGTGCTGTGAGAACCCCACTCCTGGGCTGTTCACACACAGCCTCTGCCATGTCAGCTGCTCCTTGGATTGTGCAAACGAATGACACTAGCCAATATCTCCGGCCCCAGACACAACCCTAGGAACCTCCATCTTGCAGTGTCCAGTTATACCCGCTGGACGCTGCAAGTTTATAAGAGTTCGTGGATGAGAATTTAACAAAGAAATTGATATGCACCAGGCTTGTTATCCCAAGGGGAGTCTCTGACACACTTCAAACCAAACACACTGCTTCAGATAGAATAAACAAACACATTTATTAACTACAAAGATAAGTGATTATAAGTCAAAGCACAAGAAGTCAGATTTGGTCAAATGAAATAGAAGCAAAACAGATTCTAAGCTGATCTTAACACTTTCAGTGCCCTTATAAACTTAGATGCTTCTCACCACAGGCTGGCTGGTTGCCCTTCAGCCATGCTCTCCCCTTTGATCATAGAATCATAGAATATCAGGGTTGGAAGGGACCTCAGGAGGTCATCTAGTCCAACCCCCTGCTCAAAGCAGGATCAATCCCCAACTAAATCATCCCAGCCAGGGCTTTGTCAAGCCTGACCTTAAAAACCTCTAAGGAAGGAGATTCCACCACCTCCCTAGGCAACCCATTCCAGTGCTTCACCACCCTCCTAGTGAAAAAGTTTTTCCTAGTATCCAACCTAAACCTCCCCCACTGCAACTTGAGACCATTACTACTTGTTCTGTCATCAGGTACCACTGAGAACAGTCTAGATCCATCCTCTTTGGAACCCCCAAGCAGCTATCAAATCCCCCCTCATTCTTCTGCAGACTAAACAAGCCCAGTTCCCTCAGCCTCTCCTCATAAGTCATGTGCTGCAGCCCCCTAATCATTTTTGTTGCCCTCCGCTGGACTCTTTCCAATTTTTCCACATCCTTCTTGTAGTGTGGGGCCCAAAACTGGACACAGTACTCCAGATGAGGCCTCACCAATGTCGAATAGAGGGGAATGATCACGTCCCTCGATCTGCTGGCAATGCCCCTACTTATACAGCCCAAAATACCGTTAGCCTTCTTGGCAACAAGGGCACACCGTCGACTCATATCCAGCTTCTCATCCACTGTAACCCCTAGGTCATTTTCTGCAGAACTGCTTCCTAGCCACTCGGTCCCTAGTCTGTAACAGTGAATGGGATTCTTCCGTCCTAAGTGCAGGACTCTGCACTTGTCCTCATCAGGTTTCTTTTGGCCCAATCCTCTAATTTGTCTAGGTCCCTCTGTATCCTATCCCTACCCTCCAGCGTATCTACCACTCCTCCCAGTTTAGTGTCATCTGCAAACTTGCTGAGAGTGCAGTCCACGCCATCCTCCAGATCATTAATGAAGATATTGAACAAAACCGTCCCCAGGACCGACCCTTGGGGCACTCCACTTGATACCGGCTGCCAACTAGACATGGAGCCGTTGATCACTACCCGTTGAGCCCGACGATATAGCCAGCTTTCTATCCACCTTATAGTCCATTCATCCAGCCCATACTTCTTTAACTTGCTGGCAAGAATACTGTGGGAGACCATATCAAAAGCTTTGCTAAAGTCAAGGAATAACACATCCACTGCTTTCACCTCATCCACAGACCCAGTTATCTCCTCATAGAAGGCAATTAGGTTAGTCAGGCATGACTTGCCCTTGGTGAATCCATGCTGACTGTTCCTGATCACTTTCCTCTCCTCTAAGTGCTTCAGAATTGATTCCTTGAGGACCTGCTCCATGATTTTTCCAGGGACTGAGGTGAGGCTGACTGGCCTGTAGTTCCCCGGATCCTCCTTCTTCCCTTTTTGAAAGATGGGCACTACATTAGCCTTTTTTCAGTCATCTGGGACCTCCCCCGATCGCCATGAGTGTTCAAAGATAATGGCCAATGGCTCTGCAATCACATCCGCCAACTCCTTTAGCACCCTCGGATGCAGCACATCTGGCCCCGTGGACTTGTGCTCATCCAGTTTTTCTAAATAGTCCCGAACCACTTCTTTCTCCACAGAGGGCTGGTCACCTTCTCCCCATACTGTGCTGCCCAGTGCAGCAGTCTGGGAGCTGACCTTGTTCGTGAAGACAGAGGCAAAAAAAGCATTGAGTACATTAGCTTTTTCCACATCCTCTGTCACTAGGTTGCCTCCCTCATTCAGTAAGGGGCCCACACTTTCCTTGACTTTCTTCTTGTTGCTAACATACCTGAAGACACCCTTCTTGTTACTCTTAACATCTCTTGCTAGCTGCAACTCCAAGTGTGATTTGGCCTTCCTGATTTCACCCCTGCATGCCTGAGCAATATTTTTATACTCCTCCCTGGTCATTTGTCCAATCTTCCCCTTCTTGTAAGCTTCTTTTTTGAGTTTAAGATCAGCAAGGATTTCACTGTTAAGCCAAGCTGGTCGCCTGCCACATTTACTGTTCTTTCTACACATCGAGATGGTTTTTTCCTGCAACCTCAATAAGGATTCTGTAAAATACAGCCAGCTCTCCTGGACTCCTTTCCCCCTCATCTTATTCTCCCAGGGGATCCGGCCCATCAGTTCCCTGAGGGAGTCAAAGTCTTGATGAGCGCTTCAGTCTCTTGGTGGTGGTGTCTGTAGGTATAGGTGGAAGAGAGAGAGGAGGAGCATGGCAAATGTCTCTTCCTTTTATCATGTTCTTTCTTGCCTCTTGGCTTTGCCCCCCCCCCCTTCAGAGTCAGGTGAGCATTACCTCATCGTAGTCCCAAACTGACCAAGGGAAGGGGGGGTGACTCACTCGAGAGTCCAACAGATCCTTTGTTGTTGCCTAGGCCAGTGTCCTTTGTTCCTGTGAGGCTGAGCTGGGTTTGTCCCATACATGCCCTGATGAGGTGTGAACTGCCCCTCTGCTCTTGGAGAGTTTTGTCTGGGCTTGTTTTAAGCCATGAGGACACATTTTCAGCCTCATAACTATATACATGAAATTACAACCTATAACATCACTGTAACAATGATTACTATAACATTACCATAACAACAATGCTCAGTACATCATGAGCCTTCCGAAGACACCTGACATGACAAACTTTGGATTAGCTACCACACAATCATATAAGGATGAACATGGGGGTGTAGGGTGTTCCCACGAGGTACAGAACGTCACAGGGATATCTCCGCCGGAGCTGGGAAGCAGAATTTCCAGCATATCCACCCTAGCTTGGATTGAGCAAGCACACTGAACCCATGGGCCCCTAGCCTCTCCCACCACTCCCACCGCCCCAGCTGCATTCCAGTTCTAGTGGGGAGCACACACCCAGCCAGCCAGCCCCAAATTCCCAATCCGGCTGCCTGTGGTGCATGGAAAGTGTGCACTGGGAACGCCTGCCAGCTCGGGCCCTGCAGGGGAGACAGATTGAGACAATCTCACCGGATTTCGGTGTGTGATAGAGCCAAGCTGCTCATAGCATCACGACCTAGGCAGCTTTCCACATGGCCACCAGCTGGAACTTTGGCACCCAGGGAAATTAGATACCTTTGAGGTTAGGTGGCAGCTGAGCAGAGGTTTTGAGGATCTCAGTGGCACCTAATATTGGACTTAAGCACTTAAAGTGAAAGTTAGGGGCTTTAGGGTATGTCTGTCCCAGAGGTAGGTTGTAACTTTCAGCTCCAGGAGACATACTCGTGCTAGCTGATTGAGCTAGCATGTGATTAGAGTGTGGAACTCACTGCCATAGGAAGTCATTGAGGCCAAGAACTTAAGACGTTTCAAAAAGGGATCAGATGTGACAGAGCACTGGGAGTTGGCAGATGAGCCGGCACTCTGATCACTAGTCCCCCAGGCTGACTGGGCAATTGAAGTTAATTATCTAATCAGGTAGTGGGCGGGGGTCTGGGTGAGCTAAAGAGCCAGTTAGCCAATCAGCTCAAGACTGATCAGAAGGGCACTGGAAGGAAGTGAAGGGCTGGCTGCACCCAGTCTCACAGAGGTCTCAGAGAAAGGAGAGACTGCTCCTCTCAGGCCCCAAGGAAAGAGCCGAAAGCCCAGGGGACGCTGTAAACAGTATTGCTTCACGGCACGGTAAGGGGTTGGTGGAGGGACCAGAGTGTGACAATCCGTGGCGTCTGAGCAGGTTTCTGCAGTCCAAAGGCAGGCGAGGGGTGCGCCCTGCTACAATAAGGGTAACAAGAATATCCCACGTTATCGTAGCTAATGGAACAACTGGGCGGGATGTTTGAGCCAATCAGGATTAGACCGGGGGGGGGGGGGCGGCGGGAGATTACCCCCATCTGTTACTGCAGGTGTCTGAGCTCTTCCTCTGCAGCATCTGGTCCTGCTGCTGTCGGAGCCAGGACACTGGCTAGATGGCCCGATCCTGTCTGGCGCGCCCTCTGCTCCTGATGTGTGTGACTCTCTTGGGTTTGTCTCTGCTCAGGATGGACTGGCTGAGTGGGAAAATGCTGGAGAACCCCAAAGGCTCATTATTCTGCAGGGCCCTGGGCGCTGGCACAAGGAGGGCTATGCAGGGGCGCTCCTCAGAGCTGATGCAGCTCTTTGAATAAGCAGGACTTGGCTCCCCTGGGGCGGGGCGGCCCTTTCATGTGGATTAAAGTCAGAGCGCTGGAGAGCAGCCTGTCTGATTGAAACAAAACAAGTCCTTCCCCTCCAGCAGAAAGGCTTTTGGCAGGGATTGGAAGAGAGAAGAATGCGAAGACGACATGCAAATGTTCTGTAGTGTGCCAAGCCAGCTCTTCCTCCTCCACAACCTGAATCCAACCCAGCGAACGCCCAGCCGCAGAGCACGGTGCTGCCCGAGAGCCAGAGTGCTGCTGCTGGGCCGGCTACTTGGGACTGGGCCTACTACAGCTCGTGTCTCCGGAGAGCAGCGCCAGAGCCGCCAGCAGTGGATGACAACGGCCGTGAAGTCAAACTTTCCTCCTGTGCTGCCAGCAGAAGAGGCCACAGGAATAAACGGAATCTGCCCCAGCGTCCATTTGCAGAGGCATATTATCAAGACCGTGAAAAAAAAGCAGGCAGGAGGTTTCCTGCGCAAATATGCAGCTCCCTGGGGCATCTCTGGCAGCGCCAGTTCCTGCCCGAGACACGCGCTCACAGCAGCGGAGAGCTCCATGTCCACCATCCCCTGATGAAATGTCTCTTGGCAGGGCAGGAGGACAGCACCAGGGGGAGGGGGGCAGGAATGGGAGCACCTGCAAGGGAGAGAGGAGGGAAAGGAAAGGGGTGAGCCAACCCTGACAAGCAAATAGAGCTCCATACCTCAAGACACAATAAACCACACGCAGGGGCGGCAGGTTTGTAGAAATGTTGGTGGTGCCCAGAATGCCCAGATCCCGCCCCCCCCAAACTCCACCCCCACCTGCCTAAGGCCCTGGGAGGGTGTTTGGGTGGGGGGAGGAGGTCTGGGGTGCAGGCCCTGGGCTGGGGAGGGGATTGGGGTGCAGGAGGGGTGCAGGGTGCAGGCTCTGGAAGGGAGTTTGGGTGCAGAAGGGGTGAGAGGTTGTGCTCTGGGAGGGAGTTTGGGTGCTGGGTGCAGGCTCCGGGCTGGGGCAGGGGGTGGGGGTGCAGGCTCTGGGACAGAGTTTAGGTGCAGGCTCTGGGCTGAGGTTGGGGTGCAGGCTCTGGGAGGGAGTTTGGGTGGGAAGAGGTGCCGGGGGAGGGGGTGCAGGCTCTGGGAGGGAGTTTGGGTGGGAGGAGGTGCGGGGGGAGGGGTGCAGGCTCTGGGAGGGAGTTTGGGGGCGGGAGGAGGTGTGTGGGAAAGGCGGACATGTGGGGGGGAGCACCCGGGGGCGGAAGGCGGGGCCGAGGGAGAGACCCAGCCTCAAACATTGCTGGAGCCGGGCCCCGGGCCAGGAATATTCCTGGTGCCCAGGCACCACGGGCCCATAGAACTCGCCACCAATGACTACACGCACTGCTCCCGCGTCCCATGGCACAGAGCCCAGCACTGCTACAGGGAGTGACACTGTCACTGCACCCCACTGCACGGAGCCCAACACTGCATCCCACTGCATGCAGCCCAGGGAACTGCTATGGGGGGGGCACTGTCACTGCACCCCACTGCACGGGGCCTAGTTCACTGCTATGGGGGGGGGCACTGTCACTGCACCCCACTGCACGGGGCCTAGTTCACTGCAATGGGGAGGGGCACTGTCACTGCAGTTTGGTGTCAGTGAGTCTACAGAAGCATCCTAGTTTTTGCTAGAGACATTAATTTCCCCAGAAACTGCATGCTTTCGGCACAGCTGGTAAAATAATTTAAAACGATCTGAGAGAATATGTGTGTGACCAGGGCCCCCAACTGGATTAGCTGCTCTTCCCTGGGGCCACATTACCCATTACTGCACATAACCACGAGGATTCATGACAATCTCACAGACCAGCAATGACCCTGGCCTTTGTACACGGGAGGGCCTTACACGTTACTCCTTATCCACTATTAGTTCTGTGTCATATGTTCCTCTGTTTAAAAGTTTCAGTCATCCAATCAGGCAGCAGAAAATAAGCATGTGACCAATCAAACTGCACCAATAGTGTGAAATTCACCCCTGTGCAGAGGGCCAGCGTGAGGTCCATGCAGCACTGGAGTGGGACCAAAGTGGTGCCTAGATTTCAGGTTGCCCTCTTGCACAGGGGTGATTTTCACCGACAGTGAGTAGCAAATAGTGACCTGTTCATGAACAACCCGTAGTCACAAAATAGTTCTAAGCCACTTGGCAAATACATTGGAACAGCAAACACAGTCACAGGAATCAGGAATGAATTCAAGAACCAAAAAGGCTGCATTCATTTGATTCAGCAAATACTATTATTTGACCAGCTCTAGTTTTCAGATTATCAGGGCAACCTCCTGCTGTGCCTTCAGAAAACCCTCCCAAACAGCCATTTGGACTTGTTGCTGAGATCCAGGCCACTTCCTTTCCCCATGTTTGCTTTACCTCAGTGGTTTACTTTTCATTAAATAGCTTCACCCACTTACTGCAGTGAGGTCACCCATTGCTATGCGGAAATGAGAGATGTAATCCAAGCTTATAACTTGCCATGTGAACACGAACAATGAAAAACAAAGTATCTAGCAGAGGAATATCAGTCCTCGCGTCATGTCTCAGAAGCCAAGGACTGATGGCGGAAGCAGCTCTCTGCATATATTTCTCCAACAGACGTGCTTTTTGGTGATGAATTTTCCATCAGTTCATCTGGAAGCCATGAAGAGAAAGTCTCTAGGTGACTCCATTAGGGCTCCCGGGTGGGTATTTGTAAATATTTCCTATGGCGGAAACAGGAAGTTTTGTCTCACTCGGAGCAACAGGGTTCAGCTCTCCTCCCGCAAACCATGCCACTGCAGAGTAATGTTTAGAACACACTCAGGACTAGCTTCTGAACTCACACCTGTGTCAATCATTAGCGACTGCACTGAAGTCAGGGGAGTTGATCCTGTGTAAATCAGAACAGAATGTGGCCCTGGGGGAACATCTGATGGCCTTGTGATCATGAAACAGGATGGAATTATCATGTTCAGAATATAACCTGGGCTCAGCACTAGATGAGATTTCCTCTTTAGTAATGTGATAGGCACTGGACACTCCCACCAGTCATGCTGCTTCCTTTCCACCATGGAAACAATTTTAAACTGAGATTTTACTACAGGACATGGCATGTGGAGCTTCCTTATGAAGAATGGAACTGTCTTCCCCAGGAGCTGAGAACTGAGGCAAGGTGCACTTCTTACCTGTACCAATAACAGCACATTGCACAGCAGTGTAATCAACGTGCATGCAAATTTCCTCCAGGGCAGAGGAATGGAAAAGGGACCACACTTAACAGCGATCACTTTGCTTAATTTGTCAGCTGCCATGGTGATGGGCATGGTATAAGAAGAGAAGAGTTAGGTGTTTCTGTTCCCCTTTCAGTTCCCCTTTCCCTTGGTCCTGCTAGTGAAGGCAGGGGGCTGGACTCGATGACCTTTCGAGGTCCCTTCCAGTTCTATGAGATAAATATATCTCCATATAATAATATTAACCAATCCACGATCCCCAGCTTCCTTCAGAATCATTGAGCTGTGATTAATTTCTAGTAGAACGAGTGGAAGAAAGAAAAGCAGATTCATGAATTTATTTTTACACAGATCAGCCTCCTTCACTCCATTGCTGTCAGTCAGATCCTGTTACTTGTTATTTCTCAGAACTCAGCTGATCAGAAACAGTTGTTTGCAAATCCCCAAAGTTTCATGAATTGTAGAATGAATCATTGCTGTGAATGAAACAAACTGTGTTTCGTGGTTAATCATTATTTAGCATTCCTTATTCCCCTGTTTAAAGGGTGCAAGTCATCAGTCAGGGAGCAGAAGCAACACCATGTGACAGGGGTGAAAAACAGCGCATCCATCACCAACAGTGTAAATTGAATAGCCAAGGGGAACAGTTTGCAAAACACCTTTAGTATGACAATTATTCTTCCAAACTGCACGGCCAATACTTAGGAACAGCAGACACATTTGCAGAAATCAGAATTGGTCTGAATGACTCACAAACAGATATGGGTAAATTTGCATCAAATATTAATAATAATAAATACTTTGACCAGTTTTTGTCTGTCTGACCTGTAAATCTGGTTCCTGAAGAGTGGGACCAAAGGGTGGGCATGAAGGGTTCTTCCCATCGGACCCTGGGTTGACTCTGGCCTGTTTGTGCCCTCTTCTTATTCGCTACTTCTGAGCATTCATGTTGCCAAACCTCTGAAGTAACTGATATAAGCTGGTGCCTTCTTATTGCAAATTATGTATATTACAGCAAATTATGTATATTACATCCCTTTGTGCTATGTGCTGTTTAGATACATAAGCATACACGGACCCTATAGGACACCAAATCATACTGCTTCCTTTGGCCTCTGTAATTAGTTCAACTCTGCAGATTGTCTCATTAAAATTGCTGGGTATCTTTTGTAAAGGGCCTTGAGTTTCTGAATAGATTACAGCAGCATAACAGAGATGGGAAATGTCTATAGGCGATGTACCTAGCACACAAGGCACTAAACAAAAATCCCCCCCAACCGACCCCCCCATCCCGCCCACCAACCATTGCCCCTCAACCTCCACACAAACCACTGCTACCCCACACCCACCACTGTCCTCCCAACCTCCCACCCAGCACTGCCACCCCAACACCCTTCACCAACTGCCAATCACTACCTCCCCCACCTCACCCCACCCCCACCACTGCCACGCCCCACCTGACACTGACACCCACTAACCTCCCATCTGCCCCATTGTCAGCAGCTGCCTGTGCCATGTCTGAGGCTGGCTGCTGCTGTGTGGCCCTCACGGAGCCCCTGGAGCAGACAGTGCACCAGACCTGCCTCCCCCTTCCCAGCTGTGCATGCCCCCTCTCCTCTGCCTTCATCTTTTTGGTGTGTTTGTATTCAGCCCTCTCTCCTGCCAGAGCCCCTTCCTGCCGCTGAGCTTAGTGGTTCCAGCTTGCTGTCAGTGGAGAGTCTCTCTAAGCCCCCTGGCTTTCAGGAGACTCCCGCTGTCTGCCACTGCTTCACACGTTCATCTCCACACCTACCTGACACCGAGCTACATGCTGCTATGATGTTCATGGCACACACACTGAGAAATAAGATAAAACATAAAAAACTCTGGCTGGAAGGTTGCATCAAAACATGACTTTTATTCTTAGAAGCCTGAGCAAATACACACGGTAACCAAAACCAGAGAGAGACAAAGCAGGCTGCTCCCTGAGGCAGAGAGACACAACTCACTCCACCTTGCTGCAGGCTGGCTCTTTCCAGACTGACTCATCCCACACTTTCCTACAGAGCCCCCTAGACTCCTTAGAAATGTAAAGTGATAGTTTACAATGTAACAGTTTTCAATACATCATGGATACCAGCAGCATCGCACCCGGGCTCGGGCTATCTCCTTCATGGGTCTCACAGCAGTCACTGACCCACAAGCAACGGGAGGAAGGGCAAGTGTAACAAATGGGAGCCATAGGCTGGAGTGCAGATCCCAGAGACAAGCATGGCTGTGCTCTGATGAACAGGCCTGCCTGTTACATGTTAGCCCCCAGCTGCTGAGCAATGCCCAGGGGAGCAGGGAGTGCACTGGGAGAGGGGACCAAGCAGCAGGAAGCATGTTCCGAGTAGAAGAGAATGGCCAGGCCGGCAAATAAGAGGCAATGAAGGGCAAAACTGCACTGGACAGCCCAGAGTCCCCTCCCCTCCCCGCATAAGCTGGGCTGTATTTGCCGCAGGGTATTTCAGGAAGTCTGGGGGTCGTGGCTATGTCTGCACTACCCACTAGGGGTGTGATTCCCCTGCTCACGTACACGTACTTGCAAGAGCTTTCACTGAGCTGGTAGCCATGGCAGCACAGGCGATGGAGGCCTGTAGGTACATACTTGGCAAAGCTCAGCCGTGCCTGTGGTCCTGCTGCTCATGCTACCGTGGCTACACCCGTAGTGCTAGTTCTCATCAAGCTACTGCAGTATGTGTACACCAGGAGGGAAATCACACCCTTAGCTCCTAGTGTAGACATAGCCTAGAAAGGCTGGTTGTACCAACCATATGTGGGTCACTCGTGCCACCTAATGGTAAGACTGGCCCATTGCACGGCAGGGGATAACACTTCTGTTGTTTAAGCTCCCTTCCGTAAGGGAAAGTGCTAACACTCTGTTCATATGTAGGGAGCCAAACTGAAGGGAGAAGAAGGAAGCAACCCCAACTGCCTCTGTGACTGAGGCATTTCTAGCAGGCACAGTGAGGGGCCTGGGGACTGTCATGTTCCTGTACCAGGTATGAACCAGCTACAGAGCTTGTTTATACACACCAGGTGTGTTCATCGTCAGATCCTTTAATGCATAGGCGCCGGCTTCCTCTGGGCCCAGGAGGTGCTCAGCCCTCCCACTCTGCCCCAGGCACCACCCCCACCCCTTCCCCCAAGCTCCCACCCTGCCTCTTCCCACCACCCCCGTTCCACGCCAGGCCCCGTTTCACATGTACAGCGAGTGTGAGGTCACACTGTGCAGAGAATGCTATTTTGCTGTATAAAATGGCGTTCTCCATGAAGTGTGACCTCACAAAATGGGGTCCTTCGTGTGGCAAAAGTGCTGGTATGCTGTTCCGGCGTGATCCGACCCCACTACGACACAGCGTGAGGTGGGATATAGATCATCTGCTTGCCCAAAGAGGAGGCGAGGAACCTGAGTCAGGTTCAAAGGACTTGCCTGGTGGTGGTGGATCAGTGGACATGGTTGTTCCTGTGATTCACCCAGGTCAGAGGCGGGGGAGGTAAAGTCTGCCTCTCTTGGAGCAGGTACTGGAGTGGACCTCTCAAGGGACTCTCAGTCTCAGTACTAGGGCGTCATGTGAGGGTGCAGCCTCCCTCTGAGCCGGCTCCTGAGGCCTTTCCCAACTCTAATGTCTATTCACACCATAGGAAGCTAGAGTGGCATTGGCCATTGCTATGTACATGCTCACACACACACATAATATGGGACCGGCCCAGCAGCCTTTATGCTGGAGACTGGAGTGCAGTTTGCCTGCTTTTTCTCCCCACAGTAAGGATGTGGTGGCTGGGAGCCAAAGCAATCATGTTGGAATTACTGCTTTACAGACCCAGTTAATCCATGGAACAGGATAAAAAGGCGAGGGGGAAGGTGAGCAGTGTGCTGTGCAGACAACAAGGCTAGCTCTGTTCATAGGGGCGGTTCTGCCTCACCTGCTCCCCATGGCAAGTTAGATGTAGCTGAGCCAGGAGTGACACCATGGAAAGAAACACATGGAACTGATGGCGCTGTTCCTACAGACCCTCCCTCCCTCGTCCAGTGCCCACTGAACTCCCTGCTGGACCTGTCGAGCTTGGGTCAGTGTCAATTCTCCATCCCCGCCTCAAAGGGTGTGTGATTGTCCCCTCGTTGGCACAGTCTGACAAACACTTTCTGTTTATTTGGTACCAGCCAACATCTGCCTGAAGGGCCCTCTCCATGAAAACTGCACAGCAGCCTAATGGCCATGACTCCCTAAGGCCTCAGTCGAGCGCTGCCCAGAACCCTCCGAGGCGCACTAGACAAGCTCAGACAGGCTGGACTGACAGGGTTTTCTCTGATCTGATGTGGGAATAACAGGAGCCCTCCAAACAATCCAGAACCCAGCATCAGAAACCCAGGCCTAGCTTGCTGATGCCTGCCAGTCATGGTGGCTCATGAGCTGCATGTGGGTAGCTCTCACCAATGGAGATTCTCAGCAGAGCAGGTCTCAGAGGGTGGCATTGTCAGAGCTGCTCAATTTTGGCCTAAACCTACTTCCACTGAGCCTATGGTAAGAGACCCAGGGACTTTGTTGGGAGCAGATTTCGGCTAGTGCTGAGCGCTTTTGAAAACCCCACCCATAACATAAAACCCATGCATGAAGGGTTCTTCCCATCGGACCCTGGGTTGACTCTGGCCTGTTTGTGCCCTCTTCTTATTCGCTACTTCTGAGCATTCATGTTGCCAAACCTCTGAAGTAACTGATATAAGTCTCCTCATGAAGTGGGAGTGGGGCAGTGGCCATTTTGGAAACGGATTTGAAGGGTCAGTGGAGGAGGATGCACAGCAGACAGGCAGAGAGCGAATGGAGCAGGACAGGAAAGAAAGAAAATGGGCACCAACAGGAGAATATGAGTTCCTTAGGCTGTGTGGCCACCTCTGGGTCACCAGTGTCCAGGTCCAAGCCTTCCCCTCAGCAGCAGACACCACAGCTGGAGTGAGGGATCAGTGTCTGCACTAAGTGTCTCAGCCTGCCCTGGCCTCAGCAAGCTGTGCTGAAGTCCCAGCTCAAGGGAAGCTGAAATCTAATACATGAGATTTGTTGAACCCAGGAAGACTTTGAACTAATTTTAACTCTTCGCGGGTCAACTTTTACCGTGGACAATACTTTTCAAATCAGGACCATTAGTTATTCCCAACCAATTCTTGACCTGTTGCTCACAAACAGGGAAGAATTGGTAGGGGAAGTAGAAGTGGGTGGCAACCTGGGCATGAGATGGTCGAGTTCAGGATCCTGACACAAGGAAGAAAGGAGAGCAGCAGAATATGGACCCTGGACTTCAGAAAAGCAGACTTGGACTCCCTCAGGGAACTGATGGGCAGGATCCCCTGGGAGAATAACATGAAGGGGGAAGGAGAGCTGGCTGTATTGTAAAGAAGCCTTATTGAGGGCGCAGGAACAAACCATCCCGATGTGCAGAAAGAATAGCAAAATTGACAGGCGACAAGCTTAGATTAACAGAGAACTCTTTGGTGAGCTTAAACACAAAAAGGAAGCTTACAAGAAGTGGAAACTTGGACAGATGACTAGCGAGAAGTATAAAAATATTGCTCGAGCATGCAGGGGTGTAATCAGGAAGGCCAAAGCACAACTGGAGTTGCAGCTAACAAGGGATGTGAAGGGTAATGAGAAGGGTTTCTACAGGAAACAACAACAAGAAGAAGGTCAGGGAAAGTGTGGGGCCCTTACTGAATGGGGGAGGCAACCTAGTGACAGAGGATGTGGAAAAAGCTGAAGTACTCAATGCTTTTTTTTGCCTCGGTCTTCACAGACCAGGTCAGCTCCCAGACTGCTGCACTGGGCAGCACTGTACGTGGATGAAACTGAGCAGGGGGGAGAGGTAGATACACTGGAGGGTAGGGATAGGGTCCAGAGTGACCTAGACAAATTAGAGGATTGGGCCAAAAGAAATCTGATGAGGTTCAACAAGGACAAGTGCAGACTCCTACACTTAGGACGGAAGAATCCCATGCATCGCTACAGGCTGGGGACCGACTGGTTAAGCGGCAGTTCTACAGAAAAGGACCTAGGGGTTACAGTGGACGAGAAGCTGGATATGAGTCGACAGTGTGCCCTTGTTGCCAAGAAGGTTAACGGCATTTTGGACTGTATAAGTAGGGGCATTGCCAGCAGATCGAGGGACGTGATTATTCTCCTCTACTGGTGAGGCCACATCTGGAGTATTGCGTCCAGTTTTGGGCCCGTCCACTACAGAAGGGATGTGGACAAATTGGAGAGACTCCAGCGGAAGGCAATGAAAATTATTAGGGGGCTGGAGCACATGAGTTATGAGGAGAGGCTGAGGGAACTGGGCTTCTTTAGTCTGCAGAAGAGGAGCGTGAAGGGGGATTTGATAGCAGCCTTCAACTACCTGAAGGGGGGTTCCAAAGAGGATGGAGCTAGGCCCGGCTTGACAAAGCCCTGGCTGGGATGATTTATTTGGGGTTGGTCCTGTTTGAGCAGGGGGTTGGACTAGAACCTCCTGAGGTCTCTTCCAACCCTAATCTTCTGTGATTCTATAATTCTACAGTTAACAAATTTAGCTTACCAGGAATCACATGAGTATATCATGAACAGTTTTATAGCTCAGGTTTAGCTCCAAACGATCTAGGCACCTCCTGAACACAAAATAGACATGCAGTCTTGCAAGAGGTTGTATCATAGAACAATACCAATCACCAAGATTCAGAACAGAAACATTTTCAGTGTTTCTGAAATGAAAATGTTACAGAATTTCCATTTCACGGGATATTTGGACAAAATTTGTTTTGTCCTGAATAATTTTCAAATGGGAAATTCTGAATTTCAGCCAACTGTACTTTTGTGTGTTTGACTTTGCAACGTTAATGGTCTTTTAATGTAGTTTTTTTGAGGTATGTTATATATATATATATATATATATACACTACACACACACACACAATGTACAGACGTTAATATTTTAATGCAGAGTTATGATGCTTAATGGTATGACATCCCCTTGCAGAATGTTGATCTGAGCAAAACTCAACCTTCTGAAAACTAGGAAATGCAGAGTTATGGTTGCGCATGCAGCCTTAACTCTGCCCTCATTCAGCAGTGCCCCGATATGCCCATTTACATATATACGTTTACTCTGCCAACCCCACACTATCACCCACAGGATTCCATCTAACACTATGAAAGGACAAAAGAAATGCTGGCCGTAGCACCTTCCCTCTCTTCTCCTGGAGGTGGCAAAGCCAATGGTAATTATTTGTATATACTTCAGGTGCAGTCAGTATGTTAGGACTGCTTCAGAGAAGAAATAAGACTCCTTATAGTCAGGGCCTCATGCTATGTGGCTGATGATGTGAACTTGGCTTACAAGGTCTTCCATGAAACTTGATTAAGTGTAGCTAGAAAGTTGATTCCATATGATTTTTGTAGGGCACAGATGTAAGTGGGGGAATAGTCCCGCTATTGTGGGGAACTTTCCTGGCTTATACACTACCCCAGTGAAATGGGCTAGTGAAAGGATCTGGGTCCTCGCTCCCATTTCCTTTACCCAGAGGCCTGTCTGACCTTGAGGGCTCCCCTTCCATCTCCTGTGTGGCAGAGTCCTTGTAACCCCAACAAGGCTGGGCCCAGGATTCCTGGGGGGCTCGACCCCCAACCTTGTTGTGGTCACTTAGGTCAGCGGCTAGGGTGTCCCACTCCGGGGTGCTCTCTGCACTGGATGCTTCTCTGACCCACTGATCATTACATACAGTTCAAAGCAAATACAATTTATTAAACAGCAACCAATTAAAAAAATAAGGAAAAACTGGGAAAGGTTAAAGGAAAACACATCACCCCGCTCTGTGGTATGGGAACATCACAACCAGTGTCTCTAGAATGTCAGGGAAGTTCAGTCTGTTCCTCACACGTCCCAGACCCCTTCTCAGGCCCTGGCTGTGCTGCAGGGATGCTGCAGGTCAGACACTTGCTCTGGCGGTGGCCACACGCTCTCAGGCTCTAGGTGGCAGGACCCTTCTTCCCAGCGTTGCCTGCAAGGCCTCTTGGCTGGGGGTGTCTCCCTGCGCTCGGCCTGCTGCCCAGGGTCCCCCCTCACCCTCTCAGCGGCTCACCGCACCCGGCTCCGGACTGATCCAGCCCCAGCTACAGCTTCACCACTCGGCCTCAGCACGGCTGCTGCTGCTGCTCTGCCTCCAGCCCCCTGGGCTGCTTCTCTGGCCCCTCTGGCTCTGGTTGCCGCATCTCTGCTCCCAGCACAGGTCTGCTCTGTGGGCTGCTTCTGTGACTCTGCTCCAAGCTCTGACCTGCTTCCTGGGCTGCTTTTCTGGCCCCTCTGGCTCTGGCACGGCTCTGCTCCCCAGCTCAGCTCGGGCCCCTGCTCTCTCCTTAGCTTGGCCCCACTCTGACCCAGGCAATTCCAGCTCACACGGAGGATGGGACCCCCCTGGCCTCCTGACTCCCTGATTAGCCTTCCCGCCCTGTCAATCAGGCAGACCTGGAGCATTGGCCTCTCCCCATTGCCCCTGGGGACTGTCAGTCTCAGGGTCCTGATTTCCCATCGACCCTTCCCCTTCCTTTTGGTACTGGGAGCAGCCAACCAAAACACCCCCATGAAGTTTTAGTAAGGGGGACAACAGTCCTCTTACACAGATATCCTGCTGAGGTATGCCCTATGTTATGGAGAAGCTAAACAAATTCTTTGCATCTGTCTTCACTGCACAGGATGTGAGGGAGATTCCCACACCTGAGCCATTCTTTTTAGGTGACAAATCTGAGGAACTGTCCCAGACTGAGGTGTCAGTAGAGGAGTAGGGTTTGGAACAAACTGATAAATTAAACATTAATCTGTCACCAGGACCAGATGGTATCACTCAAGAGTTCTGAAGGACCTCAAATGTGAAATTACAGAACTACTAACTGTGGCATGTAACCTATCACTTAAATCAGCCTCTGGACCAGATGACTGGAGGATAGCTAATGTAATGCCTTTAAAAAAAAAAAAAAAAAAAAGGGGGGGGGGGGCTCCAGAGGTGATCCTGGCAATTACAGGCCAGTTAGCTTAACTTCAATACCAGGCAAACTGGTTGAAACTATAGTAAAGAACAGAATTATCAGACGCATAGATGAGCACAATATGTTGGGGAAGAATCAACACAGCTTTTGTAAAGGGAAATCTTGACTTGCCAATGTATTAGAATTCTTTGAGGGTGTCAACAAACATATGGACAAGGGTGATCCAGGGATATTGTGTACTAGGACTTTCAGAAAGCTTTTGACCAAGTCCCTCACCAAAGGTTCTTCAGCAAAGTAAGCAATCATGGGGTAAGAGGGAAGGTTCTCCCGTGGATTGGTAACTGGTTAAAAGATAGGAAACAAAGGGTAGTAATAAATGGTTGGTTTTCACAGTGCAGAGATGTAAATAGAGGGATTCCCCAAGGATCTGTACTGGACAACAAAATGTCCAATGAAATTCAGTGTTGATAAATGCAAAGTAATGCACATTGGAAAACCTAATCCAACTATACATATAAAATGATGGGGTCTAAATTAGCTGTTACCACTCAAGAAAGAGATCTTGGAGTCATCGTGGATAGTTCTCTGAAAATATCTGCTCAGTGTGCAGCATCAGTCAAAAAGCTAACAGAACATTAGGAACCATTAAGAAAGGGATAGATAAGACATAAAATATCATAATGCCACTATATAAATCCATGGTATGCCCACAAGTTGAATACTATGTGCAGTTCCAGTTGCCCCATCTCAAAAAATATATATTAGAATTGGAAAATGTACAGAGAAGGGCAAGAAAAATGATTAGGGGTATGGAACAGCTTCTGTATGAGGAGAGATTAGCCTGGGACTGTTCATCTTATAAAAGAGACAATTAAGGGAGGATATTGTAGATGTCTATAAAATCATGAATCATGTGAACAAAGTGAAGGAAGTATTATTTACCCCTTCACATGACACAAGAACAAGGGGTCATCCTGTGACGGGTTGGATCACAGAAACCCCCTTGGGAGCTGCCAGACTGATGTGCAAAGGCTACTTCTGTTCCTGTTCTCCCTGCCATCTCGGTGGCTTCAGCTCCCTGTCTTGGTGAAGCCAGACACGCCTGTCTGCTTCAGCACAGACTCAGGGTCTGAATCACCTGTCCCAAAGCTGCAGGTTTACCTGAGAACAGCTCACAGAAGTCTGCTTGCCCTTAGCACTCAGATGCCCAATTCCCAATGGGGTCTAAACCCAAATAAATCCGTTTTACCCTGTATAAAGCTTATACAGGGTAAACTCATAAATTGTTTGCCCTCTATAACACTGATAGAGAGATATGCACAGCTGTTTGCTCCCCCAGGTATTAATACATACTCTGAGTTAATTAATAAGTAGAAAGTGATTTTATTAAATACAGATAGTAGGATTTAAGTGATTCCAAGTAGTAACAGACAGAACAAAGTAAGTTACCCAGCAAAATAAAATAAAAT